>CM062523.1:55541449-55679943 GCA_031439595.1 Pterocarpus santalinus
GATTCCAATCAATGGCAAAAGAACTTAAAGGACAAAGAGAATCCAATTCATTATGGTTCAAAACTTACTTCCAATCAAATGCCACAAATAACTTACAAGTGGCAAAGAGAAACCACCCCTTAAGGATTGAGACTTGGTCAAGAAACTAATGGCCAAAAGAGCTTAAAGGACAAAGAGAAACCAAAATTCAGATTAAGTAAGACTATGATTTACTTCCAATCAAATGCCAAAAGAGCTTGAAGGATTAAGAGTAACCCATTCCTTAGGGATTAAGACTCATTCCAATCAATGGCAAAAAGAAATTAATGGACAAAAAGAAGGCAATTTCAACATGGATTAAGAGTTGACTTCCAATCAATGGAAAAAGAATCCTAAAGATGACGAAGATGAAACCAAATCGTTATGGATTGAGACTTGATCCCAATCAACGGGAAAAGAACATAAAGGACAAAGAGAAACCACCCATAATGGATTAAGACTTGATTCCAATCAATGGCAATACTTAACATAAAGGTTAAAGAGAAGCCAATCTGATTAAGGATTAAGACTTGATTCCAATCAATGGCAAAAGAACTTAAAGGATCAAGAGAAACCACCTCATTGCGGATTAAGACTTGGTTCCATTCAAATGGCAAAAAGAACTTAAAGGACAATGAGAAACCAATTCATTATGGACTAAGGCTTACTTTCAATCACTAACCACAAGAACTTAAAGGACAAAAGAGAAACCAATTCTTTAAGGATTAAAACTTGAATCCAATTAATGGCAAAAAAGAACTTACATGTGGCAAAGAGAAACCGATTCCATTAAGGATTAAGACTTGATTCCAATCAATGGCAAAAAGAACTTAAAGAACAATATAAACTAATTCATTATGGTCTAAGACTTACTTCCAATCACTCTGCCTCAAGGACTTGTGAGGGCACAAAGAGAAACCAATTCCTTAATGGATTAAGACTTGATTCCAATCAATGGCAAAAAGCACTTAAAGGACAAAGAGAAAAGCAATTCATTTGGGTGGACTAAGACTAATCTCCAATCACTAGCCACAAGAACTTAAAGGACAAAGAGAAACTAGCTCATTAAGGATTGTGACTTTCTTCCAATCAATGCCACAAGCAGCTTAGAAGGACAGTGAGAAACTAATTCCTAATGGATAAAGACTTGATTTCAATCAATGGCAAAAGAACTTAAAGGACAAAGAGAAACCAATTCAAAAATGGATTTTCAAGACTTGATTCCAATCAATGGCAAAAGAATTTAATGGATAAAGAGAAACCAATTCCTTAAGGATCAAGACTTGACTTCCCATCAATGGTTGAAAAGAACACAAAGGACAAAGAGAATCCAATTCATTATGGTCTAAAACTTACTTCCAATCAATTGCCAAAGGAACTTATGTATAAAAGAGAAAACAATTCCTTAAGGATCAAGACTTGGGTTGCAAACTACCGGCAAAAAGAGCTTAGATGACAAAGAGAAACCAATTCATTAAGGACTATGATTTACTTCCAATCAAATGCCAAAAGAGTTTGAAGGATTAAGTAACCCATTCCTTAGTGGATTAAGACTCGATTCCAACTAATGGCAAAAAGAAATTAATGGACAAAAAGAAGGGGCAATTCAACATGGATTGAAGAGTTGATTCCAATCAATGGCAAAAAGAACTTAGCTACGAAGATGAAACCAAATCATAATGGATTTGAGACTTGACTCCCAATCAATGGGAAAAGAACATAGTAAGGACAAATATAAACCAATTCCATAAGGATTAAGACTTGATTCCAATCAATGGCAATAATTAACATAAAGGTTAAAGAGAAATAATTCATTAAGGATTAATTTTGACTTCCAATCAATGGCAAAAAGAACTTAAAGGACTAAGAGAAACCAATTCCTTATGGATTAAGAGACTCTGATTCCAATCAATGGCAAAGAACTTAAAGGACAAAGAGAAACCAATTCATTATGGATTAAGGCTTGACTTCCAATCAATGCCAAAAGAACTTAAAGAGACAAAGATGAAACCAATTCGTTAAGGATTAAGACTTGATTCCAATCAATGGCAAAAAGAACTTAAAGGACAAAGAGAAACCAATTCCCATTATGGATTAAGACTTACTTCTTTCAATCAATATTGCCAAAAGAACTTTAAAGGACAAAGAGAAACCGCAAATTCATTAAGGATTAAGACTTGGTTCCAATCAATGGCAAAAAGAACTTAAATGGACAAAGAGAAACCACAATCTCTTATGGATTTAAAGACTTGGTTCCAATCAAATGCCAAAAGAACTTTAAAGGACAAAGAGAAACCAATTCATTATGGATTAAAGGAACTGCTGATTCCATGTGAGGCTTAAGAATGAAGCCGGTGCTGGGTTAAGAATCAATGTGGCTAAAAAGAAACTTAAAGGACAAAGAGAAACCTGAATTCATTATGGATTCAAGACTTGATTCAATCAATTGGCAAAAAGAACTTAAAGGACAAAGAGAAACCAATTCCTGATAAATGGATTGCAAGACTTGACTTCCAATCAATGGCAAAAGCCGTTAACTTTAAAGGATATATAGAGAAACCAATTCACTTATGGATTAAGACGAGATTACTTCCAATCAATGCCAAAAGAACTTAAAGGACAAAGAGAAACCAATTCATTGCGGACTAAGACTAACTTGTTTCCAATCAATGGCAAAAAAGAGCTTAAAGGACAAAGAGAAACCAATTCGTATGGATTAAGACTTGATTCCAATCAATGGCAAAAGAACTTAAAGGATGAGGGGAAAGAGAAACCAATTCCTTAAGGATCAAGACTTGACTTCCAATCAATGGCAATCAAAGAACTTAAAGGGGACAAAGAGAAACCAATTCATATTATGGTTAAGACTTGACTTCCAATCAATGGCAAAGTGAGAACTTAAAGTGACAAAGAGAAACTAATTCCTTATGGGATTAAGACTTGATTCCAATCAAATGGCAAAAAGTTAACTTACAAGGGACAGAAGAGAAACCAGAAGATTCATTAAGGACTCTAAGACTTGACTTCTCCTTAATCAAATGCCAAAAGAACACAAAGGACAAAGAGAAACCAATTCATTATGGATTAAGACTTACTTCCAATCAAATGCCAAAAGAACTTAAAGGACAAAAAGAAACCAATTCATTAACATGGATTAAGAGTTGATTCCAATCAATGGCAAAAGAACTTAAAGTGATGAAGATGAAACCAATTCATTAAGGATTAAGACTTACTTCCAATCAAATGCCAAAAGAATATAAAGGACAAAGAGAATCCAATTCCTTAAGGATTAAGACTTGCTTCCAATGAATGGCCAAAAGAACTTAAAGGGCAAAAAGAAACCAATTCCTACGATTAAGACTTGATTCCAATCAATGGCAAAAAGAACTTAAAGGACAAAGAGAAACCAATTCCTTAAGGATTAAGTCTTGCTTCCAATCAATGGCAAAAGGAACATAATGGACAAAGAGAAACCAATTCATTATGGATTAAGACTTACTACTTCCAATCAATAACCACAAGAACTTAAAGGACAAAGAGAAACCAATTCCTTATGGATTAAAACTTGAATCCATTCAATGGCAAAAAGAACTTAAAGGACAAAGAGAAACCAATTCCTTATGGATTAAGACTTACTTTCAATCACTAACCAAAAGAACTTAAAGGACAAAGAGAAACCAATTCTTATAGATTAAAACTTGATTCCAATGAATGGCAAAAGAACCAAAAGAACAAAGAGAAACCAATTCCTTTTGGATTAAGACTTGCTTCTAATCAATGGCAAAAAGAACTTAATGGACAAAGAGAAACCAATTCATTACGGACTAAGACTTACTTCTAATCAATAGCAAAAAGAACTTAAAGGACAAAGAGAAACCAATTTTAAGGATTAAGACTTACTTCCAATCAATAGCCAAAAGAACTTAGCTAGGACAAAGAGAAACCAATTCATTAAGGATTAAGACTTGATTCCAATCAATTGGGCAAAAAGAACTTAAAGGGCAAAGAGAAACCAATTCTTTAAGGATTAAGACTTGATTCCAATCTAATGGCAAAAGAACATAAAGGACAAAGAGAAACCAATTCATTATGGATCAAGACTTACTTCCAATCAAATGCAGAAAGAACTTAAAGGACAAAGTGGAAACCACCTCCTTAAGGATAAAGACTTGTTTCAATCAATGGCAAAAGAACTTAAAGGACAAAGAGAAACCAATTCAAATGGATTAAGACTTGATTCCAATCAATGGGCAAAAAGAACTTAATGGATAAAGAGAAACCAATTCCTAAGGATCTAGCACTTGATTCCAATCAATGGTTAAAAGAACACAAAGGACAAAGAGAATCCAATTCATTATGGTCTAAAACTTACTTCCAATCACTTGCCATTAAAGGAACTTACGGTGGCAAAGAGAAACCAATTTCTTAAGGATTGAGACTTGGTTGCACCAATGCCAAAAAGAGCTTAAAGGACAAAGAGAAACCAATTCATTAAGGACTATGATTTACTTCCAATCAAATGCCAAAAGAGCTTTGAAGGACAAGGTGGCAACCCATTCCTTAGGGATTAAGACTCGATTCCAATCAATGGCAAAAAGAAAATTAATGGACAAAAAGAAGGCAATTCAACATGGATTAAGAGTTGATTCCAATCAATGGAAAAAAGAACTTAAAGGATGAAGATGAAACCAAATCGTTAAGGATTGAGACTTGATCCCAATCAATGGGAAAAAGAACATAGCGACAAAGAGAAACCAATTCCATAAGGATTAAGACTTGATTCCAATCAATGGCAATACTAACATAAAGGTTAAAGAGAAGCCAATTCATTAAGGATTAAGACTTGATTCCAATCAATGGCAAAAAGAACTTAAAGGACTAAGAGAAACCAATTCCTTATGGATTAAGCACTTGGTTCCATTCAATGGCAAAAAAAGAACTTAAAGGACAATGAGAAACCAATTCATTGTGGACTAAGGCTTACTTTCAATCACTAACCACAAGAACTTAAAGGACAAAGAGAAACCAATTGTTTAAGATTAAAACTTGAATCCAATTAATGGGAAAAAGAACTTAAAGGGCAAAGAGGAAAACCAATTCCTTATGGATTAAGACTTGGTTCCAATCAATGAAAGAACCAAAGGACCAAGAGAAACCAATTCAATATGGATTAAGACTTGATTCTAATCAATGGCAAAAGAACTTAATGGACAAAGAGAAACCAATTCAAAAATGGATTAAGACTTACTTCCAATCAATAGCCAAAAGAACTTAAAGGACAAAGAGAAACCAATTCCATAAGGATTAAGACTTCGATTCCAATCAATTCAAGTAAAAAGAACCTAAAGAAAAAAGAGAAACCAACCCATTATGGACTAAGACTTACTTCCAATCACTTGCCACAAGGGCTTAAAGGGCAAAAGAGAAACCAATTGCTTTGGAATTGAGACTAGATTCCAATCATTGGCAAATAGAACATAAAGGACAAAGAGAAACCAATTCATTATCGACTAAGACGTACTTCCAATCAAACGCGCCGTTAACTTAAAGGACAAAGGGAAACCAATTCCTTTACGATAAAGACTTGCTTCCAATCAATGATAAAAAAGAACTTAAAGGACAAAGAGAAGATCCAATTCAAATGGATTAAGACTTGATTCCAATCAATGGCAAAAAGAACTTAATGGATAAAGAGAAACCAATTCCTTAAGGATCAAGACTTGATTCCCATCAATGGTTAAAAGAACACAAAGGACAAAGAGAATCCAATTCATTATGGTCGAAAACTTACTTCCAATCAATTGCCAAAGGAACTTACAGTGGCAAAGAGAAACCACCTCCTTAAGGATTGAGACTTGGTTGCAACCAATGGCAAAAAGAGCTTACAGGACAAAGAGAAACCAATTCATTAAGGACTATGATTTACTTCTAATCAAATGCCAAAAGAGCTTGAAGGACAAGGGGTAACCCATTCCTTAGGGATTAAGACTCGATTCCAATCAATGGCAAAAAGAACTTAATGGACAAAGAGAAGGCAATTCAATATGGATTAAGAGTTGATTCCAATCAATGGAAAAAAGAACTTAAAGGATGAAGAGTAACCAAATCAAGTATCGGTTGAGACTTGATTCCAATCAACGGAAAAAGAACATAAAGGACAAAAAGAAACCAATTCCATAAGGATTTAGTTCAATGGCAAAATCAACAAAAAGGGCAAAGAGAAACCAATTCCTTGAGGATTAAGACTTGATTCCAATCAATGGCAAAAAGAACTTAAAGAACAAAGAGAAACTAATTCATTATGGTCTAAGACTTACTTCCTACCACTTGCCACAAAAACTTAAAGGACAAAGAGAAACCAATTCCTTAAGGATTAAGACTTGATTCCAATCAATGGCAAAAAGAATATCAAGGACAAAGAGAAACCAATTCATTATCGACTAAGGCTTACTATATCAACACAACTGTTAACTTAAAGGACAAACTAATTCCTTAGGGATTAAGACTGATTCCAATTAATGGCAAAGAACTAAAAGGACAAAGAGAAACCAAATCCTTATAGATTAAGACTTAGTTCCAATCAACACCAAAACGAACTTAAAGCGACAAAGTGGAAACCAATTAAGGATTAGGACTTGATTCCAACCAATGGCAAAAAGAACACAAAGAACAAAGAGCATCCAATTCACAAGTATGGACTAAGACTTACTTCCAATCAATTGCCAAGGGAACTTAAGGTGCAAAGAGAAATCTAATTCCTTAGGGATCGAGCCTTGATTGCAATCAATAGCCAAAAGAGCTTGAAGGACAAAGGGAAACCTTAGGGATAAAGACTTGATTCCAATCAATGGCAAAAAGAACTTAATGGACAAAGAGAGCAATTCAACATGGATTGAGAGTTGATTCCAATCAATGGAAAAAAGAATCTTAAAGGGACGTAAGAGAAAACAAATCGTTAAGGATTGAGACTTGATTCCTATCAATGGAAAAAAGAATATAATGGACAAAGAGAAAATTCCATAAGGATTAAGGCTTGATTCCAAATAATGGCAAAAGAACTTGAGGACAAAGAGAACACAATCAGGACTTAGATTTACTTCAATCAATTGCTAAAACAACTTAAAGGATTAAAAAGAGAAACCAATTCGTGAGGATTAACACTCTGATTCCAATCAATGGCAAAAAGAACATAAAGGGCAAAGAGAAACCGATTCCCATGGATTAAGACTTGATTCCAATCAAATGGCCAAAAGAACTTAAAGAACAAAGAGAAACTAATTCATTATGGTCTAAGACTTACTTCCAATCACTCGCTTCAAGTGACTTAAAGCACAAAGAGAAACCAATTCCTTAAGGATTAAGACTTGATTCCAATCAATGGCAAAAGCACTTAAAGGACAAAGAGAAAGCAATTCATTGTGGACTAAGACTAACTTCCAATCACTAGCACAAGAACTTAAAGGACAAAGGAGAAACTAGTTCATTATGGACTAGACTTTCTTCCAATCAAATGCCAAAAGAATTTTAAAGGACATAGAGAAACCAATTCCTTAAGGATAAAGACTTGATTCCAATCAATGGCAAAAAGAACTTAAAGGACAAAGAGAAACCAATTCAAAATGGATTAAGACTCTGATTCCAATCAAATGGCAAAAGAACTTAAATGATAAAGAGAGACCAATTCCTTAAGGATCAAGACTTGATTCCCATCAATGGTTAAAAGAACATAAACAACAAAGAGAATCCAATTCATTATGGTGTAAAACTTACTTCCAATCAATTGCCAAAGGAACTTCACAGCACAAAGAGAAACCAATTCCTTAAGGATTGAGACTTGATTCCAAACTAATGGCAAAAAAAGAGCTTAAAGGACAAAGAGAAACCAATTCATTAAGGACTATGATTTACTTCCAATCAAATGCCAAAAGAGCTTAGAGGACAAAGAAAACCAATTCCTTATGGATTAAGACTCGATTCCAATCAATGGCAAAAAGAACTTAAAGGACAAAAGAAGGCAATTCAACTATGGATTAAGAGTTGATTCCAATCAATGCCAAAAAGAACTTAAAGGTAGATGCAAAGATGAAACCAAATCCTTAAGGATTAAGACTTGATCCCAATCAATGGCAAAAAGAACTTAAAGAACGTAAAGGACAAAGAGAAACCAATTCCATTAATGATTAAGACTTGATTCCAATCAATGGCAATACGAACATAAAGGACAAAGAGAAGCCAATTCATTAAGGATTAAGACTTGATTCCAATCCAACTGCTGCAAAAAGAACTTAAAGGACTAAGAGAAACCAATCCTTATGGATTAAGACTTGATCTCCAATCACTATGGCAAAAGAACTTAAAGGACAAAGAGAAACCAATTCATTATGGACTAAGGCTTACTTTCTAATCACTAATGCCACAAAGAACTTAAAGGACAAAGAGAAACCAATTCTTAAGATTAAGACTCGATCTCCAACTCTAATGAGGCAAAAAGAACTTAAAGGACAAAAGAGAAAGCAATTCCTTATAGATTAAGACTCTGGTTCCAATCAATGGCACAAAAGAACTTCAAAAAGGACAAAGAGAAACCAATTCATTATGGATTAAGACTTGATTCTAATCAATGGCAAAAGAACTTAAAGGACAAAGAGAAACCAATACATTATCGACTAAGACTTACTTGCAATCAATATCTAAAAGAACTTAAAGGACAAAGCAAAACCAATTCATTAAGGATTAAGATACTTAGATTCCAATCAACTGGCAAAAAGAACCTCAAAGAAAAAGAGAAACAATTCATTATGGACTATCAATCACTACACAAGTGGCTTAGGGAAGGGCAAAGAGAAAACCAATTCATTAAGGATTAAGACTTGATTCCAATCAATGGCAAAAGAAATACATAAAGGACAAAGAGAAACGCAATTCATTATGGACTAAGACTTACTTCCAATCAAATGCAAAAAGAACTTGAAGACGGGAAGAGAAACCAATTCCTTAAGGACTAAGACTTGTTTCCAATCAATGCCAAAAAAAGAACTTAAAGGACAAAGAGAAACTAATTCAAATGGATTAAGACTGATTCCAATCAATGGCAAAAAAGAACTTAAAGGACTAAGAGAGAAACCAATTCATCAAGGATCAAGACTTGATTCCAATCAAATGGTTAAAAGAACACAAAGGACAAAGAGAAACCAATTCATTATGGTCTAAAACTTACTTCCAATCAATTGCCAAAGGAACTTAAAGGGCAACAAAGAGAAACCAATTCCTTAAGTGATCGAGACTTGGTTCCAACCAATGGCAAAAAGAGCTTGACAGACAAATGAGAAACCAGATTCATTATGATTAAGACTATATTCCAACTGAAGACGCCAAAAGAACTTGAAGGACAAAGAGAAACCAATTCATTAGGGATTAAGACTCGATTCCAATCAATGGCAAAAAGAAATTAATGGACAAAGAGAGCGCACCAATTCTTAATGGATTAAGAGTTGATTCCAATCAATGGAAAAAAGAACTTAAAGGACAAAAGATGAAACCAAATCGTTAAGGATTGAGACTTGATCCCAATCAATGGAAAAAAGAACATAAACTACAAAGAGAAACCAATTTCATAAGGATTAAGACTTGATTCCAATCAATGGCAAAAAGAACTTAAAGGACTAAGAGAAACCAATTCATTGGACTTAAGATTTATTCCAATCCAAATGCAAAAGAACTTACAGGACAAAAAGAGAAACCAATTTTTAAGGATTAAGATCATTTGATTCCAATTGACGACAAAAAGAACATAAAGGACAAAGAGAGACTCAATTCATTAAGGATTAAAACTTATTTCCAATCACGGCAAAGTAATCCAAATCAGATGAGATTGAGCTTACAGGACAAAGAGAAACCAATTCATTAAGGACTAAGATTTACTTCCAATCAAATGCCAAAAGAGCTTGAAGGACAATGGGAAACCAATTCCTTTGGAATTGAGACTGATTCTGAAATCAATGGCAAAAAGAAATTAATGGACAAAAGAGAAGGCAATTCAACATGGATTAAGAGTTGATTCCAATCAATGGAAAAAGTACTTAAAGGATGAAGAGAAACCAAATCATTAAGGATTGAGACTTAATTCCAATCAATGGACAAAAGAACATAATGCCCAAAGAGAAACCAATTCCATAAGGATTGCGACTTGATTCCAATCAACTAAAATGAACGTAGTAAAGGACAATGAGAAACCAATTCATTATGGATTAAGACTTGATTCCAATCAAATGCCAAATGAACTAAAAGGACAAAGAGTAAAACCAATTCATTACGGATAAAGACATGATTCCAATCAACGGCCAAAAGAACTTAAAGGACAAAGAGAAACCAATTCAAAGTGGATTAAGACTTACTTCCAATCAATAGCCAAAAGAATTTAAAGGACAAAGAGAAACTAATTCGGTTGGCGGACTAAGACTTGGATCCAAATGATGGCAAAAAGAATTTAAAAGACAAAGAGAAACTTAAAGGACAAAGAGAAACCAATTCCTTATGGATTAAGACTTTGACTTCCAATCAATGGCCAGCAAAAAGGTTAACTTAAAAGGACAACAAAGAGAAAACCAATTCATTGCGGGACTAAGACTTGATCCACTGACAGAAAAGAATCCTAAAATGCCAAAGAAGAAACTTAAAGGACAAAGAGAAACCAATTCCTTAATATGGATTAAGACTTCATTCCAAAGAATGGCTAAAAAGAACTTAAAGGACAAAGCAGAAACCAATTCATTATGGATTAAGACTTGATTCCAATCAAATGCCAAAAGAACACAGAAGAGGACAAAGAGGAAACCAATTCACTTATGGACAAAGACTGATTCCAATCAATTACAAAAGGAACTTAAAGGACAAAGAGAAACCAATTCCTTAAGGATCAAGACTGATTGCAATCAATGGCACAAAGAGCTTATAAAGGACAAAGAGAAAACCAATTCATTACGAGATTAAGACTTACTTCCAATCAATGGCAAAAAAGAGCTTGAAGGACAAAGAGAAACCAATTCCTTGAGGATTAAGACTTGATTCCAATAAATGGCAAAAAGAACTTAATGGACAAAGAGAAACCAATTCCTTATGGATTAAGACTTTGATTCCAATCAATGGAAAAAGAACTTAAAGGATGAAGAGTAACCAAATCAAGTTTGGTATTGAGACTTGATTCCATTGAATGGAAAAAGAACATAAAGGACAAAGAGAAACCAATTCTTTAAGCGATTAAGACTTGATTCCAATCAATGGCAAAAGAACTTAAAGGGCAAAGAGAAACCAATTGCTTGGCGTGGATTAAGACTTGATTCCAATCAATGGCAAAAGAACTTAAATGACAAAGAGAAACCAATTCATTATGGATTAAGACTTACTTCCTACCAATGGCAACAAGAACTTAAAGGACAAAGAGAAACCAATTCATTATAAGGATTAAGACTTGATTCAATCAAATAATTAAAAGAACGTAAAGGACAAAGAGAAACCAATTCATTATCGATTAAGGCTATACTATCCACTAATGGGCAACAAGAACTTAAAGTGACAAAGAGAAACCAATTCCTTAGGGATTAAGACTGATTCCAATCAAATGGCAAAAGAACTAAAAGGACAAAGAGAAACCAATTCTTTATAGATTAAGACTTGGTTCCAATCAATGGCAAAATGAACTTAAAGGACAAAGTGGAAACCAATTCATTATGGATTAAGACTTGATTCCAACTAAATGGCAAAAAGAATTAAAGAACAAAGAGAAACCAATTCAAGTATGGACTAAGACTTACTTCCAATCAATTGCCAGTAAAGAACTTAAAGTGCAAAGAGAAAACCAATTCCTTATGGATTTGAAAGACTTCCTGGTTGCAATCAATGGCAAAAGAGCTTCAATAAGGACAAAGGGAAACCTTATGGATAAAGACTTGATTCCAATCATCACGGCAAAAAAAGAACTTAATGGACAAAGAGAAAGCAATTCATTACGGATTAAGAGTTGATTTCTCCAATCAATGGCCAAAAGAACTTAAAGGATGAAGAGAAACAAATCGCTTGATGGATTGAGACTTGATTCAAATCAATGGAAAAAAGAACTTATAATGGACAAAGAGAAACCAATTCATAAAGGACTAAGACTTGATTCCAATCAAATGGCAAAAAGAAACTTCTGTAAGGACAAAGAGAGAAACCAATTCATTGAATAGGATTTAGATTTACTTCCAATCAATTGCTAAAACAACTTAAAGGACAAAGAGAAACCAATTCGTGAGGATTAACACTGATTCCAATCAAATGCCAAAAGAACACAAAGGGCAAAGAGAAACCGATTCCCTTGAAGGATTAAGACTTGATTCCAATCAATGGCAAAAGAACTTAAAGAACAAAGAGAAACTAATTGTTATGGTCTAAGACTTACTTCCAATCACTTGCCCCAAGGACTTAAAGCACAAAGAGAAACCAATTCCTTAAGGATTAAGACTTGATTCCAATCAATGGCAAAAAGCACTTAAAGGACAAAGAGAAAGCAATTCATTGTGGACTAAGACTAACTTCCAATCACTAGTCAAAAGGAGAACTTAAAGGACAAAGAGAAACTAGTTCATTATGGACTAGACTTGATTCCAATCAATGCCAAAAGCAACTTAAAGGACAAAGAGAAACCAATTCCCCTTAAGGATAAAGACTTGTTTCCAATCAATGGCAAAAAGAACTTAAAGGACAAAGAGAAACCAATTCAAAATGGATTAAGACTTGATTCCAATCAATGGCAAAAAGAACTTAATGGATAAAGAGAAACCAATTCCTTAAGGATCAAGACTTGATTCCCATCAATGGTTAAAAGAACTTACAAGGACAAAGAGAAATCCAATTCATTATGGTCTAAAACTTACTTCCAATCAATTGCCAAAGGAACTTACAGGACAAAGAGAAACCAATTCCTTAAGGATTGAGACTTGGTTAAAAACCAATCAATGGCAAAAGAGGAGCTTTAAAGGACAAAGAGAAACCAATTCATTAAGGACTGAGATTTACTTCCAATCAAATGCCAAAGAGCTTCATGGACAAGTGGGTAACCCATTCTGTGGATTAAGACTGATTCCAATCAATGGCAAAAAGAAATTAATGGACAAAGAGAAGGCAATTCAACATGGATTAAGAGTTGATTCCAATCAATGGAAAAAAAGAACTTAAAGGATGAAGATGAAACCAAATCGTTATGGATTGAGAGACTTGATCCCAATCAAATGCCAAAAGAACATAAAGGACAAAAGAGAAACCAATTCCATAAGGATTAAGACTTGATTCCAATCAATGGCACACAAGAACTTAGTTAAGGACAAAGAAGAAGCCAATTCATTAAGCGATTAAAGACTTACTTCCAATCAATGGCAACAAAAGAACTTAAGGACAAAGAGAAACCAATTCCTTAAGGATTAAGACTTGATTCCATTCAATGGCAAAAAGAACTTAAAGGACACAGAGAAACCAATTCATTATGGACTAAGACTTACTTCCAATCACTAACCACAAGAACTTAAAGGACAAAGAGAAACCAATTCTTTAAGGATTAAGACTTGAATCCAATCAATGGGGCAATAAAAGAACTTAAAGGACAAAGAGAAAACCAATTCATTATAGATTAAGACTTGGTTCCAATCAAATGGGAAAAAAGAACTTAAAGGACCAAAAAGAAAACCAATTCAATAGGATTAAGACTTGGATTCTAATCAATGGCAAAAGAACTTAATGGACAAAGAGAAACCAATTCAAATGGATTAAGACTTACTTCCAATCAAATGCAAAAGAACTTAAAGGACAAAGAGAAACCAATTCCTTAAGGATTAAGACTTGATTCCAATCAATGGCAAAAAGAACCTAAAAGAAAAGAGAAACCAATTCATTATGGACTAAGACTTACTTCAATCACTTGCCACAAGGCTAAAGGGCAAAGAGAAACCAATTCCTAAGTGATTAAGACTTGATTCCAATCAATGGCAAAAAGAACATAAAGGACAAAGAGAAACCAATTCATTATGGACTAACATTTACTTCCAATCAAATGCCAAAAGAACTTAAAGGACAAAGGAAACCAATTCCTTAAGGATAAAGACTTGATTCAATCAATGGCAAAAGAACTTAAGGACAAAGAGAAACCAATTCAAAATGGATTAAGACTTGATTCCAATCAATGGCAAAAAGAACTTAATGGATAAAGAGAAACCAATTCCTTAAGGATTGAGACTTGATTCCATCAATGGTTAAAAGAACACAAAGGACAAAGAGAATCCAATTCATTATGATTGAAAACTTACTTCCAATCAATTGCCAAAGGAACTTACAGGCAAAGAGAAACCAATTCCTTAAGGATTGAGACTTGATTGCAATCAATGGCAAAAAGAGCTTAAAGGACAAAGAGAAACCAATTCATTAAGGATTAAGACTTGACTTCCAATCAAATGCCAAAAGAAGTTAAAGAACAAAGAGAAACCAACTCATTATGGATTAAGACTAGATTCCAATCAATGGCAAAAAGAACTTAATGGACAAAGAGAAACCAATTCATATGGATTAAGAGTTGATTCCAATCAATGGAAAAAGAACTTAAAGGACAAAGATGAAACCAATTCCATTAAGGATTGAGACTTGATTCCAATCAATGGCAAAAAGAACTTATAAGGACAAAGAGAAACCAATTCATTGTGGATTAAGACTTTGATTCCAATCAATGGCAAAAATGAACTTAAAGGGACAAAGAGAAGCCAATTCCTTAAGGATTAAGACTTGATTCCAATCAATTCAAAAAAGAACTTAAAGGACAAAGAGAAACCAATTCCTTATGGATTAAGACTTGGTTCCTTTCAATGGCAAAAGAACTTAAAGGACAATGAGAAACCAATTCTTTATGGACTAAGACTTGATTTCAATCAACTAACCACAAGAACTTAAAGGACAAAGAGAAAGCAATTCATTAAGGATTAAGACTTGAATCCAATCAATGGCAAAAAGAACTAAAAGGAGAAAGAGAAACCAATACCTTAAGGATTAAGACTTGGTTCCAATCAATGGCAAAAGAACTTAAAGGACAAAGAGAAACCAATTCATTATGGACTAAGACTTACTTCCAATCAAATGCCAAAAGCACTTAAAGAACAAAGAGAAACCAATTCCTTATGGATTAAGACTTGCTTCCAATCAATGGCAAAAAGAACTTAAAGGACAAAGAGAAACCAATTCAAAATGGATTAAGACTTGATTCCAATCAATGGCAAAAAGAACTTAAAGGACAAAGAGAAACCAATTCCTTAAGGATTAAGACTTGCTTCCAATCAATTGCAAAAGGAACTTAAAGGACAAAGAGAATCCAATTCATTATGGACTAAGACTTACTTCAATCAATTGCCAAAAGAACTTAAAGGGCAAAGAGAAACCAATTCCTTAAGGATAAGACTTGATTCCAATCAATGGCAAAAGAACTTAAAGGACAAAGAGAAACCAATTCATTCCGGACTAAGACTTACTTCCAATCAAATGCCAAAAGAACATAAAGGAGAAAGAGAAACCAATTCCTTAAGGATGAAGACTTGATTCCAATCAATGGCAAAAAGAACTTAAAGGACAAAAAGAAACCAAATCAACATGGATTAAGACTTGATTCCAATCAATGGCAAAAGAACTTAATGGATAAAGAGAAACCAATCCTTAAGGATCAAGACTTGATTCCAATCAATGGAAAAAGAACACAAAGGACAAAGAGAAACCAATTCATTATGGTCTAAGACTTACTTCCAATCAATGGCAAAGAGAACATAAAGCGAGCATAAAGAGAAACCAATTCCTTATGGATTAAGACTTGATTCCAATCAATGGCAAAAGAACTTAAAGGACAAAGAGAAACCAATTCATTATGGATTAAGACTTACTTCCAATCAAATGCCAAAAGAACTTAAAGGACAAAGATAAACCAATTCATTAAGGATTAAGACTTGATTCAATCAATGGCAAAAAGAAATTAAAGGACAAAGAGAAACCAATTCAACATGGATTAAGAGTTGATTCCAATCAAATGGCAAAAGAACTTAAAGGACAAAGATGAAACCAATTCATTATAGATTATGACTTGATTCCAATCAATGGCAAAAAGAACATAAACTACAAAGAGAAACCAATTTCATAAGGATTAAGACTTGATTCCAATCAATGGCAAAAAGAACTTAAAGGACTAAGAGAAACCAATTCATTATGGATTAAGATTTATTCCAATCAAATGCAAAAAGAACTTAAAGGACAAAGAGAAACCAATTCATTAAGGATTAAGACTTGATTCCAATCAATGACAAAAGAACATAAAGGGCAAAGAGAAACCAATTCATTATGGATTAAAACTTGATTCCAATCAATGGCAAAAGAACTTAAAGGACAAAGAGAAACCAATTCATTAAGGATTAAGACTTACTTCCAATCAAATGCCAAAAGAACTTAAAGGACAACTGGAAACCAATTCCTTAGAATTAAGAACTTAATGGACAAAGAGTAAAGGCAATTCAACATGGATTAAGACTAGATTCCAATCACTGGCATAAAGAACGTAAAGGACAAAGATAAACCAATTCATTATGGATTGAGACTTGATTCCAATCAATGGCAAAAAGAACATAAAGGACAAAGAGAAACCAATTTATTATCGACTAAGACTTGATTCCAATCAACGGCAAAAAGAACTTAAAAGACAAAGAGAAACCAATTCATTCTGGACTAAGACTTGATTCCATTCAATGCCAAAAAGAACTTAAAGGACAAAGAGAAACCAATTCATTATGGATTAAGATCTACTCCCAATCAATGGCAAAAAGAACATAAAGGACAAAGAGAAACCAATTCATTATGGATTAAGACTTGATTCCAATCAATGGCAAAAAGAACTTAAAGGACAAAGAGAAACCAATTCATTAAGGACTAAGACTTGATTCCAATCACTTGGCAAAAGAACTTAAAGGACAAAGAGAAACCAATTCATTGTGGATTAAGACTTGATTCCAATCAATGGCAAAGAACTTAAAGGACAAAGAGAAACCAATTCATTATGGACTAAGACTTTCTTCGAATCAATAGCAAAAGAACTTAAAGGACAAAGGAAACCAATTCATTAAGGATAAAGACTTGTTTCCAATCAATGGCAAAAAAGAACAAGGACAAAGAGAAACCAATTCAAAATGGATTAAGACTTGATTCCAATCAATGGCAAAAGAACTTCATGGATAAAGAGAAACCAATTCCTTATGTATCATGACTTGATTCCCATCAATGGTTAAAAGAACACAAAGGACAAAGAGTATCCAATTCATTATGGTCTAAAACTTACTTCCAATCAATTGCCAAAGGAACTTACAGGCCAAAGAGAAACCAATTCCTTAAGGATTGAGACTTGGTTGCAACCAATGGCAAAAAGAGCTTAAAGGACAAAGAGAAACCAATTCATTAAGGACTATGATTTACTTCCAATCAAATGCCAAAAGAGTTTGAAGGACAAGGGGTAACCCATTCCTTAGCGATTAAGACTCGATTCCAATCAATGGCAAAAAGAAATTAATGGACAAAAAGAGGGCAATTCAACATGGATTAAGAGTTGATTCCAATCAATGGAAAAAAGAACTTAAAGGATGAAGATGAAACCAAATCGTTAAGGATTGAGACTTGATCCCAATCAATGGGAAAAAGAACATAAAGGACAAAGAGAAACCAATTCCATAAGGATTAAGACTTGATTTCAATCAATGGCAAAACGAACATAAAGGGCAAAGAGAAGCCAATTCATTAAGGAGTAAGACTTGATTCCAATCAATGGCAAAAAGAACTTAAAGGACTAAGAGAAACCAATTCCTTATGGATTAAGACTTGGTTCCATTCAATGGCAAACAGAACTTAAAGGACAATGAGAAACCAATTCATTATGGAATAAGGCTTACTTTCAATCACTAACCACAAGAACTTAAAGGACAAAGAGAAACCAATTCCTTAAGATTAAAACTTGAATCCAATTAATGGCAAAAAGAACTTAAAGGACAAAGAGAAACCAATTCCTTATAGATTAAGACTTGGTTCCAATCAATGGCAAAAAGAACTTAAAGGACAAAGAGAAACCAATTCAATATGGATTAAGACTTGGTTCTAATCAATGGCAAAAAGAACTTAATGGACAAAGAGCTTACAGGACAAGGAGAAACCAATTCATTAAGGACTATGATTTACTTCCAATCAAATGCCAAAAGAGCTTGAAGGACAAGGGGTAACCCATTCCTTAGGGATTAAGACTCGATTCCAATCAATGGCAAAAAGAAATTAATGGACAAAAAGAAGGCAATTCAACATGGATTAAGAGTTGATTCCAATCAATGGAAAAAAGAACTTAAAGGATGAGGATGAAACCAAATCGTTAAGGATTGAGACTTGATCCCAATGAAAGGGAAAAAGAACATAATGGACAAAGAGAAACCAATTCCATAAGGATTAAGACTTGATTCCAATCAATGGCAAAACGATCATAAAGGGCAAAGAGAAGCCAATTCCTTAAGGATTAGGACTTCATTCCAATCAATGGCAAAAAGAACTTAAAGGACAATGAGAAACCAATTCATTATGGACTAAGGCTTACTTTCAATCACTAACCACAAGAACTTAAAGGACAAAGAGAAACCAATTCCTTAAGATTAAAACTTGAATCCAATTAATGGCAAAAAGAACTTAAAGGACAAAGAGAAACCAATTCCTTATAGATTAAGACTTGGTTCCAATCAATGGCAAAAAGAACTTAAAGGACAAAGAGAAACCAATTCAATATGGATTAAGACTTGGTTCTAGTCAATGGCAAAAAGAACTTAAAGGACAAAGAGAAACCAATTCAAAATGGATTAAGACTTACTTCCAATCAATAGCCAAAAGAACTTAAAGGACAAAGAGAAACCAATTCCTTAAGGATTAAGACTTGATTCCAATCAACGGCAAAAAGAACCTAAAGAAAAAAGAGAAACAATTCATTACGGACTAAGACTTACTTCCAATCACTTGCCACAAGGGCTTAAAGGACAAAGAGAAACCAATTCCTTAAGGATTAAGACTTGATTCCAATCAATGGCAAAAAGAACATAAAGGACAAAGAGAAACCAATTCATTATGGACTAAGGCTTACTTCCAATCAAATGCCAAAAGAATTTACAGGACAAAGGGAAACCAACTCCTTAAGGATAAAGACTTGTTTCCAATCAATGGCAAAAAGAACTTAAAGGACAAAGAGAAACCAATTCAAAATGGATTAAGACTTGATTCCAATCAATGGCAAAAAGAACTTAATGGATAAAGAGAAACCAATTCCTTAAGGATCAAGACTTGATTCCCATCAATGGTTAAAAGAACATAAAGGACAAAGAGAATCCAATTCATTATGGTCTAAAACTTACTTCCAATGAATTGCGAAAGGAACTTACAGGGCAAAGAGAAACCAATTCCTTAAGGATTGAGACTTGGTTGCAACCAATGGCAAAAAGAGCTTACAGGACAAAGAGAAACCAATTCATTAAGGACTATGATTTACTTCCAATCAAATGCCAAAAGAGCTTGAAGGACAAGGGGTAACCCATTCCTTAGGGATTAAGACTCGATTCCAATCAATGGCAAAAAGAAATTAATGGACAAAAAGAAGGCAATTCAACATGGATTAAGAGTTGATTCCAATCAATGGAAAAAAGAACTTAAAGGATGAAGATGAAACCAAATCGTTAAGGATTGAGACTTGATCCCAATCAATGGAAAAAAGAACATAAACTACAAAGAGAAACCAATTTCATAAGGATTAAGACTTGATTCCAATCAATGGCAAAAAGAACTTAAAGGAGAAAGAGAAACCAATTCATTATGGACTTAGATTTATTCCAATCAAATGCAAAAACAACTTACAGGACAAAGAGAAGCCAATTCCATAAAGATTAAGACTTGATTCCAATTAATGGCAAAAAGAACATATAGGCAAAGAGAGACCGATTCCTTAAGGATTAAAACTTGATCCCAATCAATGGCCAGAAGAGCTTAAGGGACAAAGAGAAACCAATTTATTAAGGACTAAGATTTACTTCCAATCAAATGCCAAAAGAGCTTGAATGACAATGGGAAACCAATTCCTTAGGAATTAAGAACTTAATGGACAAAGAGAAGGCAATTCAACATGGATTAAGAGTTGATTCCAATCAATGGAAAAAAGAACTTAAAGGATGAAGAGAAACCAAATCATTAAGGATTGAGACTTAATTCCAATCAATGGACAAAAGAACATAATGCCCAAAGAGAAACCAATTCCATATGGATTGCGACTTGATTCCAATCAACGGCAAAATGAACTTAAAGGACAAGGAGAAACCAATTCATTATGGACTGAGACTTACTTCCAATCAAATGCCAAATGAACTTAAAGGACAAAGAGAAACCGATTGCTTAAGGATTAAGGCTTGATTCCAATCAATGGTAAAGAGAACTTAAAGGACAAAGAGAAGCCAATTCAAAGTGGATTAAGACTTACTTCCAATCAATAGCCAAAAGAATTTAAAGGACAAAAAGAACCTAATTCCTTGAGGACTAAGACTTGGATCCAGTCGATGGCAAAAAGAACTTAAAAGACAAAGAGAAACTTAAAGGACAAAGAGAAACCAATTCAATATGGATTAAGACTTCATTCCAATGAATGGCGAAAAGAACTTAAAGGACAAAGAGAAACCAACTCCTTAAGGATTAAGACTTGATTCCAATCAAAGGCAAAAAGAACACAAAGGACAAAGGGAAACCAATTCATTATGGACAAAGACTTACTTCCAATCAATTACAAAAGGAACTTACAGGGCAAAGAGAAACCAATTCCTTAAGGATTGGGACTTGATTGCAATCAATGGCACAAAGAGCTTAAAGGACAAAGAGAAACCACTTCGTTAATGACTAAGATTTACATCCAATCAAATTCCAAAAGAGCTTGAAGGACAAAGGGAAACCAATTCCTTAGGGATTAAGACTTGATTCCAATCAATGGCAAAAAGAACTTAATGGACAAAGAGAAGGCAATTCAATATGGATTAAGAGTTGATTCCAATCAATGGAAAAAATAACTTAAAGGATGAAGAGTAACCAAATCGTTAAGTATTGAGACTTGATTCCAATGAATGGAAAAAAGAACATAAAGGACAAAGAGAAACCAATTCCATAAGGATTTAGTTCAATGGCAAAAACAACATAAAGGGCAAAGAGAAACCAATTCCTTGAGGATTAAGACTTGATTCTAATCAATGGCAAAAAGAACTTAAAGAACAAAGAAAAACTAATTCATTATGGTCTAAGACTTACTTCCTACCACTTGCCACAAGAACTTAAAGGACAAAGAGAAACCAATTCCTTAAGGATTAAGACTTGATTCCAATCAATGGCAAAAAGATCATCAAGGACAAAGAGAAACCAATTCATTATCGACTAAGGCTTACTATCAATCACTAACCACAAGAACTTAAAGGACAAACTAATTCCTTAAGGATTAAGACTTGATTCCAATTAATGGCAAAAAGAACTAAAAGGACAAAGAGAAACCAAATCCTTATAGATTAAGACTTGGTTCCAATCAATGGCAAAAAGAACTTAAAGGACAAAGGGAAACCAATTCCTTAAGGATTAGGACTTGATTCCAACCAACGGCAAAAAGAACCAAAGAACAAAGAGAATCCAATTCAGTATGGACTAAGACTTACTTCCAATCAATTGCCAAGGGAACTTACAGGCAAAGAGAAACTAATTCCTTAGGGATTGAGCCTTGGTTGCAATCAATGGCCAAAAGAGCTTGAAGGACAAAGGGAAACCTTAGGGATAAAGACTTGATTCCAATCAATGGCAAAAAGAACTTAATGGACAAAGAGAAAGCAATTCAACATGGATTAAGAGTTGATTCCAATCAATGGAAAAAAGAACTTAAAGGATGAAGAGAAACAAATCGTTAAGGATTGAGACTTGATTCCTATCAATGGAAAAAAGAACATAAAGGACAAAGAGAAAATTCCATAAGGATTAAGGCTTGATTCCAGTCAATGGCAAAAAGAACTTGAGGACAAAGAGAAACCAATTCATTGTGGACTTAGATTTACTTCCAATCAATTGCAAAAACAACTTAAAGGACAAAGAGAAACCAATTCCATGAGGATTAACACTTGATTCCAATTAATGGCAAAAAGAACTTAAAGGGCAAAGAGAAACCGATTCCTTAAGGATTAAGACTTGATTCCAATCAATGGCAAAAAGAACTTAAAGAACAAAGAGAAACTAATTCATTATGGTCTAAGACTTACTTCCAATCACTTGCCTCAAGGGAAACCAATTCCTTAAGGATAAAGACTTGTTTCCAATCAATGGCAAAAAGAACTTAAAGGACAAAGAGAAACCAATTCAAAATGGATTAAGACTTGATTCCAATCAATGGCAAAAAGAACTTAATGGATAAAGAGAAACCAATTCCTTAAGGATCAAGACTTGATTCCCATCAATGGTTAAAAGAACACAAAGGACAAAGAGAATCCAATTCATTATGGTCTAAAACTTACTTTCAATCAATTGCCAAAGGAACTTACAGGGCAAAGAGAAACCAATTCCTTAAGGATTGAGACTTGGTTGCAACCAATGGCAAAAAGAGCTTAAAGGACAAAGAGAAACCAATTCATTAAGGACTATGATTTACTTCCAATCAAATGCCAAAAGAGCTTGAAGGACAAGGGGTAACCCATTCCTTAGGGATTAAGACTCGATTCCAATCAATGGAAAAAAGAAATTAGTGGACAAAAAGAAGGCAATTCAACATGGATTAAGAGTTGATTCCAATCAATGGAAAAAAGAACTTAAAGGATGAAGATGAAACCAAATCGTTAAGGATTGAGACTTGATCCCAATCAATGAGAAAAAGAATATAAAGGACAAAGAGAAACCAATTCCATAAGGATTAAGACTTGATTCCAATCAATGGCAAAACGAACATAAAGGGCAAAGAGAAGCCAATTCCTTAAGGATTAAGACTTGATTCCAATCAATGGCAAAAAGAACTTAAAGGACTAAGAGAAACCAATTCCTTATGGATTAAGACTTGGTTCCAATCAATGGCAAACAGAACTTAAAGGACAATGAGAAACCAATTCATTATGGACTAAGGCTTACTTTCAATCACTAACCACAAGAACTTAAAGGACAAAGAGAAACCAATTCCTTAAGATTAAAACTTGAATCCAATTAATGGCAAAAAGAACTTAAAGGACAAAGAGAAACCAATTCAATATGGATTAAGACTTGGTTCTAATCAATGGCAAAAAGAACTTAAAGGACAAAGAGAAACCAATTCATTATGGACTAAGACTTACTTCCAATCAAATGGCAAAAGAACTTAAAGGACAAAGGGAAACCAATTCCTTAAGGATAAAGACTTGTTTCCAATTAATGGCAAAAAGAACTTAAAGGACAAAGAGAAACCAATTCAAAATGGATTAAGATTCACTTTCAATCAATAGCCAAAAGAACTTAAAGGACAAAGAGAAACCAACACCTTAACGATAAAGTCTTGTTTCCAGTCAATGGCGAAAAGAACATAAAGGACAAAGAGAAGCCAATTCAATATGGATTAAGGCTTGATGCCAATCAATGGCAAAAAGAACTTAAAGGATGAATAGAAACCAACTCCTTAAAGATTCAGACTTGATTTCAATCAATGGAAAAAAGAACTGAAAGGACAAAGAGAAACTAATTCCTTAAGGACTAAGACTGGACTCCAATCAATGGCAAAAGGAACTTAAAGGGCAAAGAGAAACCAACTCATTATGGACAAAGACTTACTTGCAATCAAATGCCAATAGAACTTAAAGGACAAAGAGAAACCAATTCCCTAAGGATAAAGACTTGTTTCCAATCAATGGCAAAAAGAACTTAAAGGACAAAGAGAAACAAACTCTTTTAGGATAAAGACTTATTTCCAGTCAACGCCAAAAAGAACATAAAGGACAAAGAGAAGCCAATTAAATATGGATTAAGACTTGATGCCAATCAATGGCAAAAAGAACTTAAAGGAAGAAGACAAACTAACTCCTTAAAGATTGAGGCTTGATTTCAATCTATGGCAAAAAGAACATAAAAGACAAAGAGAAACCAATTCATTATGGACGAAGACTTACTTCCCTTCAAATGCGAAAAGAAATTAACGGACAAAGAGAAACCAATTCCTTAAGGATTATGACTTAATTCCAATCAATAGTAAAAAACACTTAAGGGACAAAGGGGAACGAATTCCTTCAGGATAAGGACTTTTTTTCATCTAATGGCAAAAAGAACTTAAAGGACAAAGAGAAGCCAAATCAATATGGATTAAGACTTGATGCCAATCAATGGCAAAAAGAACATAAAGGACAAAGAGAAACCAATTCATTATGGACTAAGACTTACTTCCAATCGAATGCCAAAAGAACGTAAAGGACAAAGAGAAACCAATTCCATAAGGATTAAGACTTGATTCCAATCAATGGCAAAAAGAACTTAAAGGACAAAGAGAAACCAATTCATTATGGACTAAGACTTACTTCCAATCAAATGCCAAAAGAACGTAAAGGACAAAGAGAAACCAATTCCTTGAGGATTAAGACTAGATTCCAATCAATGGCAAAAAGAACCGAAAGGACAAAGAGAAACCAATTCATTATGGACTAAGATCTACTTCCAATCAAATGCCAAAAGAACGTAAAGGACAATGGCAAACCAATTCCTTAAGGATTAAGACTTGATTCCAATCAATGGCAAAAAGAACATAAAGGACGAATATAAACCAATTCATTATGGACTAAGACTTACTTCCAATCAAATGCCAAAAGAGATTGAAGGACAAAGAGAAACCAATACCTTAAGGATTAAGACTTGATTCCAATCAATGACAAAAAGAACTTAAAGGACAAAGAGAAACCAATTCATTATGGACTAAGACCAACTTCCAATCAAATGCCAAAAGAACGTAAAGGACAATGAGAAACCAATCCCTTGAGGATTAAGACTAGATTCCAATCAATGGCAAAAAGAACTTAAAGGACAAAGAGAAACCAATTCATTATGGACTAAGACTTACTTGCAATCAAATACCAAAAGAACGTAAAGGACAAAGAGAAACCAATTCCTCAAGGATTAAGACTAGATTCCAATCAATGGCAAAAAGAACTTAAAGAACAAAGAGAAACCAATTCATTATGGACTAAGACGTACTTCCAATCAAATGCCAAAAGAACGTAAAGGACAAAGGGAATCCAATTCCTTAAGGATTAAGACTTGATTCCAATCAATGGCAAAAAGAACATAAAGGACGAAGAGAAACCAATTCATTATGGACTAAGACGTACTTCCAATCAAGTGCCAAAAGAACTTAAAGGACAAAGGGAATCCAATTCCTTAAGGATTAAGACTTGATTCCAATCAATGGCAAAAAGAACATAAAGGACGAAGAGAAACCAATTCATTATGGGCTAAGACTTACTTCCAATCAAATGCCAAAAGAACTTAAAGGACAAGGAGAAACCAATTCCATAAGGATTCAGAGTTGATTCCAATCAATGGCAAAAAGAATTTAAAGGACAAAGAGAAACCAATTCATTATGGACTAAGACTTACTTCCAATCGAATGCCAAAAGAACGTAAAGGACAATGAGAAACCAATTCCTTGGGGATTAAGACTAGATTCCAATCAATGGCAAAAGGAAATTAAAGGACAAAGAGAAACCAATTCATTATGGACTAAGACTAACTTGCAATCAAATGCCAAAAGAACGCAAAGGATAAAGAGAAACCAATTCCTTAAGGATTAAGACTTGATTCCAATCAATGGCAAAAAGAACTTAAAGGACAAAGAGAAACCAATTCATTATGGACTAAGACTTACTTCCAATCAAATGCCAAAAGAACGTAAAGGACAAAGAGAAACCAATTCCTTGAGGATTAAGACTAGATTCCAATCAATGGCAAAAAGCACTTAAAGGACAAAGAGAAACCAATTCATTATGGACTAAGACTTACTTCCAATCGAATGCCAAAAGAACGTAAAGGACAATAAGAAACCAATTCCTTGAGGATTAAGACTAGATTCCAATCAATGACAAAAGGACCATAAAGGACGAAGAGAAACCAATTCATTATGGACTAAGACTTACTTCCAATCAAATGCCAAAAGAACGTAAAGGACAAAGAGAAACCAATTCCTTAAGGATTAAGACTTGATTCCAATCAATGGGAAAAAGAACATAAAGGACAAAGAGAAACCAATTCATTATGGACTAAGACTTACTTCCAATCAAATGCCAAAAGAACTTAAAGGACAAAGAGAAACCAATTCCTTGAGGATTAAGACTAGATTCCAATCAATGGCAAAAAGAACTTAAAGGACAAAGAGAAACCAATTCCTTAAGGATTAAGACTTGATTCCAATCAATGGCAAAAAGAACTTAAAGGACAAAGAGAAACCAATTCAAAATGTGTTAAGAAATACTTCCAATCAATAGCCAAAAGAACTTAAAGGATAAAGAGAAACCAATTCCTTAAGGATAAAGACTTGATTCCAATCAATGGCAAAAAGAACATAAAGGATGAAGAGAAACCAATTCATTATGGACTTAAGGCTTACTTCCAATCAAATGCCAAAAGAACTTAAAGGACAAAGAGAAACCGATTCCTTAAGGATTAAGAGTTGATTCCAATCAATGGCAAAAAGAATTTAAAGGACAAAGAGAAACCAATTCATTATGGACTAAGACCTACTTCCAAGCAAATGCCGAAAGAACTTAAAGGACAAAGGGAAACCAATTTCTTAAGGATTAAGACTTGATTCCAATCAATGGCAAAAAGAACATAAAGGACGAAGAGAAACCAATTCATTATGGACTAAGACGTGCCTCCAATCAAATGCCAAAAGAACTTAAAGGACAAAGGGAATCCAATTCCTTAAGGATTAAGACTTGATTCCAATCAATGGCAAAAAGAACATAAAGGACAAAGAGAAACCAATTCATTATGGACTAAGACTTACTTGCAATCAAATGCCAAAAGAACGTAAAGTACAAAGAGAAACCAATTCCTTGAGGATTAAGACTAGATTCCAATCAGTGGAAAAAAGAACTTAAAGGACAAAGAGAAACCATTTCATTATGGACTAAGACTTACTTCCAATCAAATGCCAAAAGAACGTAAAGGACAAAGAGAAACCAATTGCTTGAGGATTAAGACTGGATTCCAATAACCGGCAAAAAGAACTTAAAGGACAAAGAGATACCAATTCATTATGGACTGAGGCTTACTCGCAATCAAATGCCATAAGATTGAAGGACAAAGAGAAACCAATTCCTTAAGGATTAAGACTTGATTCCAATCAATGGCAAAAAGAACTTAAAGGACAAAGAGAAACCAATTCATTATGGACTAAGACTTACTTCCAATCAAATGCCAAAAGAAGTTGATGGACAAAGGGAATCCAATTCCTTAAAGATTAAGAGTTGATTCCAATCAATGGCAAAAGGAACATAAAGGACAAAGAGATACCAATTCAAAATGTGTTAAGAATTACTTCCAATCAATAGCCAAAAGAACTTAAAGGATAAAGAGAAACCAATTCCTTAAGGATAAAGACTAGATTCCAATCAATGGCAACAAGAACTAAAAGGACAAAGAGAAACCAATTCATTATGGACTAAGACCTACTTCCAATCAAATGCCAAAAGAACTTAGAGGACAAAGGGAATCCATTTCCTTAAGGATTAAGACTTGATTCCAATCAATGGCAGAAAGAACATAAAGGACAAAGAGAAACTAATTCATTATGGACTAAGACTTACTGCCGATCAAACGCCAAAAGAACGTAAAGGACAAAGGGAAACCAATTCCTTAAGGATTAAGACTTGATTCCAATCAATGGCAAAAAGAACTTATAGGACAAAGAGAAACCAATTCATTATGGACTAAGACTTACTTGCAATCAAATGCCAAAAGAACGTAAAGGACAAAGAGAAACCAATTCCTTGAGGACTAAGACTAGATTCCAATCAATGGCAAAAAGAACTTAAAGGACAAAGAGAAACCAATTCATTATGGACTAAGGCTTACTTCCAATCGAATGCCAAAAGAACGTAAAGGACAAAGAGAAACCAATTCCATAAGGATTAAGACTTGATTCCAATCAATGGCAAAAAGAACTTAAAGGACAAAGAGAAACAAATTCATTATGGACTAAGACTTACTTCCAATCAAATGCCAAAAGAACGTAAAGGACAAAGAGAAACCAATTCCTTGAGGATTAAGACTAGATTCCAATCAATGGCAAAAAGAACTTAAAGGACAAAGAGAAACCAATTCATTATGGACTAAGATCTACTTCCAATCAAATGCCAAAAGAACGTAAAGGACAATGGCAAACCAATTCCTTAAGGATTAAGACTTGATTCCAATCAATGGCAAAAAGAACATAAAGGACGAATATAAACCAATTCATTATGGACTAAGACTTACTTCCAATCAAATGCCAAAAGAGATTGAAGGACAAAGAGAAACCAATACCTTAAGGATTAAGACTTGATTCCAATCAATGACAAAAAGAACTTAAAGGACAAAGAGAAACCAATTCATTATGGACTAAGACCAACTTCCAATCAAATGCCAAAAGAACGTAAAGGACAATGAGAAACCAATCCCTTGAGGATTAAGACTAGATTCCAATCAATGGCAAAAAGAACTTAAAGGACAAAGAGAAACCAATTCATTATGGACTAAGACTTACTTGCAATCAAATACCAAAAGAACGTAAAGGACAAAGAGAAACCAATTCCTTAAGGATTAAGACTAGATTCCAATCAATGGCAAAAAGAACTTAAAGAACAAAGAGAAACCAATTCATTATGGACTAAGACGTACTTCCAATCAAATGCCAAAAGAACGTAAAGGACAAAGGGAATCCAATTCCTTAATGATTAAGAGTTGATTCCAATCAATGGCAAAAGGAACATAAAGGACAAAGAGATACCAATTCATTATGGACTAAGACTTACTTCCAATCAAATGCCGAAAGAACTTAAAGGACAAAGAGAATCCAATTCCTTAAGGATTAAGACTTGATTCCAATCAATGGCAAAAAGAACATAAAGGACGAAGAGAAACCAATTCATTATGGGCTAAGACTTACTTCCAATCAAATGCCAAAAGAACTTAAAGGACAAGGAGAAACCAATTCCATAAGGATTCAGAGTTGATTCCAATCAATGGCAAAAAGAACTTAAAGGACAAAGAGAAACCAATTCATTATGGACTAAGACTTACTTCCAATCGAATGCAAAAAGAACGTAAAGGACAATGAGAAACCAATTCCTTGAGGATTAAGACTAGATTCCAATCAATGGCAAAAGGAAATTAAAGGACAAAGAGAAACCAATTCATTATGGACTAAGACTAACTTGCAATCAAATGCCAAAAGAACGCAAAGGATAAAGAGAAACCAATTCCTTAAGGATTAAGACTTGATTCCAATCAATGGCAAAAAGAACTTAAAGGACAAAGAGAAACCAATTCATTATGGACTAAGACTTACTTCCAATCAAATGCCAAAAGAACGTAAAGGACAAAGAGAAACCAATTCCTTGAGGATTAAGACTAGATTCCAATCAATGGCAAAAAGCACTTAAAGGACAAAGAGAAACCAATTCATTATGGACTAAGACTTACTTCCAATCGAATGCCAAAAGAACGTAAAGGACAATAAGAAACCAATTCCTTGAGGATTAAGACTAGATTCCAATCAATGACAAAAGGACCATAAAGGACGAAGAGAAACCAATTCATTATGGACTAAGACCTACTTCTAATCAAATGCCAAAAGAACTTGAAAGTCAAAGAGAAACCAATTCCTTAAGGAATAAGACTTGCTTCCAATCAATGGGAAAAGAACATAAAGGACAAAGAGAAACCAATTCATTATGGACTAAGACTTACTTCCAATCAAATGCCAAAAGAACGTAAAGGACAAAGAGAAACCAATTCCTTGGGGATTAAGACTAGATTCCAATCAATGGCAAAAAGAACTTAAAGGACAAAGAGAAACCAATTCCTTAAGGATTAAGACTTGATTCCAATCAATGGCAAAAAGAACTTAAAGGACAAAGAGAAACCAATTCAAAATGTGTTAAGAAATACTTCCAATCAATAGCCAAAAGAACTTAAAGGATAAAGAGAAACCAATTCCTTAAGGATAAAGACTTAATTCCAATCAACGGCAAAAAGAACATAAAGGATGAAGAGAAACCAATTCAATGTGGACTAAGACTTACTTCCAATCAGATGCCAAAAGATATTTAAGGACAAAGAGAAACCAATTCCTTAAGGATTAAGAGTTGATTCCAATCAATGGCAAAAAGAATTTAAAGGACGAAGAGAAACCAATTCATTATGGACTAAGACCTACTTCCAAAGAAATGCCAAAAGAACTTAAAGGACAAAGAGAAACCAATTCCTTAAGCATTAAGACTTGATTCCAATCAATGGCAAAAAGAACATAAAGGACGAAGAGAAACCAATTCATTATGGACTAAGACGTGCCTCCAATCAAATGCCAAAAGAACTTAAAGGACAAAGGGAATCCAATTCCTTAAGGATTAAGACTTGATTCCAATCAATGGCGAAAAGAACATAAAGGACAAAGAGAAACCAATTCATTATGGACTAAGACTTACTTGCAATCAAATGCCAAAAGAACGTAAAGGACAAAGAGAAACCAATTCCTTGAGGATTAAGACTAGATTCCAATCACTGGCAAAAAGAACTTAAAGGACAAAGAGAAACCAATTCATTATGGACTAAGACTTACTTCCAATCAAATGCCAAAAGAACGTAAAGGACAAAGAGAAACCAATTGCTTGAGGATTAAGACTGGATTCCAATAATGGCAAAAGAACTTAAAGGACAAAGAGATACCAATTCATTATGGATTAAGGCTTACTCGCAATCAAATGCCATAGGAGATTGAAGGACAAAGAGAAACCAATTCCATAAGGATTAAGACTTGATTCCAATCAACGGCAAAAAGAACTTAAAGGACAAAGAGAAGCCAATTCATTACGGACTAAGACTTACTTCCAATCAAATGCAAAGGAGATTGAAGGGCAAAGAGAAACCAATTCCTTAAGGATTAAGACTTGATTCCAATCAATGGCAAAAAGAAGATAAAGGACAAAGAGATACCAATTCAAAATGTGTTAAGAATTACTTCCAATCAATAGCCAAAAGAACTTAAAGGATAAAGAGAAACCAATTCCTTAAGGATAAAGACTAGATTCCAATCATTGGCAAAAAGAACTTAAAGGACAAAGAGAAACCAATTCATTATGGACTAAGACCTACTTCCAATCAAATGCCAAAAGAACTTAGAGGACAAAGGGAATCCATTTCCTTAAGGATTAAGACTTGATTCCAATCAATGGCAGAAAGAACATAAAGGACAAAGAGAAACTAATTCATTATGGACTAAGACTTACTGCCGATCAAACGCCAAAAGAACGTAAAGGACAAAGGGAAACCAATTCCTTAAGGATTAAGACTTGATTCCAATCAATGGCAAAAAGAACTTAAAGGACAAAGAGAAACCAATTCATTATGGACTAAGACTTACTTGCAATCAAATGCCAAAAGAACGTAAAGGACAAAGAGAAACCAATTCCTTGAGGACTAAGACTAGATTCCAATCAATGGCAAAAAGAACTTAAAGGACAAAGAGAAACCAATTCATTATGGACTAAGACTTACTTCCAATCGAATGCAAAAAGAACGTAAAGGACAATGAGAAACCAATTCAATGAGGATTAAGGCTAGATTCCAATCAATGGCAAAAGGAACTTAAAGGACAAAGAGAAACCATTTCATTATGGACTAAGACATATTTCCAATCAAATGCCAAAAGAACGTAAAGGACAAAGAGAAACCAATTGCTTGAGGAATAAGACTAGATTCCAATCACTGGCAAAAAGAACTTAAAGGACAAAGAGATACCAATTCATTGTGGACTGAGACTTACTTGCAATCAAATGCCAAAGGAACGAAGGACAAAGAGAAACCAATTCCATAAGGATTAAGACTTGATTCCAATCAATGGCAAAAAGAACTTAAAGGACAAAGAGAAACCAATTCATTATGGACTAAGACTTACTTCCAATCAAATGCCAAAAGAGATTGAAGGACAAAGAGAAACCAATTCCTTAAAGATTAAGACTTGATTCCAATCAATGGCAAAAAGAAGATAAAGGACAAAGAGATACAAATTCAAAATGTGTTAAGAATTACCTCCAATGAATAGCCAAAAGAACTTAAAGGATAAAGAGAAACCAATTCCTTAAGGATAAAGAGTAGATTCCAATCAATGGCAAAAAGAACTTAAAGGACAAAGAGAAACCAATTCATTATGGACTAAGACCTACTTCCAATCAAATGCCAAAAGAACTTAGAGGACAAAGGGAATCCATTTCCTTAAGGATTAAGACTTGATTCCAATCAATGGCAAAAAGAACATAAAGGACAAAGAGAAACTAATTCATTATGGACTAAGACTTACTTGCAATCAAATGCCAAAAGAACGTAAAGGACAAAGAGAAACCAATTCCTTGAGGATTAAGACTAGATTCCAATCAATGGCAAAAAGAACTTAAAGGAAAAAGAGAAACCAATTCATTATGGACTAAGACATACTTCCAATCAAGTGCCAAAAGAACTTAAAGGACAAAGGGAATCCAATTCCTTAAGGATTAAGACTTGATTCCAATCAATGGCAAAAAGAACATAAAGGACGAAGAGAAACCAATTCATTATGGGCTAAGACTTACTTCCAATCAAATGCCAAAAGAACTTAAAGGACAAGGAGAAACCAATTCCATAAGGATTCAGAGTTGATTCCAATCAATGGCAAAAAGAATTTAAAGGACAAAGAGAAACCAATTCATTATGGACTAAGACTTACTTCCAATCGAATGCCAAAAGAACGTAAAGGACAATGAGAAACCAATTCCTTGGGGATTAAGACTAGATTCCAATCAATGGCAAAAGGAAATTAAAGGACAAAGAGAAACCAATTCATTATGGACTAAGACTAACTTGCAATCAAATGCCAAAAGAACGCAAAGGATAAAGAGAAACCAATTCCTTAAGGATTAAGACTTGATTCCAATCAATGGCAAAAAGAACTTAAAGGACAAAGAGAAACCAATTCATTATGGACTAAGACTTACTTCCAATCAAATGCCAAAAGAACGTAAAGGACAAAGAGAAACCAATTCCTTGAGGATTAAGACTAGATTCCAATCAATGGCAAAAAGCACTTAAAGGACAAAGAGAAACCAATTCATTATGGACTAAGACTTACTTCCAATCGAATGCCAAAAGAACGTAAAGGACAATAAGAAACCAATTCCTTGAGGATTAAGACTAGATTCCAATCAATGACAAAAGGACCATAAAGGACGAAGAGAAACCAATTCATTATGGACTAAGACGTACCTCTAATCAAATGCCAAAAGAACTTAAAGGACAAAGGGAATCCAATTCCTTAAGGATTAAGACTTGATTCCAATCAATGGGAAAAAGAACATAAAGGGCGAAGAGAAACCAATTCATTATGGACTAAGACTTACTTCCAATCAAATGCCAAAAGAACGTAAAGGACAAAGAGAAACCAATTCCTTGGGGATTAAGACTAGATTCCAATCAATGGCAAAAAGAACTTAAAGGACAAAGAGAAACCAATTCCTTAAGGATTAAGACTTGATTCCAATCAATGGCAAAAAGAACTTAAAGGACAAAGAGAAACCAATTCAAAATGTGTTAAGAAATACTTCCAATCAATAGCCAAAAGAACTTAAAGGATAAAGAGAAACCAATTCCTTAAGGATAAAGACTTGATTCCAATCAATGGCAAAAAGAACATAAAGGATGAAGAGAAACCAATTCATTATGGACTTAAGGCTTACTTCCAATCAAATGCCAAAAGAACTTAAAGGACAAAGAGAAACCGATTCCTTAAGGATTAAGAGTTGATTCCAATCAATGGCAAAAAGAATTTAAAGGACAAAGAGAAACCAATTCATTATGGACTAAGACCTACTTCCAAGCAAATGCCGAAAGAACTTAAAGGACAAAGGGAAACCAATTTCTTAAGGATTAAGACTTGATTCCAATCAATGGCAAAAAGAACATAAAGGACGAAGAGAAACCAATTCATTATGGACTAAGACGTGCCTCCAATCAAATGCCAAAAGAACTTAAAGGACAAAGGGAATCCAATTCCTTAAGGATTAAGACTTGATTCCAATCAATGGCAAAAAGAACATAAAGGTCGAAGAGAAACCAATTCATTATGGACTAAGACTTACTTGCAATCAAATGCCAAAAGAACGTAAAGTACAAAGAGAAACCAATTCCTTGAGGATTAAGACTAGATTCCAATCAGTGGAAAAAAGAACTTAAAGGACAAAGAGAAACCATTTCATTATGGACTAAGACTTACTTCCAATCAAATGCCAAAAGAACGTAAAGGACAAAGAGAAACCAATTGCTTGAGGATTAAGACTGGATTCCAATAACCGGCAAAAAGAACTTAAAGGACAAAGAGATACCAATTCATTATGGACTGAGGCTTACTCGCAATCAAATGCCATAGGAGATTGAAGGACAAAGAGAAACCAATTCCATAAGGATTAAGACTTGATTCCAATCAATGGCAAAAAGAACTTAAAGGACAAAGAGAAACCAATTCATTACGGACTAAGACTTACTTCCAATCAAATGCAAAAGAGATTGAAGGACGAAGAGAAACCAATTCCTTAAAGATTAAGACTTGATTCCAATCAATGGCAAAAAGAAGATAAAGGACAAAGAGATACCAATTCAAAATGTGTTAAGAATTACTTCCAATCAATAGCCAAAATAACTTAAAGGATAAAGAGAAACCAATTCCTTAAGGATAAAGACTAGATTCCAATCATTGGCAAAAAGAACTTAAAGGACAAAGAGAAACCAATTCATTATGGACTAAGACCTACTTCCAATCAAATGCCAAAAGAACTTAGAGGACAAAGGGAATCCATTTCCTTAAGGATTAAGACTTGATTCCAATCAATGGCAGAAAGAACATAAAGGACAAAGAGAAACTAATTCATTATGGACTAAGACTTACTGCCGATCAAACGCCAAAAGAACGTAAAGGACAAAGGGAAACCAATTCCTTAAGGATTAAGACTTGATTCCAATCAATGGCAAAAAGAACTTATAGGACAAAGAGAAACCAATTCATTATGGACTAAGACTTACTTGCAATCAAATGCCAAAAGAACGTAAAGGACAAAGAGAAACCAATTCCTTGAGGACTAAGACTAGATTCCAATCAATGGCAAAAAGAACTTAAAGGACAAAGAGAAACCAATTCATTATGGACTAAGGCTTACTTCCAATCGAATGCCAAAAGAACGTAAAGGACAATGAGAAACCAATTCAATGAGGATTAAGGCTAGATTCCAATCAATGGCAAAAGGAACTTAAAGGACAAAGAGAAACCATTTCATTATGGACTAAGACATATTTCCAATCAAATGCCAAAAGAACGTAAAGGACAAAGAGAAACCAATTGCTTGAGGAATAAGACTAGATTCCAATCACTGGCAAAAAGAACTTAAAGGACAAAGAGATACCAATTCATTGTGGACTGAGACTTACTCGCAATCAAATGCCAAAGGAGATTGAAGGACAAAGAGAAACCAATCCCATAAGGATTAAGACTTGATTCCAATCAATGGCAAAAAGAACTTAAAGGACAAAGAGAAACCAATTCATTACGGACTAAGACTTACTTCCAATCAAATGCAAAAGAGATTGAAGGACAAAGAGAAACCAATTCCTTAAAGATTAAGACTTGATTCCAATCAATGGCAAAAAGAAGATAAAGGACAAAGAGATACAAATTCAAAATGTGTTAAGAATTACCTCCAATGAATAGCCAAAAGAACTTAAAGGATAAAGAGAAACCAATTCCTTAAGGATAAAGAGTAGATTCCAATCAATGGCAAAAAGAACTTAAAGGACAAAGAGAAACCAATTCATTATGGACTAAGACCTACTTCCAATCAAATGCCAAAAGAACTTAGAGGACAAAGGGAATCCATTTCCTTAAGGATTAAGACTTGATTCCAATCAATGGCAAAAAGAACATAAAGGACGAAGAGAAACTAATTCATTATGGACTAAGACTTACTTGCAATCAAATGCCAAAAGAACGTAAAGGACAAAGAGAAACCAATTCCTTGAGGATTAAGACTAGATTCCAATCAATGGCAAAAAGAACTTAAAGGAAAAAGAGAAACCAATTCATTATGGACTAAGACTTACTTCCAATCAATTGCAAAAGAGATTGAAGGACAAAGAGAAACCAATTCCTTAAGGATTAACACTTGATTCCAATCAATTGCAAAAAGAAGATAAAGGATAAAGAGATACCAATTCAAAATGTGTTAAGAATTACTTCCAATCAATAGCCAAAAGAACTTAAAGGATAAAGAGAAACCAATTCCTTAAGGATAAAGACTAGATTCCAATCAATGGCAAAAAGAACTTAAAGGATAAAGAGAAACCAATTCATTATGGTCGAAGACCTACTTCCAATCAAATGCCGAAAGAACTTAGAGGACAAAGGGAATCCAATTCCTTAAGGATTAGGGCTTGATTCCAATCAATGGCAAAAAGAACATAAAGGACGAAGAGAAAACAATTCATTATGGACTAAGACTTAGTTGCAATCATCTACCAAAAGAACGTAAAGGACAAAGAGAAACCAATTGCTTGAGGATTAAGACTAGATTCCAATCAATGGCAAAAAGAACTTAAAGGACAAAGAGAAACGAATTCATTATGGACTAGGACTTACATCCAATCGAATGCCAAAAGAACGTAAAGGACAATGAGAAACCAATTCCTTGAGGATTAAGGCTAGATTCCAATCAATGGCAAAAGGAACTTAAAGGACAAAGAGAAACCAATTCATTATGGACTAAGATTTACCTCCAATCAAATGCCAAAAGAACGTAAAGGACAAAGAGAAACCAATTCCATAAGGATTAAGACTTGATTCCAATCAATGGCAAAAAGAACGTAAAGGACAAAGAGAAACCAATTCATTATGGATTGAGACTAACTCACAATCAAATGCCAAAGGAGATTGAAGGACAAGGAGAAACCAATTCCATAAGGATTAAGACTTGATTCCAATCAATGGCAAAAAGAACTTAAAGGACAAAGTGAAACCAATTCATTACGGACTAAGACTTACTTCCAATCAAATGCAAAAGAGATTGAAGGACAAAGAGAAACCAATTCCTTAAGGATTAAGACTTGATTCCAATCAATGACAAAAAGAAGATAAAGGACAAAGAGATACCAATTCAAAATGTGTTAAGAATAACTTCCAATCAATAGCCAAAAGAACTTAAAGGATAAAGAGAAACCAATTCCTTAACGATAAAGACTAGATTCTAATCAATGGCAAAAGGAACTTAAAGGACAAAGAGAAACCAATTCATTATGGACTAAGACTTACTTCCAATCGAATGCCAAAACAACGTAAAGGACAATGAAAAACCAATTCCTTGAGGATTAAGACTAGATTCCAATCAATGGCAAAAGGAACTTAAAGGACAAAGAGAAACCAATTCATTATGGACTAAGACATACTTCCAAACAAATGCAAAAGAGATTGAAGGACAAAGAGAAACCAATTCCTTAAAGATTAAGACTTGATTCCAATCAATGACAAAAAGAAGATAAAGGACAAAGAGATACCAATTCAAAATGTGGTAAGAATTACTTCCAATCAATAGCCAAAAGAACTTCAAGGATAAAGAGAAACCAATTCCTTAAGGATAAAGACTAGATTCCAATCAATGGCAAAAAGAACTTAAAGGACAAAGAGAAACCAATTCATTATGGACTAAGACTTACTTGGAATCGAATGCCAAAAGAACGTAAAGGACAATGAGAAACCAATTCCTTGAGGATTAAGACTAGATTCCAATCAACGGCAAAAGGAACTTAAAGGACAAAGAGAAACCAATTCATTATGGACCAAGACATATTTCCAATCAAATGCCAAAAGAACGTAAAGGACAAAGAGAAACCAATTGCTTGAGGAATAAGACTAGATTCCAATCACTGGCAAAAAGAACTTAAAGGACAAAGAGATACCAATTCATTGTGGACTGAGACTTACTCGCAATCAAATGCCAAAGGAGATTGAAGGACAAAGAGAAACCAATTCCATAAGGATTAAGACTTGATTCCAATCAATGGCAAAAAGAACTTAAAGGACAAAGAGAAACCAATTCATTACGGACTAAGACTTACTTCCAATCAAATGCAAAAGAGATTGAAGGACAAAGAGAAACCAATTCATTATGGACTAAGACTTAGTTGCAATCAACTGCCAAAAGAACGTAAAGGACAAAGAGAAACCAATTCCTTGAGGATTAAGACTAGATTCCAATCAATGGCAAAAAGAACTTAAAGGAAAAAGAGAAACCAATTCATTATGGGCTAAGACTTACTTCCAATCAATTGCAAAAGAGATTGAAGGACAAAGAGAAACCAATTCCTTAAGGATTAAGACTTGATTCCAATCAATTGCAAAAAGAAGATAAAGGATAAAGAGATACCAATTCAAAATGTGTTAAGAATTACTTCCAATCAATAGCCAAAAGAACTTAAAGGATAAAGAGAAACCAATTCCTTAAGGATAAAGACTAGATTCCAATCAATGGCAAAAAGAACTTAAAGGATAAAGAGAAACCAATTCATTATGGTCGAAGACCTACTTCCAATCAAATGCCAAAAGAACTTAGAGGACAAAGGGAATCCAATTCCTTAAGGATTAAGACTTGATTCCAATCAATGGCAAAAAGAACATAAAGGCCGAAGAGAAACCAATTCGTTATGGACTAAGACTTAGTTGCAATCATCTGCCAAAAGAACGTAAAGGACAAAGAGAAACCAATTGCTTGAGGATTAAGACTAGATTCTAATCAATGGCAAAAAGAACTTAAAGGACAAAGAGAAACCAATTCATTATGGACTTGGACTTACTTCCAATCGAATGCCAAAAGAACGTAAAGGACAATGAGAAACCAATTCCTTGAGGATTAAGGCTAGATTCCAATCAATAGCAAAAGGAACTTAAAGGACAAAGAGAAACCAATTCATTATGGACTAAGACTTACTTCCAATCAAATGCCAAAAGAACGTAAAGGACAAAGAGAAACCAATTGCTTAAGGATTAAGACTAGATTCCAATCACTGGCAAAAAGAACGTAAAGGACAAAGAGAAACCAATTCATTATGGATTGAGGCTAACTCGCAATCAAATGCCAAAGGAGATTGAAGGACAAAGAGAAACCAATTCCATAAGGATTAAGACTTGATTCCAATCAATGGCAAAAAGAACTTAAAGGACAAAGTGAAACCAATTCATTACGGACTGAGACTTACTTCCAATCAAATGCAAAAGAGATTGAAGGACAAAGAGAAACCAATTCCTTAAGGATTAAGACTTGATTCCAATCAATGACAAAAAGAAGATAATGGACAAAGAGATACCAATTCAAAATGTGTTAAGAATTACTTCCAATCAATAGCCAAAAGAACTTAAAGGATAAAGAGAAACCAATTCCTTAACGATAAAAACTAGATTCCAATCAATGGCAAAAGGAACTTAAAGGACAAAGAGAAAGCAATTCATTATGGACTAAGACTTACTTCCAATCGAATGCCAAAACAACGTAAAGGACAATGAAAAACCAATTCCTTGAGGATTAAGACTAGATTCCAATCAATGGCAAAAGGAACTTAAAGGACAAAGAGAAACCAATTCATTATGGACTAAGACATACTTCCAATCAAATGCCAAAAGAATGTAAAGGACAAAGAGAAACCAATTGCTTGAGGATTAAGACTAGATTCCAATCACTGGCAAAAAGAACTTAAAGGACAAAGAGATACCAATTCATTGTGGACTGAGACTTACTCGTAATCAAATGCCAAAGGAGATTGAAGGACAAAGAGAAACCAATTCCATAAGGATTAAGACTTGATTCCAATCAATGGCAAAAAGAACTTAAAGGACAAAGAGAAACTAATTCATTACGGACTAAGACTTACTTCCAATCAAATGCAAAAGAGATTGAAGGACAAAGAGAAACCAATTCCTTAAAGATTAAGACGTGATTCCAATCAGTGGCAAAAAGAAGATAAAGGACAAAGAGATACCAATTCAAAATGTGTTAAGAATTACTTCCAATCAATAGCCAAAAGAACTTAAAGGATAAAGAGAAACCAATTCCTTAAGGATAAAAACTAGATTCCAATCAATGACAAAACGAACTTAAAGGACAAAGAGAAACCAATTCATTATTGGCTAAGACCTACTTCCAATCAAATGCCAAAAGAACTTAAAGGACAAAGGGAATCCAATTCCTTAAGGATTAAGACTTGAATGCAATCAATGGCAAAAAGAACATAAAGGACGAAATGAAACCAATTCATTATGGACTAAGACTTACTTGCAATCAAATGCCAAAAAAACGTAAAGGACAACGAGAAACCAATTCCTTGGGGATTAAGACTAGATTCCAATCAATGGCAAAAAGAACTTAAAGGACAAAGAGAAACTAATTCATTATGGACTAAGACTTACTTCCAATCAAATGCAGAAGAGATTGAAGGACAAAGTGATACATGCTCAAGAGGGTAATTTGGTCATTCCAACACTGGAAAATAGCTTGTTTCTAGCAAGTCAGTTCTGCCTTGGAGATCAAGCAATCCAAGAGCTCATTTCAAGTTACTTGGAGATCAAAGAATTAAGCTTAATTAAAGTAACTTGGGGAGCGAGCAATTTGATTATGTTGAAAATATGTTTAGATTGTGTTTAGATTCATTTTTTATTTGTTTTGACTTAGTTTGGGTTTGTTTAGATTTAAATTGATTCAGTTTGTCTTTTAGGATTTAAATCAAATATGATCTAATCTATAAAGATCAAATCTGATTTAAATTAGTTAGGAATAAATCTTTTAGAATAGAATCATATTTTTAATTTTTAAATTTTAGTTTCAAATCAGATCTTTTGGATAGGGTTAGATAATTTTCAATTTTAGGATTTATGTATAAATAGGCAACTTGGCCTATAGACAGAAGAGAATTTGATGATATAGTTTTTATCATGATTTAACTACCAATAAAATTGTGAGGTTTTCATCACTTGGTTCTGTGTGATGCAGAATTTTCTATCCTTTTCCTGTTATCTACGTTTCCAAAGACAGGTTTCTTGGGGGTTTAGTAGGGATTTCCCTGTTATCTATGTTTCCAAGGACAGATTTCTTGGGGGTTTAGTAGGGAGGGTCTTTATTTTACATCGTGTTTTCTATCAAAGTGTGTGCCTGGGGTTTCTGGATCGTTATATCCACGGGGTTCCGTCATCATTTGGTATCAGAGCAAGGTCTAGATAAATTCCTATTTATCTATCTTTGTTTTTTACGTTTATCTTTTGTCTTCTTTACTTGTCCATTTGCGTTCTTTTTTTTTGTCTTTTTGAATTCTATCCTCTTGTGTTGTTGTCACATCTCTGTCTATCTCTATGCTTCTTCTTTGTTTTGCATTTTTTTTTAGTTGCTAGTTCAGATCAAAAAAAAAAAGGAGAAGAAATTAGAAAAGGTGAGGATTATAAGCATAATTTTTTTCCCTATTATCTACGTTTCCAAGGACAGGTTTCTTGGGGGTTTAGTAGGGAAATTTTTTCCTTTGATCTAGGTTGCTATGGACAGGTTTCATAGAGGTCTTATAGGAAAATCCATTTCCGGTGACCTAGGTTGCTAAGAACAGGTTTCTTAAATGTCTAGTAGGAAAACCCTATGTTTACTATCCTTTGTTCTATTTCGTTTCCGCTTTGTTAATTTTATTCCCCTAGTTTTTTTTTTCTTTCTTTGTGTTTTCCCTAGTTTTTTTTCTTTGTGTTTTGAGTCTTGTTTCCTTAATCGTTGTGTCTACTTTGTCTACATTTTTTTTTTTGTATTTGAGGTATATTCAGTTCCAAAAAAAAAGGAAAAAAAAAAAAGAAAAAAAAAGAAGAAAAAAAGCGAAAAAAAAGAGAAGAAAAAAAAAAGGAAAAAAAAAAGAGAGGAAAGAGTGTTAGTGAGATTCTTCAATTGTAGGTTCTTAGATGGCATCATGGAGGAAAGGCAATGGTGGAGATGACTTTGAAGATTACAAAGGCAAGATTCGAGGACGAATCTTTTTGAAGATGGGGAGAATGATACATGCTCAAGAGGGTAATTTGGTCATTCCAACACTGGAAAATAGCTTGTTTCTAGCAAGTCAGTTCTGCCTTGGAGATCAAGCAATCCAAGAGCTCATTTCAAGTTACTTGGAGATCAAAGAATTAAGCTTAATTAAAGTAACTTGGGGAGCAAGCAATTTGATTATGTTGAAAATATGTTTAGATTGTGTTTAGATTCATTTTTTATTTGTTTTGACTTAGTTTGGGTTTGTTTAGATTTAAATTGATTCAGTTTGTCTTTTAGGATTTAAATCAAATATGATCTAATCTATAAAGATCAAATCTGATTTAAATTAGTTAGGAATAAATCTTTTAGAATAGAATCATATTTTTAATTTTTAAATTTTAGTTTCAAATCAGATCTTCTGGATAGGGTTAGATAATTTTCAATTTTAGGATTTATGTATAAATAGGCAACTTGGCCTAAGACAGAAGAGAATTTGATGATATAGTTTTTATCATGATTTGACTACCAATATGGTTGTGAGGTTTTTCTCACTTGGTTCTGTGTGATGCAGAATTTTCTATCCTTTCCCTGTTATCTACGTTTCCAAGGACAGGTTTCTTGGGGGTTTAGCAGGGATTTCCCTGTTATCTACGTTTCCAAGGACAGGTTTCTTGGGGGTTTAGTCGGGAGGGTCTTTATCCTACGTCTTGTTTTCTATCAAAGTGTATGCCTAGGGTTTCAGGATCTTTATATCCTTGGGGTTCCGCGTCACAAAGAGAAACCAATTCCTTAAGGATTAAGACTTGATTCCAATCAATGGCAAAAGGAACTTAAAGGACAAAGAGAAACCAATTCATTATGGACAAAAACTTACTTCTAATGAATGCCAAAAGAACGTAAAGGACAAAGAGAAATCAATTGCTTGAGGATTAAGACTCGATTCCAATCACTGGCAAAAAGAACTTAAAGGACAAAGAGATACAATTCATTATGGACTAGGACTTACTTCCAATCAAATGCAAAAGAGATTGAAAGACAAAGAGAAACCAATTCCTTAAGGATTAAGACTTGATTCCAATCAATGGCAAAAAGAAGATAAAGGACAAAGAGATACCAATTCAAAATGTGTTAAGAATTACTTCCAATCAATAGCCAAAAGAACTTAAAGGATAAAGAGAAACCAATTCCTTAAGGATCAAGACTAGATTCCAATCAATGGCAAAAAGAACTTAAAGGACAAAGAGAAACCAATTCGTTATGGACTCAGACCTACTTCCAATCAAATGCCAAAAGAACATAGAGGAGAAAGGGAATCCAATTCCTTAAGGATTAAGACTTGATTCCAATCAATGGCAAAAACAACAAAAAGGACGAAGAGAAACCAATTCATTATGGACTAAGACTTACTTGCAATCAAATGCCAAAAGAACGTAAAGGACAAAGAGAAACCAATTCCTTGAGGATTAAGACTAGATTCCAATCAATGGCAAAAAGAACTTAAAGGACAAAGAGAAACCAATTCATTATGGACTAAGACATACTTCCAATCGAATGCCAAAACAACGTAAAGGACAATGAGAAACCAATTCCTTGAGGATTAAGACTAGATTCCAATCAATGGCAAGAGGAACATAAAGGACAAAGAGAAACGAATTCATTATGGACTAAGACTTACTTGCAATCAAACGCCAAAAGAACGTAAAGGACAAAGAGAAACCAATTGCTTGAGGATTAAGACTAGATTCCAATCACTGGCAAAAAGAACTTAAAGGACAAAGAGATACCAATTCATTATGGACTGAGACTTACTCGCAATCAAATGCCAAAGGAGATAGAAGGACAAAGAGAAACCAATTCATTATGGACTAAGACTTACTTCCAATCAAATGCCAATAGAACGTAAAGGACAATGAGAAACCAATTCCTTGAGGATTAAGACTAGATTCCAATCAATGGCAAAAAGAACTTAAAGGACAAAGAGAAACCAATTCATTATGGAGTAAGACATACTTCCAATCAAATGCCAAAAGAACGTAAAGGACAAAGGGGAACCAATTCCTTAACGATTAAGACTTGATTCCAAACAATGGCAAAAAGAACTTAAAGGACAAAGAGAAACCAATTCATTATGGACTAAGACTTACTTCCAATCAAATGCAAAAGACATTGAAGGACAAAGAGAAACCAATTCCTTAAGGATAAGGACTTGATTCCAATCAATTGCAAAAAGAAGATAAAGGACAAAGAGATACCAATTCAAAATGTGTTAAGAATTACTTCCAATCAATAGCCAAAAGAACTTAAAGGATAAAGAGAAACCAATTCACTATGGACTAAGACTTACTTCCAATCAAATGCCAAAAGAACGTAAAGGACAAAGAGAAACCAGTTGCTTGAGGATTAAGACTAGATTCCAATCACTGGCAAAAAGAACTTAAAGCACAAAGAGATACCAATTCATTATGGACTGAGACTTACTCGCAATCAAATGCCAAAGGAGATAGAAGGACAACGAGAAACCAATTCCATAAGGATTAAGACTCGATTCCAATCAATGGCAAAAAGAACTTAAAGGACAAAGAGAAACCAATTCATTACGGACTGAGACTTACTTCCAATCAAATGCAAAAGAGATTGAAGGACAAAGAGAAACCAATTCCTTAAAGATTAAGACTTGATTCCAATCAATCGCAAAAAGAAGATAGAGGACAAAGAGATACCAATTCAAAATGTGTTAAGAATTACATCCAATCAATAGCCAAAAGAACTTAAAGGATAAAGAGAAACCAATTCCTTAAGGATAAAGACTAGATTCCAATCATTGGCAAAAAGAGCTTAAAGGACAAAGAGAAACCAATTCGTTATGGACTAAGACCTACTTCCAATCAAATGCCAAAAGAATGTAAAGGACAAAGAGAAACCAATTGCTTGAGGATTAAGATTAGATTCCAATCATTGGCAAAAATAACTTAAGGGACAAAGAGAAACCAATTCATTATGGACTGAGACTTACTCGCAATCAAATGCCAAAGGAGATTGAAGGACAAAGAGAAACCAATTCCATAAGGATTGAGACTTGTTTCCATTCAATGGCAAAAAGAACTTAAAGGACAAAGAGAAACCAATTCATTACGGACTAAGACTTACTTCCAATCAAATGCAAAAGAGATTGAAGGACAAAGAGAAACCAATTCCTTAAGGATTAAGACTTGATTCCAATCAATGGCAAAAAGAAGATAAAGGACAAAGAGATACCAATTCAAAATGTGTTAAGAATTACTTCCAATCAATAGCCAAAAGAACTTAAAGGATAAAGAGAAACCAATTCCTTAAGGATAAAGACTAGATTCCAAAAAATGGCAAAAAGAACTTAAAGGACAAAGAGAAACCAATTCATTATGGACTAAGACCTACTTCCAATCAAATGCCAAAAGAACTTAGAGGACAAAGGGAATCCAATTCCTTAAGGATTAAGACTTGATTCCAATCAATGGCAAAAAGAACATAAAGGACGAAGAGAAACCAATTCATTATGGACTAAGACTTACTTGCAATCAAATGCCAAAAGAACGTAAAGGACAAAGAGAAACTAATTCTTTGAGGATTAAGACTAGATTCTAATCAATGGCAAAAAGAACTTAAAGGACAAAGAGAAACCAATTCATTATGGAGTAAGACTTACTTCCAATCAAACGCCAAAAGAACGTAAAGGACAAAGGGAAACCAATTCCTTAAGGATTAAGACTTGATTCCAATCAATTGCAAAAAGAACTTAAAGGACAAAGAGAAACCAATTCATTATGAACTAAGACTTACTTCCAATCAAATGCAAAAGAGATTGAAGGATAAAGAGAAACCAATTCCTGAAGGATTAAGACTTGATTCCAATCAATTGCAAAAAGAAGATAAAGGACAAAGAGATACCAATTCAAAATATGTTAAGAATTACTTCCAATCAATAGCCAAAAGAACTTAAAGGATAAAGAGAAACCAATTCCTTAAGGATAAAGACTAGATTCCAATCAATGGCAAAAAGAACTTGAAGGACAAAGAGAAACCAATTCATTATGGAGTAAGACTTACTTCCAATCAAATGCCAAAAGAACGTAAAGGACAAAGGGAAACCAATTCCTTAAGGATTAAGACTTGATTCCAATCAATGGCAAAAAGAACTTAAAGGACAAAGAGAAACCAATTCATTATGGACTAAGACTTACTTCCAATCAAATGCAAAAGAGATTGAAGGACAAAGAGAAACCAATTCCTTAAGGATTAAGACTTGATTCCAATCAATTGCAAAAGGAAGATAAAGGACAAAGAGATACCAATTCAAAATATGTTAAGAATTACTTCCAGTCAATAGCCAAAAGAACTTAAAGGATAAAGAGAAACCAATTCATTATGGACTAAGACTTACTTCCAATCAAATGCCAAAAGAACGTAAAGGACAAAGAGAAACCAATTGCTTGAGGATTAAGACTAGATTCCAATCACTGGCAAAAAGAACTTAAAGGACAAAGAGATACCAATTCATTATGGACTAAGACTTACTTCCAATCAAATGCCAAAAGAACTTAAAGGACAATGGCAAACCAATTCCATAAGGATTAAGACTTAATTCCAATCAATGGCAAAAAGAACATAAAGGACGAAGAGAAACCAATTCATTATGGACTAAGACTTACTTGCAATCAAATGCCAAAAGAACGTAAAGGACAAAGAGAAACCAATTCCTTGAGGATTAAGACTAGATTCCAATCAATGGCAAAAAGAACTTAAAGGACAAAGAGAAACCAATTCATTATGGACTAAGACTTACTTCCAATCAAATGCAAAAGCGATTGAAGGACAAAGTGATACATGCTCAAGAGGGTAATTTGGTCATTCCAACACTGGAAAATAACTTGTTTCTAGCAAGTCAGTTCTGCCTTGGAGATCAAGCAATCCAAGAGCTCATTTCAAGTTACTTGGAGATCAAAGAATTAAGCTTAATTAAAGTAACTTGGGGAGCAAGCAATTTGATTATGTTGAAAATATGTTTAGATTATGTTTAGATTCATTTTTTATTTGTTTTGACTTAGTTTGGGTTTGTTTAGATTTAAATTGATTTAGTTTGTCTTTTAGGATTTAAATCAAATATGATCTAATATATAAAGATCAAATTTGATTTAAATTAGTTAGGAATAAGTCTTTTAGAATAGAATCATATTTTTAATTTTTAAATTTTAGTTTCAAATCAGATCTTCTGGATAGGGTTAGATAATTTTCAATTTTTGGATTTATGTATAAATAGGCAACTTGGCCTATAGACAGAAGAGAATTTGATGATATAGTTTTTATCATGATTTAACTACCAATAAAATTGTGAGGTTTTCCTCACTTGGTTCTGTGTGATGCAGAATTTTCTATCCTTTCCCTGTTATCTACGTTTCCAAGGACAGGTTTCTTGGGGGTTTAGTAGGGATTTCCCTGTTATCTACGTTTCCAAGGACAGGTTTCTTGGGGGTTTAGTAGGGAGGGTCTTTATCCTACGTCTTCTTTTCTATCAAAGTGTATGCGTGGGGTTTCTGGATCTTTATATCCATGGGGTTCCTTCATCATTTGGTATCAGAGCAAGGTCTAGATAAATTCCTATTTATCTATCTTTGTTTTTTACGTTTATCTTTTGTCTTCTTTCCTTGTCCATTTGCGTTCTTTTTTTTTTTGTGTTTTTGAATTCTATCCTCTTGTGTTGTTGTCACATCTCTGTCTATCTCTATGCTTCTTCTTTGTTTTGCATTTTTTTTTGGTTGCTAGTTCAGATCAAAAAAAAAAAAAAAGAAAAAAAAAAGGAGAAGAAATTAGAAAAGGTGAGGATTATAAGCATAATTTTTTTCCCTATTATCTACGTTTCCAAGGACAGGTTTCTTGGGGGTTTAGTAGGGAAATTTTTTCCTTTGATCTAGGTTGCTATGGACAGGTTTCATAGAGGTCTATAGGAAAATCCATTTCCGGTGACCTAGGTTGCTAAGAACAGGTTTCTTATATGTCTAGTAGGAAAACCCTATGTTTACTATCCTTTGTTCTATTTTGTTTCCGCTTTGTTAATTTTATTTCCCTAGTTTTTTTTTTCTTTCTTTGTGTTTTCCCTAGTTTTTTTTCTTTGTGTTTTGAGTCTTGTTTCCTTAATCGTTGTGTCTACTTTGTCCATATTTTTTTTTTCGTATTTGAGGTATATTCAGTTCCAAAAAAAAAAAGCAACAAAAAAAAAAAGAAAAAAAAAGAAGAAAAAAAGCGAAAAAAAAGAGAAGAAAAAAAAAAGGAAAAAAAAAAAGAGAGGAAAGAGTGTTAGTGAGATTCTTCAATTGTAGGTTCTTAGATGGCTTCATGGAGGAAAGGCAATGGTGGAGATGACTTTGAAGATTACAAAGGCAAGATTCGAGGACGAATCTTTTTGAAGATGGGGAGAATGATACATGCTCAAGAGGGTAATTTGGTCATTCCAACACTGGAAAATAGCTTGTTTCTAGCAAGTCAGTTCTGCCTTGGAGATCAAGCAATCCAAGAGCTCATTTCAAGTTACTTGGAGATCAAAGAATTAAGCTTAATTAAAGTAACTTGGGGAGCAAGCAATTTGATTATGTTGAAAATATGTTTAGATTGTGTTTAGATTCATTTTTTATTTGTTTTGACTTAGTTTGGGTTTGTTTAGATTTAAATTGATTCAGTTTGTCTTTTAGGATTTAAATCAAATATGATCTAATCTATAAAGATCAAATCTGATTTAAATTAGTTAGGAATAAATCTTTTAGAATAGAATCATATTTTTAATTTTTAAATTTTAGTTTCAAATCAGATCTTCTGGATAGGGTTAGATAATTTTCAATTTTAGGATTTATGTATAAATAGGCAACTTGGCCTATAGACAGAAGAGAATTTGATGATATAGTTTTTATCATGATTTGACTACCAATAAAATTGTGAGGTTTTCCTCACTTGGTTCTGTGTGATGCAGAATTTTCTATTCTTTCCCTGTTATCTACGTTTTCAAGGACAGGTTACTTGGGGTTTAGTAGGGATTTCCCTGTTATCTACGTTTCCAAGGACAGGTTTCTTGGGGGTTTAGTAGGGAGGGTCTTTATCCTACGTCCTGTTTTCTATCAAAGTGTATGCCTAGGGTTTCTGGATCTTTATATCCTTGGGGTTCCACATCACAAAGAGAAACCAATTCCTTAAGGATTAAGACTTGATTCCAATCAATGGCAAAAAGAAGATAAAGGACAAAGAGATACCAATTAAAATTTTGTTTAGAATTACTTCCAATCAATAGCCAAAAGATCTTAAAGGATAAAGAGAAACCAATTCCTTAAGGATAAAGACTAGATTCCAATCAATGGCAAAAAGAACTTAAAGGACAAGGAGAAACCAATTCATTATGAACTAAGACCTACTTCCAATCAAATGCCAAAAGAACTTAGAGGACAAAGGGAATCCAATTCCTTAAGGATTAAGACTTGATTCCAATCAATGGCAAAAAGAACATAAAGGACGAAGAGAAACCAATTCATTATGGGCTAAGACTTACTTCCAATCGAATGCCAAAAGAACGTAAAGGACAATGAGAAACCAATTCCTTGAGGATTAAGGCTAGATTCCAATCAATGGCAAAAGGAACTTAAAGGACAAAGAGAAACCAATTCATTATGGACTAAGACTTACTTCCAATCAAATGCCAAAAGAACGTAAAGGACAAAGAGAAACCAATTGCTTGAGGATTAAGACTAGATTCCAATCACTGGCAAAAAGAACGTAACGGACAAAGAGAAACCAATTCATTATAGATTGAGACTTACTCGCAAGCAAATGCCAAAGGAGATTGAAGGACAAAGAGAAACCAATTCCATAAGGATTAAGACTTGATTCCAATCAATGGCAAAAAGAACTTAAAGGACAAAGAGAAACCAATTCATTACGGACTAAGACTTACTTCCAATCAAATGCAAAAGAGATTGAAGGACAAAGAGGAACCAATTCCTTAAAGATTAAGACTTGATTCCAATCAATAGCAAAAAGAAGATAGAGGACAAAGAGATACGAATTCAAAATGTGTTAAGAATTACAACCAATCAATAGCCAAAAGAACTTAAAGGATAAAGAGAAACCAATTCCTTAAGGATAAAGACTAGATTCCAATCAATGGCAAAAAGAACTAAAAGGACAAAGAGAAACCAATTCATTATGGACTAAGACCTACTTCCAATCAAATGCCAAAAGAACTTAGAGGACAAAGGGAATCCATTTCCTTAAGGATTAAGACTTGATTCCAATCAATGGCAAAAAGAACATAAAGGACGAAGAGAAACTAATTCATTATGGACTAAAACTTACTTGCAATCAAATGCCAAAAGAACGTAAAGGACAAAGAGAAACCAATTCCTTGAGGATTAAGACTAGATTCCAATCAATGGCAAAAAGAACTTAAAGGACAAAGAGAAACCAATTCAATATGGACTAAGACTTACTTCCAATCAAATGCAAAAGAGATTGAAGGACAAAGAGAAACCAATTCCTTAAGGATTAAGACTTGATTCCAATCAATGGCAAAAAGAAGATAAAGGACAAAGAGATACCAATTCAAAATGTGTTAAGAATTACTTCCAATCAATAGCTAAAAGAACTTAAAGGATAAAGAGAAACCAAGTCCTTAAGGATAAAGACTAGATTCCAATCAATGGCAAAAATAACTTAAAGGACAAAGAGAAACCAATTCGTTATGGACTAAGACCTACTTCCAATCAAATGCCAAAAGAACATAGAGGAGAAAGGGAATCCAATTCCTTAAGGATTAAAACTTGATTCCAATCAATGGCAAAAACAACATAAAGGACGAAGAGAAACTAATTCATTATGGACTAAGACTTACTTGCAATCAAATGCCAAAAGAACGTAAAGGACAAAGAGAAACCAATTCCTTGAGGATTAAGACTAGATTCCAATCAATGGCAAAAAAAACTTAAAGGACAAAGAGAAACCAATTCAACATGGACTAAGACTTACTTCCAATCGAATGCCAAAATAACGTAAAGGACAATGAGAAACCAATTCCTTGAGGATTAAGACTAGATTCCAATCAATGGCAAAAGGAACATAAAGGACAAAGAGAAACGAATTCATTATGGAGTAAGACTTACTTCCAATCAAACGCCAAAATAACGTAAAGGACAAAGAGAAACCAATTGCCTGAGGATTAAGACTAGATTCCAATCACTGGCAAAAAAAACTTAAAGGACAAAGAGATACCAATTCATTATGGACTGAGACTTACTCGCAATCAAATGCCAAAGGAGATAGAAGGACAAAGAGAAACCAATTCATTATGGACTTAGACTTACTTCCAATCAAATGCCAAAAGAATGTAAAGGACAATGAGAAACCAATTCCTTGAGGATTAAGACTAGATTCCAATCAATGGCAAAAAGAACTCAAAGGACAAAGAGAAACCAATTCATTATGGAGTAAGACATACTTCCAATCAAATGCCAAAAGAACGTAAAGGACAAAGGGGAACCAATTCCTTAAGGATTAAGACTTGATTCCAATCAATGGCAAAAAGAACTTAAAGGACAAAGAGAAACCAATTCATTATGGACTAAGACTTACTTCCAATCAAATGCAAAAGACATTGAAGGACAAAGAGAAACCAATTCCTTAAGGATTAAGACTTGATTTGTAACATCCCCATTTTACCTAAGCTAATTAGCTCGGTGTTCCCGACTAATTGGAGGGATTAGCGATTAATTGAGAACTAATCGATTAATCCCGAGAGCAAGAGCTTAGTAAATTAAGTCTAGCCAACAATTAAATCATAATGTCCTAAGCATTTTAATAAAACCTTAATCGTCTAATCCTTAATTACGCGAAGATGCCAAAACAAGAGTAAGACAACCTAACCTTACTAATTAAGTTTATAATGATTAAGACACTTAAGACAACTCTTGAAAAATTAAACCCCAAATTAAGCATATGCTTAACCGTAATGCAAGGTATCATAAAAAGTGTAATTGACAAGAGTTAACTCATGGGTAATTAAGCCAATTAAGTTAAGTTACATTTAAATAATTCTAATAACATTTAGAGATAAAAGTTCTTCCATGCATATGCCCTAAAAAGACACACCAAGGAGGAGCAACATCTCACCCTTCATTCAATCTCTTTAATCCTACACCATTAGATCAAAAGTCAAGACTAGGATCCTTGTCATCCACCATTAGATCTTGACACTTGGATGAGTCTTAGACAAGCAACCAAATCCTAAGAGGGGTACTCCCCTTTAACCCCTAGAGAAAAATACAAATTGGACATTAGGATGCCTCCAAGACTCAAAGGAAAAACAACTCACCCTTTTACCCCAAGGTCCCTAGCCCTTTTGCTTGAAAAAGAAGTAAGACTCACCTACTCTCTCTTGCTTGTTGAAGAGGCAAAGCAATCAGCCCACTTTTGCCCCATTTTTGCGCCCCAAAACAGCCCCCACTCTCTCATTTGTGGTTTTCATTCTCTCACTACAAGCCTAAGCTCTCACTTCTCTCTAAACTCTCCAACTTCTCTCTAGAATTCTCCCACTTCTCTCATCCTTTCCTCTCCTCATCCTACTCACAAACTCTTCAAGAGCCACCATTTCTTGCTCTTGGAGAATCAAAGACACTCACATATCAAGCCTCTTCCAAGATCCAAGAGGAGGAGCACCACCACCACCATCATCTCTTTTTCCATCCCAAGTTCCTTCAAAGAAAGCTTCTTGGTAGTGACTCTAAACCCTTTTCCTCTCTTGTTTTTCAAGCTTTAGAACTCCTATGCTCTCCATAGCTAGGTGGTTTTAAGGATTGATTTGGGCATCATAGCCATTCTTGTCATAAAATGAGATGTTGTTGCTTGTATGGTGGTTTGTTGAAAACATGTTTTCGGTTTGGTGTGATGCATGGCTGAATCCATTATTTTTGAACTCCAACATGATAGTTTTTCACTAATCTTTCATGGTATATGAGTGTTTTATAACTTGAGAATGGTTTCTTGAAAGTGAGGTTGAGTGTTTTGGAGAAAACATGAGAAAAAGCAAAACGTGAAATCTGGATTTTCTGACAGCCTGTAAACCGAACGGTATAACTTTTTCCAGAAAACTCAGAAATTAGTGGAACTAATTTTATACGAAAATAGACTCAGAGAGCTTTCCATACATATAAAATATATAAGATTCCGAGTTAAAATGAGTGAGATATGATTTTTCAAAGTGGACTGTTCTCGGATTGGTGTCTGTCTGGGCAGTCTACACTAAAATGTGTATAACTCGAGCTACAAAAATGATTTTTGAGTGAGACCAAGTTTAAATGAAAGCTAAGACATAGGGGAACAAACCCCTAAAACAGTTTTCTCAGATTCCTTCTGAGCAATTATAATGAGAGGTCACAATCCACTGTACCGGGAGTGAACCTAGAAACTGAACAAGTCAGAATAAAGTATGCATAACTGGAGTTAGAAAATGAATTTTTGAGTGGGACTTGTTTTGTTAGAAACTAGGCTCAGAACCCTATAAGCATATAAAATTTCGCATTAAAATGATAAAATACCAATTTATGGTGAATTTTTAAAGTTACTGCCTAGGGTAAAAGTAAAACTGTCAAAACTTAACCTTAAGTAAGACTATGCATAAATGACTTAAAAAGGTAAAAAGGGCTTAGCCTAAAGTAATGAAACTTCATAATTCACTTAATGAGGAGTAGATAAAATAAAATGCCAAGCTTGCCTAATCCTTAACAAAAGAAGCGAATAAAACGAAAACCGAATGTAAACGTAGTTAAGGTACTAGATCAAGTTCATAAGATTCTAGTCAAACTATAATGCAAAACCTAAACTATAAATCTTCCAAATTAAGATATGAAAATCATATAAGTCAAGTTAGAATAATTGAGAAGAAGGAAATCAATAAAGTGAAAGCCAATGTAAAAGCTTGCACCTAATTTACTAAGCTAAGCTCATAAGACTTTGCTTGAGAATATGCCTATGTTTAGGTTGCAAGCATGATGTGATGATGATGTGATGCCATGATAATGATGATATGATGATGATGATATAATATGATGATATGATGATGATGATATGATATGATGCTGTGTTACTGGTATTCTATCTGGCAAAATTTTGGGAAGCTGCAGTCTAGCCGTTATGCTGCCGAAATTTTGTAGAAATTGTGGACTCAGAAATATTTTGCATCATAAGCTTTAATAAGAAGAGAAAGTAAGTTAAGGGTGTGATCCTTCAAAAGGGAAGGTGACCCAAAGTAAGTTCCCCTCACCCACGACTCACATGAGGCATGGCATGACCCAGCTAGTGTGAGTATAGGGGATAGGGCTTACATGAGGCATGGCATGACCCAGCTAGTGTAAGTACCGAAATTTTATGGTGGCGACGGCCACGGTATGAGCTCATTACCACTTATGTTTAGTGGGTGAAAAGAGAAGGACTCAAGATGAGTCAAGTTAAGAAAAGAAAAGGACTTAAGATAAGAAAAGAAAAGAAAAGGGACTTCGGTCCACCCCGTGAAGGAGGCATAGCCAGAAGCGGGAAAGTTACAAGTCAAGTAAACTAGATAGAAAGACAAGAAAGAGACTTCGGTCAAGAAAACTACTAACTCATGAAATGTCTGCATTCATATGTTTACCTATTTTACTTCAATGCTTCTGATAAGAACGTATGCTTAAAAGTGAATCCACTTCGGATAATTATGTTTTCGAAAATCCTAGTAACTGAGTCTTGTATGTTCACACCTATTTCTTAAGAAAACCGAAGTGGCTGGGACGATGACGATGACACCTCCGTGTCGGGTTCGAGTCCTACTGAGAAATTCTTATTTCTCACTCTAGTTACCTTTCCGCATCGTCACCAGATCTTAATGGCGTATCCGGTGGACTGGAGCGCGGATCCCCCACACTGTGAGCGGACGTATGGCGTGGAATACTAGATGAAGCTATTTTGGGGACTGGTAGCGACCGTCGCTCTGCATCTTCGCACATTCCTTTTTGAGAGAGGCTTTGTCATTTAAGTTTGTATTTAGTATCTAGTATTTGGATCATGGCGCGACCATGAGCTTTCTTCGATGTAATGTTTATATATATATATATTATGAACTCATATGGATGTAATGATCAGTTAATTAATGCAATGTATTTGTGGATTTCTATTTATTTACCTTTCTCTTGTCTTATGATATTTGGGTATTTACTTTATGCGACACGCTTTTTCTCTATCTACCTTCTCGCTCAAGGCTTTACTTTCCAAAGCAATGACGTATTTCACAAAAAGAAAAATCTTACCGTATTTTCCGCGTAATTTAATTTCAAGTGAAGTTTAATTTTCTACAAGCATAAGTAACAACTAATAAAACGCCGTAATACGACTTAAGCGTAGTATGGGTTTATTAGGGTGTTACATGATTCCAATCAATTGCAAAAAGAAGATAAAGGACAAAGAGATACCAATTCAAAATGTGTTAAGAGTTACTTCCAATCAATAGCCAAAAGAACTTAACGGATAAAGAGAAACCAATTCATTATGGACTAAGACTTACTTCCAATCAAATGCCAAAAGAACGTAAAGGACAAAGAGAAACCAATTGCTTGAGGATTAAGACTAGATTCCAATCACTGGCAAAAAGAACTTAAATCACAAAGAGATACCAATTCATTATGGACTGAGACTTACTCGCAATCAGATGCCAAAGGAGATAGAAGGACAAAGAGAAACCAATTCCATAAGGATTAAGACTTGATTCCAATCAACGGCAAAAAGAACTTAAAGGACAAAGAGAAGCCAATTCATTACGGACTAAGACTTACTTCCAATCAAATGCAAAAGAGATTGAAGGACAAAGAGAAACCAATTCCTTAAAGATTAAGACTTGATTCCAATCAATGCAAACAGAAGATAGAGGACAAAGAGATACGAATTCAAAATGTGTTAAGAATTACATCCAATCAATAGCCAAAAGAACTTAAAGGAGAAAGAGAAACCAATTCCTTAAGGATAAAGACTAGATTCCAATCGATAGCAAAAAAAAACTTAAAGGACAAAGAGAAACCAAATCATTATGGACTAAGACTTACTTCCATTCAAATGCCAAAAGAACGTAAAGGACAAAGAGAAACCAATTGCTTGAGGATTAAGACTAGATTCCAATCACTGGCAAAAATAACTTAAGGGACAAAGAGAAACCAATTCATTATGGACTGAGACTTACTCGCAATCAAATGCCAAAGGAGATTGAAGGACAAAGAGAAACCAATTCCATAAGGGTTAAGACTTGTTTCCATTCAATGGCAAAAAGAACTTAAAGGACAAAGAGAAACCAATTCATTACGGACTAAGACTTACTTCCAATCAAATGCAAAAGAGATTGAAGGACAAAGAGAAACTAATTCCTTAAGGATTAAGACTTGATTCCAATCAATGGCAAAAAGAAGATAAAGGGCAAAGAGATACCAATTCAAAATTTGTTAAGAATTACTTCCAATCAATAGCCAAAAGAACTTAAAGGATAAAGAGAAACCAATTCCTTAAGGATAAAGACTAGATTCCAATCAATGGCAAAAAGAACTTAAAGGACAAAGAGAAACTAATTCATTATGGACTAAGACCTACTTCCAATCAAATGCCAAAAGAACTTAGAGGATAAAGGGAATCCAATTCCTTGAGGATTAAGACTAGATTCCAATCAATGGCAAAAAGAACTTAAAGGACAAAGAGAAACCAATTCATTATGGACTAAGACTTACTTCCAATCGAATGCCAAAACAACGTAAAGGACAATGAGAAACCAATTCCTTGAAGATTAAGACTAGATTCCAATCAATGGCAAAAGGAACATAAAGGACAAAGAGAAACCAATTCATTATGGACTAAGACTTACTTCCAATCAAACGCCAAAAGAACGTAAAGGACAAAGAGAAACCAATTGCTTGAGGATTAAGACTAGATTCCAATCACTGGCAAAAAGAACTTAAAGGACAAAGAGATACCAATTCATTATGGACTGAGACTTACTCGCAATCAAATGCCAAAGGAGATTAAAGGACAAAGAGAAACCAATTCATTATTGACTAAGACTTACTTCCAATCAAATGCCAAAAGAACGTAAAGGACAATGAGAAACCAATTCCTTGAGGATTAAGACTAGATTCCAATCAATGGCAAAAAGAACTTAAAGGACAAAGAGAAACCAATTCATTATGGAGTAAGACTTACTTCCAATCAAATGCCAAAAGAACGTAAAGGACAAAGGGAAACCAATTCCTTAAGGATTAAGACTTGATTCCAATCAATGGCAAAAAGAACTTAAAGGACTAAGAGAAACCAATTCATTATGGACTAAGACTTACTTCCAATCAAATGCAAAAGAGATTGAAGGACAAAGAGAAACCAATTCCTTAAGGATTAAGACTTGATTCCAATCAATTGCAAAAAGAAGATAAAGGACAAAGAGATACCAATTCAAAATATGTTAAGAATTACTTCCAATCAATAGCCAAAAGAACTTAAAGGATGAAGAGAAACCAATTCATTATGGACTAAGACTTACTTCCAATCAAATGCCAAAAGAACGTAAAGGACAAAGAGAAACCAATTGCTTGAGGATTAAGACTAGATTCCAATCACTGGCAAAAAGAACTTAAAGGACAAAGGGATACCAATTCATTATGGATTAAGACTTACTTCCAATCGAATGCCAAAAGAACTTAAAGGACAATGGCAAACCAATTCCATAAGCATTAAGACTTAATTCCAGTCAATGGCAAAAAGAACATAAAGGACGAAGAGAAACCAATTCATTATGGACTAAGACTTACTTGCAATCAAATGCCTAAAGAACGTAAAGGACAAAGAGAAACCAATTCCTTGAGGATTAAGACTAGATTCCAGTCAATGGCAAAAAGTACTTAAAGGACAAAGAGAAACCAATTCATTATGGACTAAGACTTACTTCCAATCAAATGCAAAAGAGATTGAAGGACAAAGTGATACATGCTCAAGAGGGTAATTTGGTCATTCCAACACTGGAAAATAGCTTGTTTCTAGCAAGTCAGTTCTGCCTTGGAGATCAAGCAATCCAAGAGCTCATTTCAAGTTACTTGGAGATCAAAGAATTAAGCTTAATTAAAGTAACTTGGGGAGCAAGCAATTTGATTATGTTGAAAATATGTTTAGATTGTGTTTGGATTCATTTTTTATTTGTTTTGACTTAGTTTGGGTTTGTTTAGATTTAAATTGATTCAGTTTGTCTTTTAGGATTTAAATCAAATATGATCTAATATATAAAGATCAAATCTAATTTAAATTAGTTAGGAATAAATCTTTTAGAATAGAATCATATTTTTAATTTTTAAATTTTAGTTTCAAATCAGATCTTCTGGATAGGGTTAGATAATTTTCAATTTTAGGATTTATGTATAAATAGGCAACTTGGCCTATAGACAGAAGAGAATTTGATGATATAGTTTTTATCATGATTTAACTACCAATAAAATTGTGAGGTTTTCCTCACTTGGTTCTGTGTGATGCAGAATTTTCTATCCTTTCCCTGTTATCTACGTTTCCAAGGACAGGTTTCTTGGGGGTTTAGTAGGGAGGGTCTTTATCCTACGTCTTCTTTTCTATCAAAGTGTATGCGTGGGGTTTCTGGATCTTTATATCCATGGGGTTCCTTCATCATTTGGTATCAGAGCAAGGTCTAGATAAATTCCTAATTATCTATCTTTGTTTTTTACGTTTATCTTTTGTCTTCTTTCCTTGTCCATTTCCGTTCTTTTTTTTTTGTGTTTTTGAATTCTATCCTCTTGTGTTGTTGTCACATCTCTGTCTATCTCTATGCTTCTTGTAACACCCTCCCAAGCACAGTACTATGCTTAAGTCATAGTACCACACTCTAGAGCTGTTACTGTTACCTGAGTGGACCTCATCTCAATGACAACTCAGTAGTCTTCGGAAACTTCTAAAATCATCTGGAGACAACATGGAAATAGGAGTGAGAATTATAAAATTCTCAGTAGGATTCTCTAATTTTCATACATAGTGTCATCATGGTCGTCTCCAGTTTGCTTCGGTTTATTTTGAAAAGGATGAACATACAGCACGAACTGTTTAATTTTACATTTCGAAAAATATCTTATCCAAAGCAAAGTTCATTTTTACTCATATACTGGTCCTTTGGGGAAATGTACACAAGATTAATTCATGAATAATACCATGGATAATAGCTTCAACATATAAAACGCACATAGCATTAATCTAATGGGGACATCACATCTGTACCTCACTTAACTTGCTCTGGAATTCATACATATTCATAAAATTTTACTTTTCTTTCACTTAGCACACCTAGTCGTATCACCGTCCCTAGGGTGCTTGGATCTGTCTACACTTGAGCGTTACGTATCGCCGTCCTCAAGTGCAGTATCATACCATATTCCAGAATATGATCGCCATGTCATACCCCACCAGAGCGTGATCGCCATGTCACGTTCCTTAGGAATATAGTATCTTCATTTGGTACTTACACTAGCTGGGTCATGCCATGCTTCATGTAAGTCCTGTCCCCTGTACTCACACTAGCTGGGTCGATGCCATGCCTCATGTGATTGGGGTGCTTGCATATACTTTAATCTTTAGTCTTTAGTCTTTTACTTGGCACACCTAGGCATTACGTATCGCCGTCCCTAGGGTGCATTTACTGCCCTTGGGTAGCCTGGCCTTGGAGTGAGCTCGTCAGCATCACTCGTGACCGTCGTCACACCGACTCACCCGCAAGGGGATTCACATGCCTCTAGTCTTGGAGGGATCTCATTCTGGTCACGTGCCTCTAGTTGAAGGGATCGATTCTAGTCACGTGCTTCAAAATTGAGGGATCTCATCTGACCACGTGCCTTCAACACAGAGGGATCTCATCTGACCATCTGACCACGTGCCTTCAACATAGAGGGATCTCATCTGACCACGTGCCTCTAAGGTAGAGGGATCTCATTGTCTTAGCTGCCTTCACAGGGAGGGATTCAAGTGCAACTGCCTCCAAGTGAAGGGATTCACATTCAATACATTCACATTCTTTCATTCTCAAACATATTCAAGCATAGTCATACATGTGCTACATCACATACCCTCACATATCTCATACCATAATGATGTCATTCTTGAATATAGGGTTTCTATATACCCATTTATACTTTAATTCATCCTTACATCTAAACATTCATAACTTCTTAGACTTACAGTAAATCCAGCGATATAACGGATCAGTCCGTTTCCCCATGAATAGTGCCACTCTCACAGACAAATCAGTCATAGCAACATAATCAACTTATCACATATATATATATATATATATATATATATATATATATATATATATATATATATATATATATATATATCAATGTCAAACTGGCAATCCTCCATTCCAACTTTATATGTTTCACTAACACTTGTAAAATTATCATTTTGGCCATCCTGCCAATTCTATTTGGTTCTGCCCGAATCTTGTATAATCCACCTTTATCTCTATTCAACTCATTTACATCTGAAATTTGGATATATCATAGCTCTATATGTCTACTTTCTAACCTCTTTGGTCCCATGTCATTCTGATTTATATAAATCAAGATATTCAACTTTTTCTTCAGCTTGTTCAGTCACTAGCCCGAATTACACTCCTGGGAATATAAATTCACTAAAAATCGAGACTAAGCTTAAATCTAACGAAATTGGTCTCATATCAAAGCTAACAGGACAAACCTTTCATTTGCCACCAGTTTCACTCCATTTGCTTCAGTACACCTCGAGATATAAGTCCTGAAAGTCTACCTTCCTGAACTACTCCGTTTTGGCCTAGATTGGACATAGGACAACTTCCTCGAATCACTGGGAACAATTGGGACCATAACAAACTCGAAATCTTATACTGGGGTGTTCCCCTGTGTGTAAGCTTTCTAACAAAACGGGTTTCACTCAATTTGGAGTTGTATAGGGTGAGTTATACCCTCCTCAAGTCACCCTGCCCGGATGAAAGTCCTGAACCCTAGGTCAAACTTCAAAAATTCGTATCTCTCTCAATACTAATCCAATAACCTTATATGACATATACATGGAAAGCCCTGAATGTCTACTTTCATTTAAAAATGGTTTCATCGGATTTGACCGATTGTAGGCGGCGTCGCACGCTCCGTCGTACGGACTGCCAGGGAATTCTTCATACAGACAGCATCCTAATCCATCCATTTTTCTTATTTTTCTTCTTCTAATTCTAATTCCTACTCAAAATTCCATATTAATCCCATATTAATCCAATCGTACACATCCAATAATTCATCAAATACAAGAAGAAGGATATAGTTTCATGCAATCATAGTGCAAGTAATTCAAGAACAGAAATAGGATCCTACCTCTTTGGAGTGTGATCTTGCTAGATTTGAATTTGAGCTGAAGGAAGCCTTGACAAAGCTTGGAGGTTTGAGAGATTGAGAGAGGAAAGGAAGCTGAAGCAATGTAAGAAATGATCTGAAGAGGTGGGAGGAGGACACATATATATATAGACAAAGCTTCGAAGTGGTAGTTAGAATGAGTGGCTTTAATTGGATGAAATTTTGTGGGCAAGGTTCAGCCATGTCTCCCTCTTTTGTGTTATAATTGCTCTCCACGTCGCCCAAAAACTGGGATACGCTTCCGCTCTATGTGAAATCGGAACCCGTGTCTATTATGGTTGAAGTCGGAACTCGTCCCATTTAGGTTTAAAGTCGTAACTCGTGACATTTTACACTGCTTGAAGCTGGAGCCGTATGTCGGAACTCGTACCATGTCGTTTGTGACTTGAGGAAACCTTTATTCTGAGACTTGGAATCAAGGTCGCAGGTCGGAAGTAATGCAACTGAAAATCACTCAATCTCGGAACTCCCTATTTGAACTCGGGAATATCAATGCTGGGAATAGACTCCCTGAGGTCGGAACTCGTGTATGATTTTGGAAATCAACTAAAGATTCGAACTCATGTCCAGTGTATCCAACTCTCAAACTGGAACTCGTTACATTCGAACCCGAAGTCGGTACTTGCATTATTGCGTTAAAGTAACAACTAGGGATAAAGTCGAAAATCGAATAGAATGCTTAAGGTCGGAACTCGGTAATTCGGAAGGCATCAGACCCGAATACTTTAACTCGGAAGTCGGAACTTTCATACAATGTGGTTGGTGAGATCGGAAGCCGTGGAAAATTGATGCCAAATGAAGTCGGAAATCGTACGTTTATGTAGAACGAACTAGGAATTCGGAAATTGTACCAGTTGATGTGGAATTCGAAGATTAAGTCGGAAATCGAAATTGATCAAACCTAAAGGCGAAATCGGAAATCGGAAATGGGATGTTACATTACTACCCTCCTTAAAAAAAATTTTGTCCTCAAAATTTGATCACAAAACTAACTATTTATTATCATAAGAGTTTGAAGAAAAGTTCACATATACGCAGACTGAAGATGAGCAAACATAGTTAAAGAAAATACAGCACACCTAGTTTTATAATCTAACATACCATAGTTTAGTAAAATTGGGGGAATAGCTCTTCAATATTCGAGGTGAAGACCCGTCCTGGTCATTGCGGTTTAGGGGCAAACGACTGATGTGTATAAAAGCAGTCTTTGATCATGTGGCCTGGCTTCCCACACCTGAAACATACATTCTGTCCGGCCAAACAAGGCCTTCCTCCATGATACTTTCCACACTTAGAGCAAGTTTGCCCTGCGCTTGGCCCCTGAAACTGTTTATCCCCACGTCCATTAAATTGATGCAGTTTCTTTGGTGGTGAGGCATATTCAAGTTCCTAGTTTTCAGGTGCAAGCCTCTTTCCATAAGTATCAGACTGGGAATTCTCCAATTTCTTGTTACAATTCTCCACAAGTCTGCACTTGTTTACTAGTGTAGGAAAATCTCTGATTTCCATAGGGCCTATTGTGGCGAGGATATCTTCCCTCAATCCGCCTTCAAATTTGACGCACTTCCACGTCTCATCTGGATTTCGCTGATAGATCGTGGAAAACTTGCATAACTCCTCAAACTTAGCGATGTACTTTGACATGCTATTGCTTCCCTGGCGGAGTTGCATAAATTCCAATTCCTTGGCATTTCGAACTGATGGACGAAAGTATTTCTGGTAAAAAGCATCCTTGAACACAATCCAGGTGATCTCCGTCTGGGATTCTTCTAATAGCTGCTTCACACCATTCCACCAGAATTCCGCGTCTGCTTCTAGCATATAGGTGGCAAATGCTACTTTCTGGCGATCTGTACAATCCAAAACAGAGAAAACCTTTTCCATCGCCTTGATCCATTCGTCAGCCTTATCAGGGTTGAAAGCTCCTCTAAAACTAGGTGGGTTTGCTTTTCTGAATTCCGCAAACTTAAGGTAATCCAAGTCTGCTCCTAGGCCATGTGGATTTCCTACATGGCTGGCCTCGGGTCGCCTACCCAACTGGTTCATCATTTGGTGAGCTGCAGCGGCTTGCTCCCGCATTGCTTGAGCCATTTCACGCATCGTGTCCATAAAATTAATAGGATCTTCTGGAGTGGGTACAATTCGTGGCCTACCACGCCCTCTGGAAGCCATTAGTTCCTAGTCACACACAACAAAGCATTGAGTTGATCAGGCTCAACAATAAGTTAAGTGTGACAGCAACCAATATCAATCACAGTTAGGCGGTCATGCATATCTAATTTAATTTCCTATCCTATATTTTATCTAAGCAGATAAGATTAGTCGCATGACATTTCCTCATTTCCTAAAGATTCCAGAGTACACTGGAAACGTAGTCAGTCCAAATCCTCAGGTCCAGGGAGGATTGAACTGCTCTGATACCATTAATGTAACACCCTCCCAAGCACAGTACTATGCTTAAGTCATAGTACCACACTCTGAGTATTCTTTATTTACCTGAGTGGACCTCATCTGACAGCAACTTCAGCCGTCTTCGGAAACTTCTAAAATCATCTGGAGACAACATGGAAATAGGAGTGAGAATTATAAAATTCTCAGTAGGATTCTCTAATTTTCATACATAGTGTCATCATGGTCGTCTCTAGTTTGCTTCGGTTTATTTTGAAAAGGATGAACATACAGCACGAACTGTTTAATTTTACATTTCGAAAAATATCTTATCCAAAGCAAAGTTCATTTTTACTCATATACTGGTCCTTTGGGGAAATGTACACAAGATTAATTCATGAATAATACCATGGATAATAGCTTCAACATATAAAACGCACATAGCATTAATCTAATGGGGACATCATATCTGTACCTCACTTAACTTGCTCTGGAATTCATACATATTCATAAAATTTTACTTTTCTTTCACTTGGCACACCTAGTCGTATCACCGTCCCTAGGGTGCTTGGATCTGTCTACACTTGAGCGTTACGTATCGCCATCCTCAAGTGCAGTATCATACCATATTCCAGAGTATGATCGCCATGTCATACCCCACCAGAGCGTGATCGCCATGTCACGTTCCTTAGGAATATAGTATCTTCATTTGGTACTTACACTAGCTGGGTCATGCCATGCTTCATGTAAGTCCTGTCCCCTGTACTCACACTAGCTGGGTCGATGCTATGCCTCATGTGATTGGGGTGCTTGCATATACTTTAATCTTTAGTCTTTAGTCTTTTACTTGGCACACCTAGGCGTTACGTATCGCCGTCCCTAGGGTGCATTTACTGCCCTTGGGTAGCCTGGCCTTGGAGTGAGCTCGTCAGCATCACTCGTGACCGTCGTCACACCGACTCACCCGCAAAGGGATTCACATGCCTCTAGTCTTGGAGGGATCTCATTCTGGTCACGTGCCTCTAGTTGAAGGGATCGATTCTGGTCACGTGCCTCAAAATTGAGGGATCTCATCTGACCACGTGCCTTCAACACAGAGGGATCTCATCTGACCATCTGACCACGTGCCTTCAACATAGAGGGATCTCATCTGACCACGTGCCTCTAAGGTAGAGGGATCTCATTGTCTTAGTTGCCTTCACAGGGAGGGATTCAAGTGCAACTGCCTCCAAGTGAAGGGATTCATATCTTTGTCAATTAACTGCCTTCACAGGGAGGGATTTCAAATAACTGCCTCCAAGTGAAGGGATTCACATTCAATACATTCACATTCTTTCATTCTCAAACATATTCAAGCATAGTCATACATGTGCTACATCACGTACCCTCACATATCTCATACCATAATGATGTCATTCTTGAATATAGGGTTTCTATATACCCATTTATACTTTAATTCATCCTTACATCTAAACATTCATAACTTCTTAGACTTCAGTAGTAAATCAAAGATATAACGGATCAGGTCCGTTTCCCCATGAATAGTGCCAGCTCTCACAGACAAATCAGTCATAGCAACATAATCAACTTATCACATATATATATATATATCAATGTCAAACTGGCAATCCTCCATTCCAACTTTATATGTTTCACTAACACTTGTAAAATTATCATTTTGGCCATCCTGCCAATTCTATTTGGTTCTGCCCGAATCTTGTATAATCCACCTTTATCTCTATTCAACTCATTTACATCTGAAATTTGGATATATCATAGCTCTATATGTCTACTTTCTAACCTCTTTGGTCCCATGTCATTCTGATTTATATAAATCAAGATATTCAACTTTTTCTTCAGCTTGTTCAGTCACTAGCCCGAATTACACTCCTGGGAATATAAATTCACTAAAAATCGAGACTAAGCTTAAATCTAACGAAATTGGTCTCATATCAAAGCTAACAGGACAAACCTTTCATTTGCCACCAGTTTCACTCCATTTGCTTCAGTACACCTCGAGATATAAGTCCTGAAAGTCTACCTTCCTGAACTACTCCGTTTTGGCCTAGATTGGACATAGGACAACTTCCTCGAATCACTGGGAACAATTGGGACCATAACAAACTCGGAATCTTATACTGGGGTGTTCCCCTGTGTGTAAGCTTTCTAACAAAATGGGTTTCACTCAATTTGGAGTTGTATAGGGTGAGTTATACCCTCCTCAAGTCACCCTGCCCGGATGAAAGTCCTGAACCCTAGGTCAAACTTCAAAAATTCGTATCTCTCTCAATACTAATCCAATAACCTTATATGACATATCTATGGAAAGCCCTGAATGTCTACTTTCATCTAAAAATGGTTTCATCGGATTTGACCAATTGTAGGCGGCGTCGTACGCTCCGTCGTACGGACTTCCGGGGAATTCTTCATCCAGACAGCATCCTAATCCATCCATTTTTCTTATTTTTCTTCTTCTAATTCTAATTCCTACTCAAAATTCCATATTAATCCCATATTAATCCAATCGTACACATCCAATAATTCATCAAATACAAGAAGAAGGATATAGTTTCATGCAATCATAGTGCAAGTAATTCAAGAACAGAAATAGGATCCTACCTCTTTGGAGTGTGATCTTGCTGGATTTGAATTTGAGCTGAAGGAAGCCTTGACAAAGCTTGGAGGTTTGAGAGATTGAGAGAGGAAAGGAAGCTGAAGCAACGTAAGAAATGATCTGAAGAGGTGGGAGGAGGACACATATATATATAGACAAAGCTTCGAAGTGGTAGTTAGAATGAGTGGCTTTAATTGGATGAAATTTTGTGGGCAAGGTTCAGCCATGTCTCCCTCTTTTGTGTTATAATTGCTCTCCACGTCGCCCAAAAACTGGGATACGCTTCCGCTCTATGTGAAATCGGAACCCGTGTCTATTATGGTTGAAGTCGGAACTCGTCCCATTTAGGTTTAAAGTCGTAACTCGTGACATTTTACCTTTGCTTGAAGCTGGAGCCGTATGTCGGAACTCGTACCATGTCGTTTGTGACTTGAGGAAACCTTTATTCTGAGACTTGGAATCAAGGTCGCAGGTCGGAAGTAATGCAACTGAAAATCACTCAATCTCGGAACTCCCTATTTGAACTCGGGAATATCAATGCTGGGAATAGACTCCCTGAGGTCGGAACTCGTGTATGATTTTGGAAATCAACTAAAGATTCGAACTCATGTCCAGTGTATCCAACTCTCAAACTGGAACTCGTTACATTCGAACCCGAAGTCGGTACTTGCATTATTGCGTTAAAGTAACAACTAGGGATAAAGTCGAAAATCGAATAGAATGCTTAAGGTCGGAACTCGGTAATTCGGAAGGCATCAGACCCGAATACTTTAACTCGGAAGTCGGAACTTTCATACAATGTGGTTGGTGAGATCGGAAGCCGTGGAAAATTGATGCCAAATGAAGTCGGAAATCGTACATTTATGTAGAACGAACTAGGAATTCGGAAATTGTACCAGTTGATGTGGAATTCGAAGATTAAGTCGGAAATCGAAATTGATCAAACCTAAAGGCGAAATCGGAAATCGGAAATGGGATGTTACACTTCTTCTTTGTTTTGCATTTTTTTTAGTTGCTAGTTCAGATCAAAAAAAAAAAAGAAAAAAAAAAGGAGAAGAAATTAGAAAAGGTGAGGATTATAAGCATAATTTTTTTCCCTATTATCTACGTTTCCAAGGACAGGTTTCTTGGGGGTTTAGTAGGGAAATTTTTTCCTTTGATCTAGGTTGCTATGGACAGGTTTCATAGAGGTCTATAGGAAAATCCATTTCCGGTGACCTAGGTTGCTAAGAACAGGTTTCTTAGATGTCTAGTAGGAAAACCCTATGTTTACTATCCTTTGTTCTATTTTGTTTCCGCTTTGTTAATTTTATTTCCCTAGTTTTTTTTTTCTTTCTTTGTGTTTTCCCTAGTTTTTTTTCTTTGTGTTTTGAGTCTTGTTTCCTTAATCGTTGTGTCTACTTTGTCCATATTTTTTTTTTCGTATTTGAGGTATATTCAGTTCCAAAAAAAAAAATCAACAAAAAAAAAAGAGAAAAAAAGAAGAAAAAAAGCGAAAAAAAAGAGAAGAAAAAAAAAGGAAAAAAAAAAAAAGAGAGGAAAGAGTGTTAGTGAGATTCTTCAATTGTAGGTTCTTAGATGGCTTTATGGAGGAAAGGCAATGGTGGAGATGACTTTGAAGATTACAAAGGCAAGATTCGAGGACGAATCTTTTTGAAGATAGGGAGAATGATACATGCTCAAAAGGGTAATTTGGTCATTCCAACACTGGAAAATAGCTTGTTTCTAGCAAGTCAGTTCTGCCTTGGAGATCAAGCAATCCAAGAGCTCATTTCAAGTTACTTGAAGATCAAAGAATTAAGCTTAATTAAAGTAACTTGGGGAGCAAGCAATTTGATTATGTTGAAAATATGTTTAGATTGTGTTTAGATTCATTTTTTATTTGTTTTGACTTAGTTTGGGTTTGTTTAGATTTAAATTGATTCAGTTTGTCTTTTAGGATTTAAATCAAATATGATCTAATCTATAAAGATCAAATCTGATTTAAATTAGTTAGGAATAAATCTTTTAGAATAGAATCATATTTTTAATTTTTAAATTTTAGTTTCAAATCAGATCTTCTGGATAGGGTTAGATAATTTTCAATTTTAGGATTTATGTATAAATAGGCAACTTGGCCTATAGACAGAAGAGAATTTGATGATATAGTTTTTATCATGATTTGACTACCAATAAAATTGTGAGGTTTTCCTCACTTGGTTCTGTGTGATGCAGAATTTTCTATCCTTTCCCTGTTATCTACGTTTCCAAGGACAGGTTACTTGGGGGTTTAGTAGGGATTTCCCTGTTATCTACGTTTCCAAGGACAGGTTTCTTGGGGGTTTAGTAGGGAGGGTCTTTATCCTACGTCTTGTTTTCTTTCAAAGTGTATGCCTAGGGTTTCTGGATCTTTATATCCTTGGGGTTCCACATCACAAAGAGAAACCAATTCCTTAAGGATTAAGACTTGATTCCAATCAATGGCAAAAAGAAGATAAAGGACAAAGAGATACCAATTCAAAATGTGTTAAGAATTACTTCCAATCAATAGCCAAAAGATCTTAAAGGATAAAGAGAAACCAATTCCTTAAAGATTAAGAGTTGATTCCAATCAATGGCAAAAAGAACATAAAGGACGAAGAGAAACCAACTCATTACGGACAAAGACGTACCTCCAATCAAATGCCAAAAGAACTTAAAGGACAAAGGGAATCCAATTCCTTAAGGATTAAGACTTGATTCCAATCAAGGGCAAAAAGAACATAAAGGACGAAGAGAAACCAATTCATTATGGACTAAGACTTACTTGCAATCAAATGCCAAAAGAACGTGAAGGACAAAGAGAAACCAATTCCTTGAGGATTAAGACTAGATTCCAATGAATGGCAAAAAGAACTTAAAGGACAAAGAGAAACCAATTCATTATGGACTAAGACTTACATCCAATCGAATGGCAAAAGAACGTAAAGGACAATGAGAAACCAATTCCTTGAGGATTAAGACTAGATTCCAATCAATGGCAAAAGGAACTTAAAGGACAAAGAGAAACCAATTCATTATGGACTAAGACTTACTTCCAATCAAATGCCAAAAGAACGTAAAGGACAAAGAGAAACCAATTGCTTGAGGATTAAGACTAGATTCCAATCACTGGCAAAAAGAACGTAAAGGACAAAGAGAAACCAACTCATTATGGATTGAGGCTTACTCGCAATCAAATGCCAAAGGAGATTGAAGGACAAAGAGAAACCAATTCCATAAGGATTAAGACTAGATTCCAGTCAATGGCAAAAGGAACTTAAAGGACAAAGAGAAACCAACTCATTATGGACTAAGACTAACTCGCAATCAAATGCCAAAGGAGATTGAAGGACAAAGAGAAACCAATTCCATCAGGATTAAGACTAGATTCCAATCACTGGCAAAAAGAACTTAAAGGACAAAGAGAAACCAATTCATTATGGATTGATACTTACTCGCAATCAAATGCCAAAGGAGATTGAAGGACAAAGAGAAACCAATTCCATAAGGATTAAGACTTGATTCCAATCAATGGCAAAAAGAACTTAAAGGACAAACCAATTCATTACGGACTAAGACTTACTTCCAATCAAATGCAAAAGAGATTGAAGGACAAAGAGAAACCAATTCCTTAAGGATTAAGACTTGATTCCAATCAATGGCAAAAAGAAGATAAAGGACAAAGAGATACCAATTCAAAATGTGTTAAGAATAACTTCCAATCAATAGCCAAAAGAACTTAAAGGATAAAGAGAAACCAATTCCTTAACGATAAAGACTAGATTCCAATCAATGGCAAAAAGAACTTAAAGGACAAAGAGAAACCAATTCATTATGGACTAAGACTTACTTCCAATCGAATGCCAAAACAACGTAAAGGACAATGAGAAACCAATTCCTTGAGGATTAAGACTAGATTCCAATCAATGGCAAAAGGAACTTAAAGGACAAAGAGAAACCAATTCATTGTGGACTAAGACTTACTTGCAATCAAATGCCAAAAGAACGTAAAGGACAAAGAGGAACCAATTGCTTGAGGATTAAGACTAGATTCCAATCACTGGCAAAAAGAACTTAAAGGACAAAGAGATACCAATTCATTACGGACTGAGACTTACTCGCAATCAAATGCCAAACAAGATTGAAGGACAAAGAGAAACCAATTCCATAAGGATTAAGACTTGATTCCAATCAATGGCAAAAAGAACTTAAAGGACAAAGAGAAACCAATTCATTACGGACTAAGACTTACTTCCAATCAAATGCAAAAGAGATTGAAGGGCAAAGAGAAACCAATTCCTTAAAGATCAAGACTTGATTCCAGTCAATGGCAAAAACAAGATAAAGGACAAAGAGATACGAATTCAAAATGTGTTAAGAATTACTTCCAATCAATAGCCAAAAGAACTTAAAGGATAAAGAGAAACCAATTCCTTAAGGATAAAGTCTAGATTCCAATCAATGGCAAAACGAACTTAAAGGACAAAGAGAAACTAATTCATTATGGACTAAGACCTACTTCCAATCAAATGCCAAAAGAACTTAGAGGACAAACGGAATCCAATTCCTTAAGGATTAAGACTTGATTCCAATCAATGGCAAAATCAACATAAAGGACGAAGAGAAACCAATTCATTATGGACTAAGACTTACTTGCAATCAAATGCCAAAAGAACGTAAAGGACAAAGAGAAACCAATTCCTTGAGGATTAAGACTAGATTCCAATCAATGGCAAAAAGAACTTAAAGGACAAAGAGAAACCAATTCATTATGGACTAAGAATTACTTCCAATCAAATGCCAAAAGAACGTAAAGGACATTGAGAAACCAATTCCTTGAGGATTAAGACTAGATTCCAATCAATGGCAAAAAGAACTTAAAGGACAAAGAGCAACTAATTCATTATGGACTAACACTTACTTCCAATCAAATGCCAAAAGAACGTAAAGGACAAAGGGAAACCAATTCCTTAAGGATTAAGACTTGATTCCAATCAATGGCAAAAAGAACTTGTAGGACAAAGAGAAACCAATTCATTATGGACTAAGACTCACTTCCAATCAAATGCTAAAAAGAACGTAAAGGACAAAGAGAAACCAATTGCTTGAGGGTTAAGACTAGTTTCCAATCACTGGGAAAAAGAACTTGAAGGAGAAAGAGAAACCAATTCATTACGGACTAAGACTTACTTCCAATCAAATGCAAAGGAGATTGAAGGACAAAGAGAAACCAATTCCATAAGGATTAAGACTTGATTCCAATCAATGGCAAAAAGACGATAAAGGAGAAAGAGATACCAATTCAAAATGTGTTAAGAATTACTTCCAGTCAATAGCCAAAAGAACTTAAACGATAAAGAGAAACCAATTCCTTAAGGATAAAGACTAGATTCCAATCGATGGCAAAAAGAACTTAAAGGACAAAGAGAAAACAATTCATTATGGACTAAGACCTACTTGCAATCAAATACCAAAAGAACTTAGAGGACAAAGGGAATCCAATTCCTTAAGGATTAAGACTTGATTCCAATCAATGGCAAAAAGAACATAAAGGACGAAGAGAAACTAATTCATTATGGACTAAGACTTACTTCCAATCAAATGCCGAAAGAACTTAAAGGACAAAGAGAAACCAATTCCTTAAGGATTAAGACTTGATTCCAATCAATGGCAAAAAGAAGATAAAGGACAAAGAGATACCAATTCAAAATGTGTTAAGAATTACTTCCAATCAATAGCCAAAAGAATTTAAAGGATAAACAGAAACCAATTCCTTAAGGATAAAGACTAGATTCCAATCAATGGCAAAAAGAACTTAAAGGACAAAAAGAAAGCAATTCATTATGGACTAAGACTTACTTCCAATCAAATGCCAAAAGAACGTAAAGGACAAAGAGAAACCAATTCCTTGAGGATTAAGACTAGATTCCAATCACTGGCAAAAAGAATTTAAAGGACAAACAGAAACCAATTCATTATGGACTAAGACCTACTTCCAATCAAATGCCAAAAGAACTTAAAAGACAATGGCAAACCAATTCCTTAAGGATTAAGGCTTAATTCCAATCAACGGCAAAAAGAACTTAAAGGATAAAGGGAAACCAATTCATTATGGACTAAGACTTACTTGCAATCAGATGCCAAAAGAACATAAAGGACAAAGGGAATCCAATTCCATAAGGATTAAGACTTGATTCCAATCAATGGCAAAAAGAACATAAAGGACAAAGAGAAACCAATTCATTATGGACTACGGCTTACTTCCAATCAAATGCCAAAAGAACTTAAAGGACAAAGAGAAACCAATTCCTTAAGGATTAAGACTTGATTCCAATCAATGGCAAAAAGAACATAAAGGACGAAGAGAAACCAACTCATTATGGACTAAGACGTACCTCCAATCAAATGCCAAAAGAACTTAAAGGACAAAGGGAATCCAATTCCTTAAGGATTAAGACTTGATTCCAATCAAGGGCAAAAAGAACATAAAAGACGAAGAGAAACCAATTCATTATGGACTAAGACTTACTTGCAATCAAATGCCAAAAGAACGTAAAGGACAAAGAGAAACCAATTCCTTGAGGATTAAGACTAGATTCCAATGAATGGCAAAAAGAACTTAAAGGACAAAGAGAAACCAATTCATTATGGACTAAGACTTACTTCTAATCGAATGCCAAAAGAATGTAAAGGACAATGAGAAACCAATTCCTTGAGGATTAAGACTAGATTCCAATCAATGGCAAAAGGAACTTAAAGGACAAAGAGAAACCAATTCATTATGGACTAAGACTTACTTCCAATCAAATGCCAAAAGAACGTAAAGGACAAAGAGAAACTAATTGCTTGAGGATTAAGACTACATTCCAATCACTGGCAAAAAGAACGTAAAGGACAAAGAGAAACCAACTCATTATGGATTGAGACTTACTCGCAATCAAATGCCAAAGGAGATTGAAGGACAAAGAGAAACCAATTTCATAAGGATTAAGACTAGATTCCAATCACTGACAAAAAGAACTTAAAGGACGAAGAAAAACCAATTCATTATGGACTGAGGCTTACTCGCAATCAAATGCCAAAGGAGATTGAAGGACAAAGAGAAACCAATTCCATAAGGATTAAGACTTGATTCCAATCAATGGCAAAAAGAACTTAAAGGACAAAGAGAAACCAATTCATTACGGACTAAGACTTACTTCCAATCAAATGCAAAAGAGATTAAAGGACAAAGAGAAACCAATTCCTTAAGGATTAAGACTTGATTCCAATCTATGGCAAAAAGAAGATAAAGGACAAATAGATACCAATTCAAAATGTGTGAAGAATTACGTCCAATCAATAGCCAAAAGAACTTAAAGGATAAACAGAAACCAATTCCTTAACGATAAAGACTAGATTCCAATCAATGGAAAAAAGAACTTAAAGGACAAAGAGAAACCAATTCATTATGGACTAAGACTTACTTCCAATCGAATGCCAAAACAACGTAAAGGACAATGAGAAATCAATTCCTTGAGGATTAAGACTAGATTCCAATCAATGGCAAAAGGAACTTAAAGGACAAAGAGAAACCAATTCATTGTGGACTAAGACTTACTTGCAATCAAATGCCAAAAGAACGTAAAGGACAAAGAGGAACCAATTGCTTGAGGATTAAGACTAGATTCCAATGACTGGCAAAAAGAACTTAAAGGACAAAGAGATACCAATTCATTACGGATTGAGACTTACTCGCAATCAAATGCCAAACGTGATTGAAGGACAAAGAGAAACCAATTCCATAAGGATTAAGACTTGATTCCAATCAATGGCAAAAAGAACTTAAAGGACAAAGAGAAGCCAATTCATTACGGACTAAGACTTACTTCCAATCAAATGCAAAAGAGATTGAAGGACAAAGAGAAACCAATTCCTTAAAGATTAAGACTTGATTCCAATCAATGGCAAAAACAAGATAAAGGACAAAGAGATACGAATTCAAAATGTGTTAAGAATTACTTCCAATCAATAGCCAAAAGAACTTAAAGGATAAAGAGAAACCAATTCCTTAAGGATAAAGTCTAGATTCCAATCAATGGCAAAAAGAACTTAAAGGACAAAGAGAAACTAATTCATTATGGACTAAGACCTACTTCCAATCAAATGCCAAAAGAACTTAGAGGACAAACGGAATCCAATAACTTAAGGATTAAGACTTGATTCCAATCAATGGCAAAATGAACATAAAGGACGAAGAGAAACCAATTCATTATAGACTAAGACTTACTTCCAATCAAATGCCAAAAGAACGTAAAGGACAAAGAGAAACCAATTCCTTGAGGATTAAGACTAGATTCCAATCAATGGCAAAAAGAACTTAAAGGACAAAGAGAAACCAATTCATTATGGACTAAGACTTACTTCCAATCAAATGCCAAAAGAACGTAAAGGACAATGAGAAACCAATTCCTTGAGGATTAAGACTAGATTCAAATCAATGGCAAAAAGAACTTAAAGGACAAAGAGAAACCAATTCATTATGGACTAACACTTACTTCCAATCAAATGCCAAAAGAACGTAAAGGACAATGGGACACCAATTCCTTAAGGATTAAGACTTGATTCCAATCAATGGCAAAAAGAACTTATAGGACAAAGAGAAACCAATTCATTATGGACTAAGACTTACTTCCAATCAAATGCCAAAAGAACGTAAAGGACAAAGAGAAACCAATTGCTTGTGGGTTAAGACTAGTTTCCAATCACTGGCAAAAAGAACTTGAAGGAGAAAGAGAAACCAATTCATTACGGACTAAGACTTACTTCCAATCAAATGCAAAGGAGATTGAAGGACAAAGAGAAACCAATTCCATAAGGATTAAGACTTGATTCCAATCAATGGCAAAAAGACGATAAAGGAGAAAGAGATACCAATTCAAAATGTGTTAAGAATTACTTCCAGTCAATAGCCAAAAGAACTTAAACGATAAAGAGAAACCAATTCCTTAAGGATAAAGACTAGATTCCAATCGATGGCAAAAAGAACTTAAAGGACAAAGAGAAAACAATTCATTATGGACTAAGACCTACTTGCAATCAAATACCAAAAGAACTTAGAGGACAAAGGGAATCCAATTCCTTAAGGATTAAGACTTGATTCCAATCAATGGCAAAAAGAACATAAAGGACGAAGAGAAACTAATTCATTATGGACTAAGACTTACTTCCAATCAAATGCCAAAAGAACGTAAAGGACAAAGAGAAACCAATTCCTTAAGGATTAAGACTTGATTCCAATCAATGGCAAAAAGAAGATAAAGGACAAAGAGATACCAATTCAAAATGTGTTAAGAATTACTTCCAATCAATAGCCAAAAGAATTTAAAGGATAAACAGAAACCAATTCCTTAAGGATAAAGACTAGATTCCAATCAATGGCAAAAAGAACTTAAAGGACAAAGAGAAACCAATTCATTATGGACTAAGACTTACTTCCAATCAAATGCCAAAAGAACGTAAAGGACAAAGAGAAACCAATTCCTTGAGGATTAAGACTAGATTCCAATCACTGGCAAAAAGAACTTAAAGGACAAAGAGAAACCAATTCATTATGGACTAAGACCTACTTCCAATCAAATGCCAAAAGAACTTAAAGGACAATGGCAAACCAATTCCTTAAGGATTAAGACTTAATTCCAATCAATGGCAAAAAGAACTTAAAGGATAAAGGGAAACCAATTCATTATGGACTAAGACTTACTTGCAATCAGATGCCAAAAGAACTTAAAGGACAAAGGGAATCCAATTCCATAAGGACTAAGACTTGATTCCAATCAATGGCAAAAAGAACATAAAGGACAAAGAGAAACCAATTCATTATGGACTACGGCTTACTTCCAATCAAATGCCAAAAGAACTTAAATGACAAAGAGAAACCAATTCCTTAAGGATTAAGAGTTGATTCCAATCAATGGCAAAAAGAATTTAAAGGACGAAGAGAAACCAATTCATTATGGACTAAGACCTACTTCCAAAGAAATGCCAAAAGAACTTAAAGGACAAAGGGAAACCAATTCCTTAAGGATTAAGACTTGATTCCAATCAATGGCAAAAAGAACATAAAGGACGAAGAGAAACCAACTCATTATGGACTAAGACGTACCTCCAATCAAATGCCAAAAGAACTTAAAGGACAAAGGGATTCCAATTCCTTAAGGATTAAGACTTGATTCCAATCAATGGCAAAAAGAACATAAAGGACGAAGAGAAACCAAATCATTATGGACTAAGACTTACTTTCAATCAAATGCCAAAAGAACGTAAAGGACAAAGAGAAACCAATTCCTTGAGGATTAAGACTAGATTCCAATGAATGGCAAAAAGAACTTAAAGGACAAAGAGAAACCAATTCATTATGGACTAAGACTTACTTCTAATCGAATGCCAAAAGAATGTATAGGACAATGAGAAACCAATTCCTTGAGGATTAAGACTAGATTCCAATCAATGGCAAAAGGAACTTAAAGGACAAAGAGAAACCAATTCATTATGGACTAAGACTTACTTCCAATCAAATGCCAAAAGAACGTAAAGGACAAAGAGAAACTAATTGCTTAAGGATTAAGACTACATTCCAGTCACTGGCAAAAAGAACGTAAAGGACAAAGAGAAACCAACTCATTATGGATTGAGACTTACTCGCAATCAAATGCCAAAGGAGATTAAAGGACAAAGAGAAACCAATTCCATAAGGATTAAGACTAGATTCCAATCACTGACAAAAAGAACTTAAAGGACGAAGAAAAACCAATTCATTATGGACTGAAACTTACTTGCAATCAAATGCCAAAGGAGATTGAAGGACAAGGAGAAACCAATTCCATAAGGATTAAGACTTGATTCCAATCAACGGCAAAAAGAACTTAAAGGACAAAGAGAAGCCAATTCATTACGGACTAAGACTTACTTCCAATCAAATGCAAAAGAGATTAAAGGACAAAGAGAAACCAATTCCATAAGGATTAAGACTTGATTCCAATCTATGGCAAAAAGAAGATAAAGGACAAATAGATACCAATTCAAAATGTGTGAAGAATTACGTCCAATCAATAGCCAAAAGAACTTAAAGGATAAACAGAAACCAATTCCTTAACGATAAAGACTAGATTCCAATCAATGGAAAAAAGAACTTAAAGGACAAAGAGAAACCAATTCATTATGGACTAAGACTTACTTCCAATCAAATGCCAAAAGAACGTAAAGGACAATGAGAAATCAATTCCTTGAGGATTAAGACTAGATTCCAATCAATGGCAAAAAGAACTTAAAGGACAAAGAGAAACCAATTCATTATGGACTAAGACTTACTTGCAATCAAATGCCAAAAGAGATTGAAGGACAAAGAGAAACCAATTCCTTAAAGATTAAGACTTGATTCCAATCAATGGCAAAAACAAGATAAAGGACAAAGAGATACCAATTCAAAATGTGTTAAGAATTACTTCCAATCAATAGCCAAAAGAACTTAAAGGATAAAGAGAAACCAATTCCTTAAGGATAAAGTCTAGATTCCAATCAATGGCAAAAAGAACTTAAAGGACAAAGAGAAACTAATTCATTATGGACTAAGACCTACTTCCAATCAAATGCCAAAAGAACTTATAGGACAAACGGAATCCAATAACTTAAGGATTAAGACTTGATTCCAATCAATGGCAAAAAAACATAAAGGACAAAGAGAAACCAATTCATTATGGACTAAGACTTACTTCCAATCAAATGCCAAAAGAACGTAAAGGACAAAGAGAAACCAATTCCTTGAGGATTAAGACTAGATTCCAATCAATGGCAAAAAGAACTTAAAGGACAAAGAGAAACCAATTCATTATGGACTAAGACTTACTTCCAATCAAATGCCAAAAGAACGTAAAGGACAATGAGAAACCAATTCCTTGAGGATTAAGACTAGATTCCAATCAATGGCAAAAAGAACTTAAAGGACAAAGAGAAACCAATTCATTATGGACTAAGACTTACTTCCAATCAAATGCCAAAAGAACGTAAAGGACAATGAGAAACCAATTCCTTAAGGATTAAGACTTGATTCCAATCAATGGCAAAAAGAACTTAAAGGACAAAGAGAAACCAATTCATTATGGACTAACACTTACTTCCAATCAAATGCCAAAAGAACGTAAAGGACAATGCGAAACCAATTCCTTAAGGATTAAGACTTGATTCCAATCAATGGCAAAAAGAACTTAAAGGACAAAGAGAAACCAATTCATTATGGACTAAGACTTACTTCCAATCAAATGCCAAAAGAACGTAAAGGACAAAGAGAAACCAATTGCTTAAGGATTAAGACTTGATTCCAATCAATGGCAAAAAGAACTTAAAGGACAAAGAGAAACCAATTCATTATGGACTAAGACTTACTTCCAATCAAATGCCAAAAGTGATTGAAGGACAAAGAGAAACCAATTCCTTAACGAATAAGACTTCATTCCAATCAATGGCAAAAAGCGATAAAGGACGAAGAGAAACCAATTCAAAATGGCCTAAGACTTGCTTCCAATCAAAGGCCAAAAGAAATTAAAGGATAAAGAGAAACCAATTCCTTAAGGATAAAGACTAGATTCCAATCGATGGCAAAAAAAAACTTAAAGGACAAAGAGAAACCAATTCCTAATGGACTAAGACCTACTTCCAATCAAACGCCAAAAGAACGTAAAGGACATCGAGAAACCAATTCCTTGAGGATTACGACTATATTCCAATCAATGGCAGAAAGAACATAAAGGACAAAGAGAAACTAATTCATTATGGACTAAGACTTACTTCCAATCAAATGCCAAAAGAACGTAAAGGACAAAGAGAAACCAATTCCTTAAGGATTAAGACTTGATTCCAATCAATGGCAAAAAGAACATAAAGGACAAAGAGAAAACAATTCGTTATGGACTAAGACTTACTTCCAATCAAATGCCAAAAGAATGTAAAAGACAATGAGAAACCAATTCCTTAAGGATTAAGACTTGATTCCAATCAATGGCAAAAAGAACTTAAAGGACAAAGACGATCCAATTCATTATGGACTAAGACTTACTTCCAATTAAATGACAAAAGAACGTAAAGGACAAAGAGAAACTAATTCCTTGAGGATTAAGACTAGATTCCAATCACTGGCAAAAAGAACTTAAAGGACAAAGAGAAACCAATTCATTATGGACTAAGACCTACTTCCAATCAAATGCCAAAAGAACTTAAAGGACAATGGCAAACCAATTCCTTAAGGATTAAGACTTAATTCCAATCAATGGCAAAAAGAACTTAAAGGACAAAGAGAAACCAATTCATTATGGACTAAGACTTACTTGCAATCAAGTGCCAAAAGAACTTAAAGGACAAAGAGAAACCAATTCCATAAGGATTAAGACTTGATTCCAATCAATGGCAAAAAGAACATAAAGGACAAAGAGAAACCAATTCATTATGGACTAAGACTTACTTCCAATCAAATGCCAAAAGAACGTAAAGGACAAAGAGAAACCAATTCCTTAAGGATTAAGACTTGATTCCAATCAATGGCAAAAAGAACTTAAAGGACAAAGAGAAACCAATTCATTATGGACTAAGACCTACTTCCAATCAAATGCCAAAAGAACTTAAAGGACAAAGAGAAACCAATTCCTCAAGGATTAATACTTGATTCCAATCAATGGCAAAAAGAACATAAAGGACAAAGAGAAACCAATTCATTATGGACTAAGACTTACTTCCAATCAAATGCCAAAAGAATGTAAAGGACAAAGAGAAACCAATTCATTATGGACTAAGACTTGATTCCAATCAATGGCAAAAAGAACATAAAGGACAAAGAGAAACCAATTCATTATGGACTAAGACTTACTTGCAATCAAATGCCAAAAGAACGTAAAGGACAAAGAGAAACCAATTCCTTGAGGATTAAGACTAGATTCCAATGAATGGCAAAAAGAACTTAAAGGACAAAGAGAAACCAATTCATTATGGACTAAGACTTACTTCCAATCAAATGCCAAAAGAACGTAAAGGACAAAGAGAAACCAATTCCTTGAGGATTAAGACTAAATACCAATCAACGGCAAAAAGAACATAAAGGACAAAGAGAAACCAATTCATTATGGACTAAGACTTACTTCCAATCAAATGCCAAAAGAGATTGAAGGACAAAGAGAAACCAATTCCATAAGGATTAAGACTAGATTCCAATCAATGGCAAAAAGAACTTAAAGGACAAAGAGAAACCAATTCATTATGGACTAAGACCTACTTCCAATCAAATGCCAAAAGAACTTAAAGGACAAAGAGAAACCAATTCCATAAGGATTAAGACTTGATTCCAATCAATGGCAAAAAGAACTTAAAGGACAAAGAGAAACCAATTCATTATGGACTAAGACTTACTTCCAATCAAATGCCAAAAGAGATTGAAGGACAAAGAGAAACCAATTCCTTAAGGATTAAGACTTGATTCCAATCAATGGCAAAAAGAAGATAAAGGACAAAGAGATACCAATTCAAAATGTGTTAAGAATTACGTCCAATCAATAGCCAAAAGAACTTAAAGGATAAAGAGAAACCAATTCCTTAAGGATTAAGACTTGATTCCAATCAATGGCAAAAAGAACTTAAAGGACAAAGAGAAACCAATTCATTATGGACTAAGACTTACTTCCAATCAAATGCCAAAAGAACGTAAAGGACAATGAGAAACCAATTCCTTGAGGATTAAGACTAGATTCCAATCAATGGCAAAAAGAACTTAAAGGACAAAGAGAAACCAATTCATTATGGACTAAGACTTACTTCCAATCAAATGCCAAAAGAACGTAAAGGACAAAGAGAAACGAATTCCTTAAGGATTAAGACTTGATTCCAATCAATGGCAAAAAGAACTTAAAGGACAAAGAGAAACCAATTCATGATGGACTAAGACTTGATTCCAATCAATGGCAAAAAGAACGTAAAGGACAAAGAGAAACCAATTCATTATGGACTAAGACTTACTTCCAATCAAATGCCAAAAGAACGTAAAGGACAAAGAGAAACCAATTCCTTAAGGATTAAGACTTGATTCCAATCAATGGCAAAAAGAACATAAAGGACAAAGAGAAACCAATTCATTATGGACTAAGACTTACTTCCAATCAAATGCCAAAAGAACGTAAAGGACAAAGAGAAACCAATTCCTTGAGGATTAAGACTAGATTCCAATGAATGGCAAAAAGAACTTAAAGGACAAAGAGAAACCAATTCATTATGGACTAAGACTTACTTCCAATCAAATGCCAAAAGAATGTAAAGGACAATGAGAAACCAATTCCTTGAGGATTAAGACTAGATTCCAATCAATGGCAAAAGGAACTTAAAGGACAAAGAGAAACCAATTCATTATGGACTAAGACTTACTTCCAATCAAATGCCAAAAGAACGTAAAGGACAAAGAGAAACCAATTGCTTGAGGATTAAGACTTCATTCCAATCAATGCGAAAAAGAACGTAAAGGACAAAGAGAAACCAATTCATTATGGACTAAGACTTACTTCCAATCAAAACCCAAAGGAGATTGAAGGATAATGAGAAACCAATGCCTTGAGGATTAAGACTAGATTCCAATCAATGGCAAAAAGAACGTAAAGGACAAAGATAAACCAATTCATTTTGGATTGAGACCTACTTCCAATCAAATGCCAAAGGAGATTGAAGGACAAAGAGAAACCAATTCCATAAGGATTAAGACTTGATTCCAATCAATGGCAAAAAGAACTTAAAGGACAAAGAGAAACCAATTCATTATGGACTAAGACTTACTTCCAATCGAATGCATAAAGATTAAAGGACAAAGAGTCACCAAATCCTTAAGGATTAAGGGTTGATTCCAACCAACGGCAAAAGAAGATAAAGGACAAAGAGAAACCAATTCATTATGTGACTGAAGACTTACTTCCAATCAAATGCCAAAAGAACTTAAAGGACAAAGAGAAACCAATTCCTTAACGATAGAGACTAGATTCCAATCAATGGGAAAAAGAACTTAAAGGACAAAGAGAAACCAATTCATTATGGACTAAGACTTACTTCCAATCAAATGCCAAAAGAACGTAAAGGACAATGAGAAACCAATTCCTTGAGGATTAAGACTAGATTCCAATCAATGACAAAAAGTGCTTAAAGGACAAAGAGAAAACAATTCATTGTGGACTAAGACTTACTTGCAATCAAATGCCAAAAGAACGTAAAGGACAAAGAGAAACCAATTCCTTGAGGATTAAGACTAGATTCCAATCACTGGCAAAAAGAACGTAAAGGACAAAGAGAAACCAATTCATTATGGATTGAGACCTACTTCCAATCAAATGCCAAAAGAGATTGAATGACAACGAGAAACCAATTCCTTAAGGATTAAGACTTGATTCCAATCAATGGCAAAAAAAACTTAAAGGACAAAGAGAAACCAATTCATTATGGACTAAGACTTACTTCCAATCAGATGCCAAAAGAGATTGAAGGACAAAGAGAAACCAATTCCTTCAAGATTAAGACATGATTCCAATCAATGGCAAAAAGTACTTAAAGGACAAAGAGAAACCAATTCATTTTGGACTAAGACTTACTTGCAATCAATAGCCAAAAGAACTTAAAGGATAAAGAGAAACCAATTCCTTAAGGATTAAGACTAGATTCCAATCAATGGCAAAAAGAACTTAAAGGACAAAGAGAAACTAATTCATTATGGACTAAGACCTACTTCCAATCAAATGCCAAAAGAACTTAGAGGACAAACGGAATCCAATAACTTAAGGATTAAGACTTGATTCCAATCAATGGCAAAATGAACATAAAGGACGAAGAGAAACCAATTCATTATGGACTAAGACTTACTTGCAATCAAATGCCAAAAGAACGTAAAGGACAAAGAGAAACCAATTCCTTGAGGATTAAGACTAGATTCCAATCAATGGCAAAAAGAACTGAAAGGACAAATAGAAACCAATTCATTATGGACTAAGACTTACTTCCAATCAAATGCCAAAAGAACGTAAAGGACAATGAGAAACCAATTCCTTGAGGATTAAGACTAGATTCCAATCAATGGCAAAAAGAACTTAAAGGACAAAGAGAAACCAATTCATTATGGACTAACACTTACTTCCAATCAAATGCCAAAAGAACGTAAAGGACAATGGGACACCAATTCCTTAAGGATTAAGACTTGATTCCAATCAATGGCAAAAAGAACTTATAGGACAAAGAGAAACCAATTCATTATGGACTAAGACTTACTTCCAATCAAATGCCAAAAGAACGTAAAGGACAAAGAGAAACCAATTGCTTAAGGATTAAGACTTGATTCCAATCAATGGCCAAAAGAACTTAAAGAATAAAGAGAAACCAATTCATTATGGACTAAGACTGACTTCCAATCAATTGCCAAAAGAGATTGAAGGACAAAGAGAAACCAATTCCATAAGGATTAATACTTGATTCCAATCAATGGCAAAAAAACATAAAGGACAAAGAGAAACCAATTCAAAATGTGTTAAGAATTACTTCCAATCAATAGCCAAAAGAACTTAAAGGATAAAGAGAAACCACTTCCTTAAGGATAAAGACTAGACTCCAATCGATAGCAAAAAAAACTTAAAGGACATAGAGAAACCAATTCCTAATGGACTAAGACCTACTTGCAATCAAATACCAAAAGAACTTAGAGGACAAAGGGAATCCAATTCCTTAAGGATTAAGACTTGATTCCAATCAATGGCAAAAAGAACATAAAGGACGAAGAGAAACCAAATCATTATGGACTAAGACTTACTTCCAATCAAATGCCAAAAGAACGTAAAGGACAAAGAGAAACCAATTCCTTAAGGATTAAGACTTGATTCCAATCAATGGCAAAAAGAAGATAAAGGACAAAGAGATACCAATTCAAAATGTGTTAAGAATTACTTCCAATCAATAGCCAAAAGAATTTAAAAGATAAACAGAAACCAATTCCTTAAGGATAAAGACTAGATTCCAATCAATGGCAAAAAGAACTTAAAGGACAAAGAGAAACCAATTCATTATGGACTAAGACTTACTTCCAATCAAATGCCAAAAGAACGTAAAGGACAAAGAGAAACTAATTCCTTGAGGATTAAGACTAGATTCCAATCACTCGCAAAAAGAACTTAAAGGACAAAGAGAAACCAATTCATTATGGACTAAGACCTACTTCCAATCAAATGCCAAAAGAACTTAAAGGACAATGGCAAACCAATTCCTTAAGGATTAAGACTTAATTCCAATCAATGGCCAAAAGAACTTAAAGAATAAAGGGAAACCAATTCATTATGGACTAAGACTTCCTTGCAATCAAATGCCAAAAGAAATTAAAGGACAAAGAGAAACCAATTCCATAAGGATTAAGACTAGATTCCAATCAATGGCAGAAAGAACATAAAGGACAAAGAGAAACCAATTCATTATGGACTAAGACTTACTTCCAATCAAATGCCAAAAGAATGTAAAGGACAAAGAGAAACCAATTCCTTAAGGATTAAGAGTTGATTCCAATCAATGGCAAAAAGAACTTAATGGACGAAGAGAAACTAATTCATTATGGACTAAGACCTACTTCCAAAGAAATGCCAAAAGAACTTAAAGGACAAAGGGAAACCAATTCCTCAAGGATTAAGACTTGATTCCAATCAATGGCAAAAAGAACATAAAGGACGAAGAGAAACCAAATCATTATGGACTAAGACTTACTTCCAATCAAATGCCAAAAGAACGTAAAGGACAAAGAGAAACCAATTCCTTAAGGATTAAGACTTGATTCCAATCAATGGCAAAAAGAACTTAAAGGACAAAGAGAAACCAATTCATTATGGACTAAGACTTACTTGCAATCAAATGCCAAAAGAACGTAAAGGACAAAGAGAAACCAATTCCTTGAGGATTAAGACTAGATTCCAATGAATGGCAAAAAGAACTTAAAGGACAAAGAGAAACCAATTCATTATGGACTAAGACTTACTTCCAATCAAATGCCAAAAGAATGTAAAGGACAATGAGAAACCAATTCCTTGAGGATTAAGACTAGATTCCAATCAATGGCAAAAAGAACTTAAAGGACAAAGAGAAACCAATTCATTATGGACTAAGACTTACTTGCAATCAAATGCCAAAAGAACGTAAAGGATAATGAGAAACCAATGCCTTGCGGATTAAGACTAGATTCCAATCAATGGCAAAAAGAACATAAAGGACAAAGATAAACCAATTCATTTTGGATTGAGACCTACTTCCAATCAAATCCCAAAGGAGATTGAAGGACATTGAGAAACCAATTCCTTGAGGGTTAAGACTAGATTCCAATCAATGGCAAAAAGAAGTTAAAGGACAAAGAGAAACCAATTCAATATAGACTAAGACTTACTTGCAATCAAATGCCAAAGGAGATTGAAGGACAAAGAGAAACCAATTCCATAAGGATTAAGACTTGATTCCAATCAATAGCAAAAAGAACTTAAAGGACAAACCAATTCATTATGGACTAAGACTTACTTCCAATCAAATGCAAAAGTGATTGAAGGACAAAGAGAAACCAATTCCTTAAGGATTAAGACTTGATTCCAATCTATGGCAAAAACAAGATAAAGGACAAATAGATACCAATTCAAAATGTGTGAAGAATTACTTCCAATCAATAGCCAAAAGAACTTAAAGGAGAAAAAGAGACCAATTCCTTAAGGATAAAGACTAGATTCCAATCAATGGCAAAAAGAACTTAAAGGACAAAAAGAAAGCAATTCATTATGGACTAAGACTTACTTCCAATCAAATGCCAAAAGAACGTAAAGGACAAAGAGAAACCAATTCCTTGAGGATTAAGACTAGATTCCAATCACTGGCAAAAAGAATTTAAAGGACAAACAGAAACCAATTCATTATGGACTAAGACCTACTTCCAATCAAATGCCAAAAGAACTTAAAAGACAATGGCAAACCAATTCCTTAAGGATTAAGGCTTAATTCCAATCAACGGCAAAAAGAACTTAAAGGATAAAGGGAAACCAATTCATTATGGACTAAGACTTACTTGCAATCAGATGCCAAAAGAACTTAAAGGACAAAGGGAATCCAATTCCATAAGGACTAAGACTTGATTCCAATCAATGGCAAAAAGAACATAAAGGACAAAGAGAAACCAATTCATTATGGACTACGGCTTACTTCCAATCAAATGCCAAAAGAACTTAAATGACAAAGAGAAACCAATTCCTTAAGGATTAAGAGTTGATTCCAATCAATGGCAAAAAGAACTTAATGGACGAAGAGAAACTAATTCATTATGGACTAAGACCTACTTCCAAAGAAATGCCAAAAGAACTTAAAGGACAAAGGGAAACCAATTCCTCAAGGATTAAGACTTGATTCCAATCAATGGCAAAAAGAACATAAAGGACGAAGAGAAACCAACTCATTATGGACTAAGACGTACCTCCAATCAAATGCCAAAAGAACTTAAAGGACAAAGGGATTCCAATTCCTTAAGGATTAAGACTTGATTCCAATCAAGGGCAAAAAGAACATAAAAGACGAAGAGAAACCAATTCATTATGGACTAAGACTTACTTGCAATCAAATGCCAAAAGAACGTAAAGGACAAAGAGAAACCAATTCCTTGAGGATTAAGACTAGATTCCAATGAATGGCAAAAAGAACTTAAAGGACAAAGAGAAACCAATTCATTATGGACTAAGACTTACTTCCAATCAAACGCCAAAAGAATGTAAAGGACAATGAGAAACCAATTCCTTGGGGATTAAGACTAGATTCCAATCAATGGCAAAAGGAACTTAAAGGACAAAGAGAAACCAATTCATTATGGACTAAGACTTACTTCCAATCAAACGCCAAAAGAACGTAAAGGACAAAGAGAAACTAATTGCTTGAGGATTAAGACTAAATTCCAATCACTGGCAAAAAGAACGTAAAGGACAAAGAGAAACCAACTCATTATGGATTGAGACTTACTCGCAATCAAATGCCAAAGGAGATTGAAGGACAAAGAGAAACCAATTCCATAAGGATTAAGACTAGATTCCAATCACTGACAAAAAGAACTTAAAGGACGAAGAGAAACCAATTCATTATGGACTGAGGCTTACTCGCAATCAAATGCCAAAGGAGATTGAAGGACAAAGAGAAACCAATTCCATAAGGATTAAGACTTGATTCCAATCAATAGCAAAAAGAACTTAAAGGACAAACCAATTCATTATGGACTAAGACTTACTTCCAATCAAATGCAAAAGTGATTGAAGGACAAAGAGAAACCAATTCCTTAAGGATTAAGACTTGATTCCAATCTATGGCAAAAACAAGATAAAGGACAAATAGATACCAATTCAAAATGTGTGAAGAATTACTTCCAATCAATAGCCAAAAGAACTTAAAGGAGAAAAAGAGACCAATTCCTTAAGGATAAAGACTAGATTCCAATCAATGGCAAAAAGAACTTAAAGGACAAAGAGAAACCAATTCATTATGGACTAAGACCAACTTCCAATCAATTGCCAAAAGAACTTAGAGGACAAAGGGAATCCAATTCCTTAAGGATTAAGACTTGATTCCAATCAATGGCAAAAAGAACATAAAGGACAAAGAGAAACCTATTCATTATGGACTAAGACTTACTTCCAAACAAATGCCATAAGAGGTTGAAGGACAAAGAGAAACCAATTCCTTAAGGATTAAGACTTGATTCCAATCAAGGGCAAAAAGAACATAAAAGACGAAGAGAAACCAATTCATTATGGACTAAGACTTACTTGCAATCAAATGCCAAAAGAACGTAAAGGACAAAGAGAAACCAATTCCTTGAGGATTAAGACTAGATTCCAATGAATGGCAAAAAGAACTTAAAGGACAAAGAGAAACCAATTCATTATGGACTAAGACTTACTTCTAATCGAATGCCAAAAGAATGTAAAGGACAATGAGAAACCAATTCCTTGAGGATTAAGACTAGATTCCAATCAATGGCAAAAGGAACTTAAAGGACAAAGAGAAACCAATTCATTATGGACTAAGACTTACTTCCAATCAAATGCCAAAAGAACGTAAAGGACAAAGAGAAACTAATTGCTTGAGGATTAAGACTAAATTCCAATCACTGGCAAAAAGAACGTAAAGGACAAAGAGAAACCAACTCATTATGGATTGAGACTTACTCGCAATCAAATGCCAAAGGAGATTGAAGGACAAAGAGAAACCAATTCCATAAGGATTAAGACTAGATTCCAATCACTGACAAAAAGAACTTAAAGGACGAAGAGAAACCAATTCATTATGGACTGAGGCTTACTCGCAATCAAATGCCAAAGGAGATTGAAGGACAAAGAGAAACCAATTCCATAAGGATTAAGACTTGATTCCAATCAATAGCAAAAAGAACTTAAAGGACAAACCAATTCATTATGGACTAAGACTTACTTCCAATCAAATGCAAAAGTGATTGAAGGACAAAGAGAAACCAATTCCTTAAGGATTAAGACTTGATTCCAATCTATGGCAAAAACAAGATAAAGGACAAATAGATACCAATTCAAAATGTGTGAAGAATTACTTCCAATCAATAGCCAAAAGAACTTAAAGGATAAACAGAAACCAATTCCTTAAGGATTAAGACTTGATTCAAATCAATGGCAAAAAGAACTTAAAGGACAAAGAGAAACCAATTCATTATGGACTAAGACTTACTTCCAATCAAATGCCAAAAGAACATAAAGGACAATGAGAAACCAATTCCTTGAGGATTAAGACTAGATTCCAATCAATGGCAAAAAGAACTTAAAGGACAAAGAGAAACCAATTCATTATGGAGTAAGACTTACTTCCAATCAAATGCCAAAAGAACGTAAAGGACAAAGGGAAATGAATTCCTTAAGGATTAAGACTTGATTCCAATCAATGGCAAAAAGAACTTAAAGGACAAAGAGAAACCAATTCATGATGGACTAAGACTTGATTCCAATCAATGGCAAAAAGAACGTAAAGGACGAAGAGAAACCAACTCATTATGGACTAAGATGTGCCTCCAATCAAATGCCAAAAGAACTTAAAGGACAAAGGGAATCCAATTCCTTAAGGATTAAGACTTGATTCCAATCAAGGTCAAAAAGAACATAAAGGACGAAGAGAAACCAATTCATTATGGACTAAGACTTACTTGCAATCAAATGTCAGAAGAACGTAAAGGACAAAGAGAAACCAATTCCTTGAGGATTAAGACTAGATTCCAATCAATGGCAAAAAGAACTTAAAGGACAAAGAGAAACCAATTCATCATGGACTAAGACTTACTTCCAATCGAATGCCAAAAGAACGTAAAGGACAATGAGAAACCAATTCCTTGAGGATTAAGACTAGATTGCAATCAATCGCAAAACGAACTTAAAGGACAAAGAGAAGCCAATTCATTATGGACTAAGACTTACTTCCAATCGAATGCCAAAAGAATGTAAAGGACAAAGAGAAACCAATTGCTTGAGGATTAAGACTAGATTCCAATCACTGGCAAAAAGAACGTAAAGGACAAAGAGAAACCAATTCATTATGGATTGAGACTTACTCGTAATCAAATGCCAAAGGAGATTGAAGGACAAAGAGAAACCAATTCCATAACGATTAAGACTAGATTCCAGTCAATGGCAAAAGGAACTTAAAGGACAAAGAGAAACCAATTCATTATGGACTAAGACTTACTTCCAATCAAATGCCAAAAGAACGTAAAGGACAAAGAGAAACCAATTGCTTGAGGATTAAGACTAGATTCCAATCACTGGCAAAAAGAACGTAAAGGACAAAGAGAAACCAATTCATTATGGATTGAGACTTACTCGCAATCAAATGCCAAAGGAGATTGAAGGACAAAGAGAAGCCAATTCCATAAGAGCGAATTATCCTTTGGATAAGCTAGCCCAGCTATACATCCAAGAGATCGTGAGATTGCACGGAGTACCTGCAACCATTGTGTCGGATAGAGACCCAAGGTGTACCTCTAGGTTCTGGGGAGCCTTGCAAAAGGCATTTGGGACGAAACTTTGTTTAAGTACAGCCTACCACCCCCAGATTGATGGACAATCAGAAAGAACCATACAAACCCTAGAGGATATGTTAAGGGCATGCGTAATGGATCGACCCAGAAGTTGGGACAAGTACCTACCCCTCATCGAGTTCGCCTACAACAATAGTTTTCATGCTAGCATTGGGATGGCGCCTTATGAAGCTCTGTATGGCAGGAAGTGCCGATCTCCGCTTTGTTGGTATGGACCGGGTGAGCAAAGCCTCTTAGGGCCTGATCTGGTTAGAGAAACCACCGAGCAAATTAAGAGGATAAGGGAAAAGATTCTCACAGCACAAAGTCGTCAGAAGAGCTACGCGGACAAAAGAAGGAAGCCAATCGAGTTCCAAGAGGGAGAACACATATTCTTGAAAATCACTCCTACAATAGGCATAGGTAGAGCCTTTAGAGTCAAAAAGTTGAGCCCTCGTTTTCTTGGCCCTTTTGAAATCCTGAAACGAGTAGGAACAGTTGCCTACCAGATAGCATTACCGCCTCATTTGTCAAACCTTCACAATGTCTTCCATGTCTCCCAGTTAAGAAAGTACAACTCCGACCCCAATCATCTTCTTGAGCCAGAAAGTGTACAGTTAAGGGAAGACCTAACCTTCGACCTACCGCCTATGAGAATCATAGATAGGAAGGTCAAGCAGCTGAGGAACAAGTCTGTGCCCCTGGTGAGAGTGGCCTGGGGAAAAGGACACTTGGAAGAGCACACGTGGGAACTTGAGGTAGAGATGCAAAGAGATTTTCCCCACTGCTTACTGCAGATCTAATTTTGAGGGCAAAATTCTTTTTAAGGAGGGGAGAAATGTAACATCCCCATTTCTACCTAAGCTAATTAGCTCGGTGTCCCCGGCTAATTAGAGGGATTAGCGATTAATTGAGAACTAATCGATTAATCCCGAGAGCAAAAGCTTAGTAAATTAAGTCTAGCCAACAAGTTAATCATAATGTCCTAAGCGTTTTAATAAAACCTTAATCGTCTAATCCTTAATTACTCGAAGGTGCCAAAACAAAAGTAAGACAATCTAACCTTACTAATTAAGTTTATAATGATTAAGACACTTAAGACAACTCTTGAAAAATTAAACCCCAAATTAAGCATATGCTTAACCGTAATGCAAGGTATCATAAAAAGTGTAATTGACAAGAGTTAACTCATGGGTAATTAAGCCAACTAAGTTAAATTACATTTAAATAATTCTAATAACATTTAGAGATAAAAGTTCTTCCATGCATATGCCCTAGAAAGACACACCAAGGAGGAGCAACATCTCACTCTTCATTCAATCTATTTAATCCTACACCATTAGATCAAAAGCCAAGACTAGGATCCTTGTCATCCACCATTAGATCTTGACACTTGGATGAGTCTTAGACAAGCAACCAAATCCTAAGAGGGGTACTCCCCTTTAACCCCTAGAGAAAAGCATAAATTGGACATTAGAATGCCTCCAAGACTCAAGGAAAAACAACTCACCCTTTTACCCCAAGGTTTTTCCACTCTCTTGCTTGTTGTAAGAAGCAAAGTCACATCACCTTTCCCTCCCTCAAACTCGCCACCTTCAGCCATCTCTCTCTCCTCCATTCATTTTTCACTTCCTCTCCCAAAGACACACACAAAGCTCTCTTCTCTCTCCTCAATTTCAAATTCTCCTCCTTCTCTCTAAACTCTCCAACTTCTCTCTAGAATTCTCCCACTTCTCTCATCCTTTCCTCTCCTCATCCTACTCACAAACTCTTCAAGAGCCACCATTTCTTGCTCGTGGAGAATCAAAGACAACCACATATCAAGCCTCCTTCAAGATCCAAGAGGAGGAATACCACCACCATCACCTTCTTCCATCACAAGTTCCCTCAAAGAAAGCTTCTTGGTAGTAGCTCTAAACCCTTTTTCCTCACTTGTTTTCAAGCTTTAGAACTCCTATGCTCTCCATAGCTAGGTGGTTTTAAAGATTGATTATGGGCATCATAGCCATTCTTGTCATAAAATGAGATGTTGTTGCTTGTATGGTTGTTTGTTGAAAACATGTTTTCGGTTTGGTGTGATGCATGGCTGAACCCACTATTTTTGAACTCCAACATATTAGTTTTTCACTAATCTTTCATGGTATATGAGTGTCTTATAACTTGAGAATGGTTTCTTGAAAGTGAGGTTGAGTGTTTTGGAGAAAACATGAGAAATATCAAAACGTGAAATCTGGATTTTCTGACAGTCTGTAAACCGAACGGTATAACTTTTTCCAGAAAACTGAGAAATTAGTGGAACAAATTTTATATGAAAATAGACTCAGAGAGCTTTCTATACATATAAAATATATAAGATTCGGAGTTAACATGAGTGAGATATGATTTTTCAAAGTGGACTGTTCTCGGATTGGTTTCTGTCTGGGCAGTCTACACTAAAATGTGTATAACCCGAGCTACAAAAATGATTTTTGAGTGAGACTAAGTTTCAGTGAAAGCTAAGACATAGGGGAACAAACCCATAAAACAGTTTTCTCAGATTCCTTCTGAGAAATTATAATGAGAGGTAACAATCCACTGTACCGGGAGTGAACTTAGAAACTGAACCAGTCAGAATAAAATATGCATAACTAGAGTTAGAAAATGAATTTTTGAGTGGGACTTGTTTTGTTAAAAACTAGACTCAGAACCCTATAAGCATATAAAATTTCGCATTAAAATGATAAAATACCAAATTATGGTGAATTTTTAAAGTTACTGCCTAGGGTAAAAGTAAAACTGTCAAAACTTAATCTTAAGTAAGACTATGCATAAATGACTTAAAAAGGTAAAAGGCCTTAGCCTAAAGTAATGAAACTTCATAATTTACTTAATGAGGACTAGATGGAATAAAATACTAAGCTCACCTAATCCTTAACAAAAGAAGCGAATAAAACGAAAACCGAATGTAAATATAGTTAATGTACTAGATTAAGTTCATAAGATTCTCATCAAGCTATAATGCAAAACATAAGCTATAAATCTTCCAAATTAAAATATGAAAATCATATAAGTCAAGTTAGAATAATTGAGAATAAGGAATCAATAAAACGAAAGCCAATGTAAAAGCTTGCACCTACTTTACTAAGCTAAGCTCATAAGACTTTGCTTGAGAATATGCCTATGTTTAGGTTGCAAGCATGATGTGATGATGATGTGATTATGATGCCATGATAATGATGATATGATATGATGATATGATGATGATGATATGATATGATGATATGATATGATGCTGTGATACTGGTATTCTGTCTGGCAAAATTTTGGGAAGCTGCGGTATAGCTGTTATGCTGCCGAAATTTTGTAGAAACTGTGGACTTAGAAATATTTTGCATCATAAGTTAATAAGAAAAGATTTGATAAAGTGTGATCCTTCAAAAGGGAAGGTGACCTAAGTTAAGTTTCCCCTCACCCACGACTCACATGAGGCATGGCATGACCCAGCTAGTGTGAGTATAGGGGATAGGGCTTACATGAGGCATGGCATGACCCAGCTAGTGTAAGTACCGAGATTTTATGGTGGCGACGGCCACGGTATGAGCTCATCACCACTTATGTTTAGTGGGTGGAAAGAAAGGACTTAAGATAAGTCAAGTTAAGGAAAGAAAGGGACTTCGGTCCAACCTAAGTAAAGGACATAACTCTCAACCTGTTTATGTATGTCATGAATAGTCATATAAGCTTTCGTGTATGCCATGATGTTGTTAATACAACGAGGATAAATACTAAAAATGGGACCCACTTCGGATAGTAATGTTTTCGAAAATCAAATAATTGAACCTATTGTATGCCCACAGTTTTTCATTTAAAACCGAAGTGGCTGGGACGATGACGATGACACCAGTGTGTCAGGGTCGAGTCCTACTGAGAAATCTCATTTCTCATCCTAGTTGTTTTTCCGTCTCGTCACCAGATACTCATGGAGCCTAACGTGACATGGAGCATGGAGCCTCCCCACCATGAGTGGGCCTATGTTGAGGACGCCCACGCTATCGTGGCCACGACCACCACGATAGTTCGTACATACTTCTATCCGGGTCGAGTTTTTGAGCACGAGGAGCCAGAGATCCCGCCAGCCCCTGTGGACGTATCTTCGTCACGCCTTGGACAGCCGTTGGGTCCTTGGGATTTTCCGCCCGAGCCATTGCCCGAGATCGAGATGGAGCCTATGTCTCCCGGTCTACCCATAGCCGAGCCTGTGCCGCTGCCAGAGGTTCCCGTGGTCAATGTGAGTTCGACGGCCACCCCTAGGGTCGTAGCAGCCACGCAAGCACTCCCAGTATCGGCCTGTCGCATCTGAGGAGGATCCCTCCGAGGCACGTTCTTCGGTGGGCAGCTATGTTCCCGGCCGTCGCATCCGTCGTATCGAGGTGATTAGCAGGCACCCCCGCATCATTCGCACTCCGCGCGTTCCCCGAGGCCGAGCAGCATGGGGGACTAGACATTCGAGGACCTGAGTTCGTTCGATGGAAGGGCATGGAAGCGGAAGAAGTCAAAGATATGTCTACGAGGGCTTATTTTGATTTGCGCTCCTTAACTCTTGTATTTCATTTTGTATTGTATCTCATCAGACTTGTGTACCTTTGATATTTGGGGCCATGGCATGACCATGAGTTTCCTTTATATGTATTTATTTGGATATTATGAGATTAAGTATATGATGTAGTTGATGTTAAAGTTTGAATGTATGACTTTATGATTTATCTCATGTTCCTTCTATTTATATCGACATCTCTACGATACGCTCATTTACTGCTATCTTCTCGCGCAAGGCTTTACTTTTCAAAAGCAACGACATATTTCAAAAAAAAAAAAAAATTTACTGTATTTTCCGCGTAAGTTAATTTCAAGTGAAGCTTAGTTTTCCACAAGCATAAGTAACAACTAATAAAACACCGTAATACGACTTAAGCGTAATATGGATTTATTAGGGTGTTACAAAAAGAACTTAAAGGACAAAGAGAAACCAATTCATTACGGACTAAGACTTACATACAATCAAAAGCAAAAGAGATTGAAGGACAAAGCGAAACCAATTCCTTAAGGATTAAGACTTGATTCCTATCAATGGCAAAAAGAACTTAAAGGACAAAGAGAAACCAATTCATTATGGACTAAGACTTACTTCCAATCAAATGCCAAAAGAACGTAATGGACAATGAGAAGCCAATTCCTTGAGGATTAAGACTAGATTCCAATCAATGGCAAAAAGAACTTAAAGGACAAAGAGAAACCAATTCATTATGGACTAAGACTTACTTCCAATCAAATGCCAAAAGAACGTAAAGGACAAAGAGAAACCAATTGCTCAAGGATTAAGACTTGATTCCAACCAATGGCAAAAAGAACTTAAAGGACAAAGAGAAACCAATTCATTATGGACTAAGACTTACTTGCAATCAAATGCCAAAAGAACGTAAAGGACAAAGAGAAACCAATTCCTTAAGGATTAAGACTTGATTCCAATCAATGGCAAAAAGAACTTAAAGGACAAAGAGAAACCAATTCATTATGGACTAAGACTTACTTCCAATCAAATGCTAAAAGAACGTAAAGGACAAAGAGAAACCAATTGCTTGAGGAGTAAGACTAGATTCCAATCACTGGCAAAAAGAACTTAAAGGACAAAGAGAAACCAATTCATTATGGACTGAAACTTACTTGCAATCAAATGCCAAAGGAGATTGAAGGACAAGGAGAAACCAATTCCATAAGGATTAAGACTTGATTCCAATCAACGGCAAAAAGAACTTAAAGGACAAAGAGAAACCAATTCATTACGGACTAAAACTTACTTCCAATCAAATGCAAAAGAGTTTGAAGGACAAAGAGAAACTAATTCCTTAAGGATTAAGACTTGATTCCAATCAATGGCAAAAAGAAGATAAAGGACAAAGAGATACCAATTCAAAATGTGTTAAGAATTACTTCCAATCAATAGCCAAAAGAACGTAAAGGATAAAGAGAAACCAATTTCTTAAGGATAAAGACTAGATTCCAATCAATGGCAAAAAGAACTTAATGGACGAAGAGAAACCAATTCATTATGGACTAAGACCTACTTCCAATCAAATGCCAAAAGAACTTAGAGGACAAAGGGAATCCAATTCCTTAAGGATTAAGACTTGATTCCAATCAATGGCAAAAAGAACATAAAGGACAAAGAGAAACCAATTCATTATGGACTAAGACTTACTTGCAATCAAATGCCAAAAGAATGTAAAGGACAAAGAGAAACCAATTCCTTAAGGATTAAGACTTGATTCCAATCAATGGCGAAAAGAACATAAAGGACGAAGAGAAACCAATTCATTATGGACTAAGATTTACTTCCAATTGAATGCCAAAAGAACGTAAAGGACAAAGAGAAACCAATTCCTTAAGGATTAACACTTGATTCCAATCAATGCCAAAAAGAACTTCAAGGACAAAGAGAAACCAATTCATTATGGACTAAGACTTACATACAATCAAATGCCAAAAGAACGTAAAGGACAATGAGAAACCAATTCCTTGAGGATTAAGACTAGATTCCATTCAATGGCAAAAAGAACATAAAGGACAAAGAGAAACCAATTCATTATGGACTAAGACTTACTTGCAATCAAATGCCAAAAGAATGTAAAGGACAAAGAGAAACCAATTCCTTAAGGATTAACACTTGATTCCAATCAATGCCAAAAAGAACTTAAAGCACAAAGAGAAACCAATTCATTATGGACTAAGACTTACATACAATCAAATGCCAAAAGAACGTAAAGGACAATGAGAAACCAATTCCTTGAGGATTAAGACTAGATTCCAATCAATGGCAAAAACAACATAAAGGACAAAGAGAAACCAATTCATTATGGACTAAGACTTACTTGCAATCAAATGCCAAAAGAATGTAAAGGACAAAGAGAAACCAATTCCTTAAGGATTAACACTTGATTCCAATCAATGCCAAAAAGAACTTAAAGGACAAAGAGAAACCAATTCATTTTGGACAAAGACTTACATACAATCAAATGCCAAAAGAACGTAAAGGACAATGAGAAACCAATTCCTTGAGGATTAAGACTAGATTCCAATCAATGGCAAAAACAACATAAAGGACAAAGAGAAACCAATTCATTATGGACTAAGACTTACTTGCAATCAAATGCCAAAAGAATGTAAAGGGCAAAGAGAAACCAATTCCTTAAGGATTAAGAGTTGATTCCAATCAATGGCGAAAAGAACATAAAGGACGAAGAGAAACCAATTCATTATGGACTAAGACTTACTTCCAATCGAATGCCAAAAGACCGGAAAGGACAAAGAGAAACCAATTCCTTGAGGATTAAGACTAGATTCCAATCAATGGCAAAAAGAACTTAAAGGATAAAGAGAAACCAATTCGTTATGGACTAAGACTTACTTGCAATCAAATGCCAAAAGAACGTAAAGGACAAAGAGAAACCAATTCCTTAAGGATTAAGGCTTGTTTCCATTCAATGGCAAAAAGAACTTAAAGGACAAAGAGAAACCAATTCATTACGGACTAAGACTTACTTCCAATCAAATGCAAAAGAGATTGAAGGACAAAGAGAAACCAATTTCTTAAGGATTAAGACCTGATTCCAATCAATGGCAAAAACAAGATAAAGGACAAAGAGATACCAATTCAAAATGTGTTAAGAATTACTTCCAATCAATAGCCAAAAGAACTTAAAGGGGAAACAGAAACCAATTCCTTAAGGATAAAGACTAGATTCCAATCAATGGCAAAAAGAACTTAAAGGACAAAGAGAAACCAATTGATTATGAACTAAGACCAACTTCCAATCAATTGCCAAAAGAACTTAGAGGACAAAGGGAATCCAATTCCTTAAGGATTAAGACTTGATTCCAATCAATGGCAAAAAGAACATAAAGGACAAAGAGAAACCTATTCATTATGGACTAAGACTTACTTCCAAACAAATGCCATAAGAGGTTGAAGGACAAAGAGAAACCAATTCCTTAAGGATTAAGACTTGATTCCAATCAATGGCAAAAAGAACTTAAAGGACAAAGAGAAACCAATTCACTATGGACTACGACTTACTTCCAATCAAATGCCAAAAGAACGTAAAAGACAATGAGAAACCAATTCCTTGAGGATTAAGACTAGATTCCAATCAATGGCAAAAAGAACATAAAGGACAAAGAGAAACCAATTCATTATGGACTAAGACTTACTTGCAATCAAATGCCAAAAGAACGTAAAGGACAAAGAGAAACCAATTCCTTAAGGATTAAGACTTGATTCCAATCAATGCAAAAAGAACTTAAAGGACAAAGAGAAACCAATTCATTATGGACGAAGACTTACTTCCAATCAAATGCCAATAGGACGTAAAGGACAAAGGGAAACCAATTCCTTAAGCATTAAGACTTGAATCCAATCAATAGCAAAAAGAACTTAAAGGACAAAGAGAAACCAATTCATTATGGACTAAGACGTACTTCCAATCAAAAGCCAAAAGAACTTAAAGGACAAAGGGATTCCAATTCCTTAAGGATTAAGACTTGATTCCAATCAATGGCAAAAAGAACATAAAGGACGAAGAGAAACCAATTCATTATGGACTAAGACTTACGTGCATTCTAATGCTAAAAGAACGTAAAGGACAAAGAGAAACCAATTCCATGAGGATTAAGACTAGATTCCAATCAATGGCAAAAAGAACTTAAAGGACAAAGAGAAACCAATTCATTATGGACTAAGACTTACTTCCAATCAAATGCCAAAAGAACGTAAAGGACAAAGAGAAACCAATTCCTTAAGGATTAAGACTTGATTCCAATCAATGGCAAAAAGAAGATAAAGGACAAAGAGATACCAATTCAAAATGTGTTAAGAATTACTTCCAATCAATAGCCAAAAGAACTTAAACGATAAAGAGAAACCAATTCCTTAAGGATAAAGACTAGATTCCAATCGATGGCAAAAAGAACTTAAAGGACAAAGGGAAACCAATTCATTATGGACTAAGACCTACTTCCAATCAAATGCCAAAAGAACATAAAGGACAATGGCAAACCAGTTCCTTAAGGATTAAGACTTAATTCCAATCAATGACAAAACGAACATAAAGGACGAAGAGAAACCTATTCATTATGGACTAAGACTTACTTCCAAACAAATGCCATAAGAGGTTGAAGGACAAAGAGAAACCAATTCCTTGAGGATTAAGACTTAGATCCAATCAAATGCGAAAAGAACGTAAAGGACAATGAGAAACCAATTCCTTGAGGATTAAGACTAGATTCCAATCAATGGCAGAAACAACATAAAGGACAAAGAGAAACCAATTCATTATGGACTAAGACTTACTTGCAATCAAATGCCAAAAGAATGTAAAGGACAAAGAGAAACCAATTCCTTAAGGATTAAGACTTGATTCCAATCAATGCCAAAAAGAACTTAAAGGACAAAGAGAAACCAATTCATTTTGGACTAAGACTTAGATCCAATCAAATGCCAAAAGAATGTAAAGGACAATGAGAAACCAATTCCTTGAGGATTAAGACAAGATTCCAATCAATGGCAGAAACAACATAAAGGACAAAGAGAAACCAATTCATTATGGACTAAGACTTACTTGCAATCAAATGCCAAAAGAATGTAAAGGACAAAGAGAAACCAATTCCTTAAGGATTAAGACTTGATTCCAATCAATGGCGAAAAGAACATAAAGGATGAAGAGAAACCAATTCATTATGGACTAAGACTTACTTCCAATCGAATGCCAAAAGAACGGAAAGGACAAAGAGAAACCAATTCCTTGAGGATTAAGACTAGATTCCAATCAATGGCAAAAAGAACTTAAAGCACAAAGAGAAACCAATTCGTTATGGACTAAGACTTACTTGCAATCAAATGCCAAAAGAACGTAAAGGACAAAGAGAAACCAATTCCTTAAGGATTAAGACTTGATTCCAATCAATGCCAAAAAGAACTTAAAGGACAAAGAGAAACCAATTCATTTTGGACTAAGACTTAGATCCAATCAAATGCCAAAAGAACGTAAAGGACAATGAGAAACCAATTCCTTGAGGATTAAGACTAGATTCCAATCAATGGCAGAAACAACATAAAGGACAAAGAGAAACCAATTCATTATGGACTAAGACTTACTTGCAATCAAATGCCAAAAGAATGTAAAGGACAAAGAGAAACCAATTCCTTAAGGATTAAGACTTGATTCCAATCAATGGCGAAAAGAACATAAAGGACGAAGAGAAACCAATTCATTATGGACTAAGACTTACTTCCAATCGAATGCCAAAAGAACGGAAAGGACAAAGAGAAACCAATTCCTTGAGGGTTAAGACTAGATTCCAATCAATGGCAAAAAGAATTTAAAGCACAAAGAAAAACCAATTCGTTATGGACTAAGACTTACTTGCAATCAAATGCCAAAAGAACGTAAAGGACAAAGAGAAACCAATTCCTTAAGGATTAAGACTTGTTTCCATTCAATGGCAAAAAGAACTTAAAGGACAAAGAGAAACCAATTCATTACGGACTAAGACTTACTTCCAATCAAATGCAAAAGAGATTGAAGGACAAAGAGAAACCAATTTCTTAAGGATTAAGACTTGACTCCAATCAATGGCAAAAATAAGATAAAGGACAAAGAGATACCAATTCAAAATGTGTTAAGAATTACTTCCAATCAATAGCCAAAAGAACTTAAAGGAGAAAGAGAAACCAATTCCTTAAGGATAAAGACTAGATTCCAATCAATGGCAAAAAGAACTTAAAGGACAAAGAGAAACCAATTCATTATGGACTAAGACCTACTTGCAATCAATTGCCAAAAAAACTTAGAGGACAAAGGGAATCCAATTCCTTAAGGATTAAGACTTGATTCCAATCAATGGCAAAAAGAACATAAAGGACGAAGAGAAACCAATTCATTATGGACTAAGACTTACTTGCAATCAAATGCCAAAAGAACGTAAAGGACAAAGAGAAACCAATTCCTTGAGGATTAAGACTAGATTCCAATCAATGGCAAAAAGAACTTAAAGGACAAAGAGAAACCAATTCATTATGGACTAAGACTTACTTCCAATCAAATGCCAATTGAACGTAAAGGACAAAGAGAAACCAATTTCTTAAGGATTAAGACTTGAATCCAATCAATGAAAAAGAGAACTTAAAGGACAAAGAGAAACCAATTGCTTAAGGATTAAGACTTGATTCCAATCAATGGCAAAAAGAAGATAAAGGACAAAGAGATACCAATTCATAATGTGTTAAGAATTACTTCCAATCAATAGCCAAAAGAACTTAAACGATAAAGAGAAACCAATTCCTTAAGGATAAAGACTAGATTCCAATCGATGGCAAAAAGAACTTAAAGGACAAAGGGAAACCAATTCATTATGGACTAAGACCTACTTCCAATCAAATGCCAAAAGAACATAAAGGACAATGGCAAACCAGTTCCTTAAGGATTAAGACTTATTTCCAATCAATGGCAAAACGAACATAAAGGACGAAGAGAAATCAATTCATTATGGACTAAGACATACTTCCAAACAAATGCCATAAGAGATTGAAGGACAAAGGGAAACCAATTCCTTAAGGATTAAGACTTGATTCCAATCAATGGCAAAAAGAACTTAAAGGACAAAGAGAAAGCAATTCATTATGGACTAAGACTTACTTGCAATCAAATGCCAAAAGAACGTAAAGGACAATGAGAAACCAATTCCTTGAGGATTAAGACTAGATTCCAATCAATGGCAAAAAGAACATAAAGGACAAAGAGAAACCAATTCATTATGGACTAAGACTTACTTGCAATCAAATGCCAAAAGAATGTAAAGGACAAAGAGAAACCAATTCCTTAAGGATTATGACTTGATTCCAATCAATGCCAAAAAGAACTTAAAGGACAAAGAGAAACCAATTCATTATGGACTAAGACTTACTTCCAATCAAATGCCAAAAGAACGTAAAGGACAATGAGAAACCAATTCCTTGAGGATTAAGACTAGATTCCAATCAATGGCAAAAACAACATAAAGGACAAAGAGAAACCAATTCATTATGGACTAAGACTTACTTGCAATCAAAAGCCAAAAGAATGTAAAGGACAAAGAGAAACCAATTCTTTAAGGATTAAGACTTGATTCCAATCAATGGCGAAAAGAACATAAAGGACGAAGAGAAACCAATTCATTATGGACTAAGACTTACTTCCAATCGAATGCCAAAAGAACGTAAAGGACAAAGAGAAACTGTAACATCCCCATTTTACCTACGTTAATTAGCTCGGTGTTTCCAGCTAATTAGAGAGAGATTAGCGATTAATTGAGAACTAATCGGCTAATCTCAAGAGCAAGAGCAAGAGCTTAGTAAATTAAGTCTAGCCAACAATTTAATCATAATGTCCTAAGCGTTTTAATAAAACCTTAATCGTCTAATCCTTAATTACTCGAAGGTGCCAAAACAAAAGTAAGACAATCCAACCTTACTAATTAAGTTTATAATGATTAAGACACTTAAGACAACTCTTGAAAAATTAAACCCCAAATTAAGCATATGCTTAACCGTAATGCAAGACATCATAAGAAGTGTAATTGACAAGAGTTAACTCATGGGTAATTAAGCCAATTAAGTTAAATTACATTTAAATAATTCTAATAACATTTAGAGATAAAAGTTCTTCCATGCATAAGCCCTAGAAGGACACACCAAGGAGGAGCAACATCTCACCCTTCATTCAATCTCTTTAATCCTACACCATTAGATCAAAAGCCAAGACTAGGATCCTTGTCATCCACCATTAGATCTTGACACTTGGATGAGTCTTAGACAAGCAACCAAATCCTAAGAGGGGTACTCCCCTTTAACCCCTAGAGAAAAGCATAAATTGGGCATTAGAATGCCTCCAAGACTCAAGGAAAACACAACTCACCCTTTTACCCCAAGGTCCCTAGCCCTTTTGCTTGAAAAAGAAGTAAGACACACCTACTCTCTCTTGCTTCTTGAAGAAGCAAGGGCAATCAGCCCCTCCCCCCCACTTGTACGCCTCCCTCCCTCTCTCTTTCTCTCTTCATTTTCATTTCACTTATCCTCTTCTCTCTCCTCAATTTCAAAGTTCTCCTCCTTCTCTCTAAACTCTCCAACTTCTCTCTAGAATCCTCCCACTTGTCTCATCCTTTCCTCTCCTCATCCCACTCACAAACTCTTCAAGAGCCACCATTTCTTGCTCTTGGAGAATCAAAGACAACCACATATCAAGCCTCTTTCAAGATCCAAGAGGAGGAATACCACCACCATCACCTTCTTCCATCACAAGTTCCTTCAAAGAAAGCTTCTTGGTAGTGACTCTAAACCCTTTTTCCCTCTTGTTTTTCAAGCTTTAGAACTCCTATGCTCTCCATAGCTAGGTGGTTTTAAAGATTGATCATGGGCATCATAGCCATTCTTGTCATAAAATGAGATGTTGTTGCTAGTATGGTTGTTTGTGAAAATATGTTTTCGGTTTGGTGTGATGCATGGCTGAACCCACTATTTTTGAACTCCAACATGTTAGTTTTTCACTAATCTTTCATGGTATATGAGTGTCTTATAACTTGAGAATGGTTTCTTGAAAGTGAGGTTGAGTGTTTTGGAGAAAACATGAGAAAAATCAAAACGGGAAATCTGGATTTTCTGACAGTCTGTAAACCGAACAGTATAACTTTTCCCAGAAAACTCAGAAATTAGTGGAACCAATTTTATATGAAAATAGACTCAGAGAGATTTCCATACATATAAAATAAATAAGATTCGGAGTTAAAATGAGTGAGATATGATTTTTCAAAGTGGACTGTTCTCGGATTGGTTTCTGTCTGGGCAGTCTACACTAAAATGTGTATAACTCGAACTACAAAAATGATTTTTGAGTGAGACCAAGTTTAAATGAAAGCTAAGACATGGAGGAACAAACCCATAAAACAGGTTTCTCAGATTCCTTCTGAGCAATTATAATGAGAGGTCACAATCCACTGTACCGGGAATGAACCTAGAAACTGAACAAGTCAGAATAAAATATGCATAACTGGAGTTAGAAAATGAATTTTTAAGTGGGACTTATTTTGTTAAAAACTAGACTCAGAACCCTATAAGCATATAAAATTTCGCATTAAAATGATAAAATACCAAATTATGATGAATTTTTGAAGTTACTACCTAGGGTAAAAGTAAAACTGTCAAAACTTAACCTTAAGTAAGACTATGCATAAATGACTTAAAAAGGTAAAAGGCCTTAGCCTAAAGTAATGAAACTTCATAATTTACTTAATGAGGACTAGATGGAATAAAATACTAAGCTCACCCAATTCTTAACAAAAGAAGCGAATAAAACAAAAACCGAATGTAAATGTAGTTAATGTACTAGATTAAGTTCATAAGATTCTCATCATACTATAATGCAAAAACCTAAACTATAGATCTTCCAAATTAAAATATGAAGATCATATAAGTCAAGTTAGAATAATTGAGAAGAAGAAATCAATAAAATGAAAGCCAATGTAAAAGCTTGCACCTACTTTACTAAGCTAAGCTCATAAGACTTTTCTTGAGTATATGCCTATGTTTATGTTGCAAGCATGATGTTATGATGATGATGTGATTATGATGCCATGACAATGATGAAATGATGATGATGATATGATATGATGATATGATGTGATGCTATGATACTGGTTTTCTGTTTGGCAAAATTTTGGGAAGCTTCGGTCTAGCCGTTATGCTGCCGAAATTTTGTAGAAATTATGGACTTAGAAATATTTTGCATCATAAGCTTTAATAAGAAGAGAAAGTAAACTAAGGGTGTGATCCTTCAAAAGGGAAGGTGACCCAAAGTAAGTTCCCCTCACCCACGACTCACATGAGGCATGGCAAGACCCAGCTAGTGTGAGTATAGGGGATAGGGCTTACATGAGGCATGGCATGACCCAGCTAGTGTAAGTACCGAAATTTTATGGTGGCGACGGCCACGGTATGAGCTCATTACCACTTATGTTTAGTGGGTGAAAAGAGAAGGACTCAAGATGAGTCAAGTTAAGAAAAGAAAAGGACTTAAGATAAGTCAAGTTAAGAAAAGAAAAGAAAAGGGACTTCGGTCCAAACCTTTAAAGAGAAGAAGTTAAGAGAAGCTTATAGTACAGTCATGCATATTTTATGTGCTTATACTTATGCCCATGTATGTTATGATATAAATGATTAGAGAGTATGTTAAAATTGAATCCACTTCGGATACTCACATTTTCGAAAACCTAAGAACTGAACCTTATGCATGCTCACTGTTTTCATTATAAAACGGAAGTGGTGGGACGATGACGATGACACCTCTGTGTCGGGTTTGAGTCCCTTGAGAAATCTTATTTCTCACTCTAGTTACTTTTCCGCATCGTCACCAGATTTTTGTTGGCACACCCAATGGAGTGGAGCTTGGAGCCACCGCACTACGAGTGGACGTACGACGTGGAATGCCAGACGAAGCTCTTTTGGGACTCATAGCGACCGTCACCCTACATCTTCGCATATTCTTTTTGAGAGGAGCTTTGTCATTGAAGTCTGTAGTAGTACCTAGTACTTAGGTCATGGCATGACCATGAGCTTTCTTCGATGTAATGTTTATATATATATATATTATGAACTCATATGGATGTAATGATTAGTTAATTAATGCAATGTATTTGTGAATTTCTATTTATCTACCTTTCTCTTGTCTTATGATATTTGGGTATTTATTTTATGCAACACGCTCTTTCTCTATCTACCCTCTCGCTCAAGGCTTTACTTTCCAAAGCGACGACGTATTTCACAAAAAGAAAAATCTTACCGTATTTTCTGCGTAATTTAATTTCAAGCGAAGTTTAATTTTCCACGAGCATAAGTAACAACTAATAAAATGCCGTAATACGACTTAAGCGTAGTATGGGTTTATTAGGATATTACAGAAACCAATTCCTTAAGGATTAAGACTTGAATCCAATCAATGGCAAAAAGAACTTAAAGGACAAAGAGAAACCAATTCATTATGGACTAAGACGTACTTCCAATCAAAAGCCAAAAGAACTTAAAGGACAAAGGGATTCCAATTCCTTAAGGATTAAGACTTGATTCCAATCAATGGCAAAAAGAACATAAAGGACGAAGAGAAACCAATTCATTATGGACTAAGACTTACTTCCAATCAAATGCCAAAAGAACGTAAAGGACAAAGAGAAACCAATTCCTTGAGGATTAAGACTAGATTCCAATCAATGGCAAAAAGAACTTAAAGGACAAAGAGAAACCAATTCATTATGGACTAAGACTTACTTCCAATGAAAAGCCAAAAGAACGTAAAGGACAATGAGAAACACATTCCTTAAGGATTAAGACTTGATTCCAATCAATGGCAAGAAGAACTTAAAGGACAAAGAGAATCCAATTCAGTATGGACTAAGACTTACATCCAATCAAATGCCAATAGAACGTAAAGGACAAAGAGAAACCAATTCCATAAGGATTAAGACTTGAATCCAATCAATGGCAAAAAGAACTTAAAGGACAAAGAGAAACCAATTCATTATGGACTAAGACGTACTTCCAATCAAAAGCCAACAGAACTTAAAGGACAAAGGGATTCCAATTCCTTAAGGATTAAGACTTGATTCCAATCAATGGCAAAAAGAACATAAAGGACAAAGAGAAACCAATTCATTATGGACTAAGACTTACTTGCAATCAAATGCCAAAAGAATGTAAAGGACAAAGAGAAACCAATTCCTTAAGGATTAAGACTTGATCCCAATCAATGCCAAAAAGAACATAAAGGACAAAGAGAAACTAATTCATTATGGACTAAGACTTACTTGCAATCAAATGCCAAAAGAACGTAAAGGACAAAGAGAAACATATTCCTTAAGGATTAAGACTTGATTCCAATCAATGGCAAGAAGAACTTAAACGACAAAGAGAATCCAATTCAGTATGGACTAAGACTTACATCCAATCAAATGCCAATAGAACGTAAAGGACAAAGAGAAACCAATTCCTTAAGGATTAAGACTTGAATCCAATCAATGGCAAAAAGAACTTAAAGGACAAAGAGAAACCAATTCATTATGGACTAAGACGTACTTCCAATCAAAAGCCAAAAGAACTTAAAGGACAAAGGGATTCCAATTCCTTAAGGATTAAGACTTGATTCCAATCAATGGCAAAAAGAACATAAAGGACAAAGAGAAACCAATTCATTATGGACTAAGACTTACTTGCAATCAAATGCCAAAAGAATGTAAAGGACAAAGAGAAACCAATTCCATAAGGATTAAGACTTGATTCCAATCAATGGCGAAAAGAACATAAAGGACGAAGAGAAAACCAATTCATTATGGACTAAGACTTACTTCCAATCGGATGCCAAAAGAACGTAAAGGACAAAGAGAAACCAATTCCTTAAGGATTAAGACTTGAATCCAATCAATGGCAAAAAGAACTTGAAGGACAAAGAGAAACTAATTCATTATGGACTAAGACGTACTTCCAATCAAAAGCCAAAAGAACTTAAAGGACAAAGGGATTCCAATTCCTTAAGGATTAAGACTTGATTCCAATCAATGGCAAAAAGAACATAAAGGACAAAGAGAAACCAATTCATTATGGACTAAGACTTACTTGCAATCAAATGCCAAAAGAATGTAAAGGACAAAGAGAAACCAATTCCATAAGGATTCAGACTTGATTCTAATCAATGGCGAAAAGAACATAAACGACGAAGAGAAACCAATTCATTATGGACTAAGACTTACTTCCAATCGAATGCCAAAAGAACGTAAAGGACAAAGAGAAACCAATTCCTTAAGGATTAAGACTTGAATCCAATCAATGGCAAAAAGAACTTAAAGGACAAAGAGAAACCAATTCATTATGGACTAAGACGTACTTCCAATCAAAAGCCAAAAGAACTTAAAGGACAAAGGGATTCCAATTCCTTAATGATTAAGACTTGATTCCAATCAATGGCAAAAAGAACATAAAGGACGAAGAGAAATCAATTCATTATGGACTAAGACATACTTCCAATCAAATGCCAAAAGAACGTAAAGGACAAAAGAGAAACCAATTCCTTGAGGATTAAGACTAGATTCCAATCAATGGCAAAAAGAACTTAAAGGACAAAGAGAAACCAATTCATTATGGACTAAGACTTACTTCCAATCAAATGCCAAAAGAACGTAAAGGACAAAGAGAAACATATTCCTTAAGGATTAAGACTTGATTCCAATCAATGGCAAGAAGAACTTAAGGGACAAAGAGAATCCAATTCAGTATGGACTAAGACTTACATCCAATCAAATGCCAATAGAACGTAAAGGACAAAGAGAAACCAATTCCTTAAGGATTAAGACTTGATTCCAATCAATGGCAAAAAGAACTTAAAGGACAAAGAGAAACCAATTCATTATGGACTAAGACGTACTTCCAATCAAAAGCCAAAAGAACTTAAAGGACAAAGGGATTCCAATTCCTTAAGGATTAAGACTTGATTCCAATCAATGGCAAAAAGAACATAAAGGACAAAGAGAAACCAATTCATTATGGACTAAGACTTACTTGCAATCAAATGCCAAAAGAAAGTAAAGGACAAAGAGAAACCAATTCCTTCAGGATTAAGACTTGATTCCAATCAATGGCGAAAAGAACATAAAGGACGAAGATCAACCAATTCATTATGGACTAAGACTTACTTCCAATTGAATGCCAAAAGAACGAAAAGGACAAAGAGAAACCAATTCCTTAAGGATTAATACTTGAATCCAGTCAATGGCAAAAAGAACTTAAAGGACAAAGAGAAACCAATTCATTATGGACTAAGACGTACTTCCAATGAAAAGCCAAAAGAACTTAAAGGACAAAGAGAAACCAATTCCTTAAGGATTAAGACTTGATTCCAATCAATGGCAAAAAGAACTTAAAGGACAAAGAGAAACCAATTCATTATGGACTAAGACGTACTTCCAATCAAAAGCCAAAAGAACTTAAAGGACAAAGGGATTCCAATTCCTTAAGGATTAAGACTTGATTCCAATCAATGGCAAAAAGAACATAAAGGACAAAGAGAAACCAAGTCATTATGGACTAAGACTTACTTGCAATCAAATGCCAAAAGAATGTAAAGGACAAAGAGAAACCAATTCCTTAAGGATTAAGACTTGATTCCAATCAATGGCGAAAAGAACATAAAGGACGAAGAGAAACCAATTCATTATGGACTAAGACTTACTTCCAATCGAATGCCAAAAGAACGTAAAGGACAAAGAGAAACCAATTCCTTAAGGATTAAGACTTGAATCCAATCAATGGCAAAAAGAACTTAAAGGACAAAGAGAAACCAATTCATTATGGACTAAGACGTACTTCCAATCAAAAGCCAAAATAACTTAAAGGACAAAGGGATTCCAATTCCTTAATGATTAAGACTTGATTCCACTCAATGGCAAAAAGAACATAAAGGACGAAGAGAAACCAATTCATTATGGACTAAGACCTACTTCCAATCAAATGCCAAAAGAACGTAAAGGACAAAAGAGAAACCAACTCCTTGAGGATTAAGACTAGATTCCAATCAATGGCAAAAAGAACTTAAAGGACAAAGAGAAACCAATTCATTATGCACTAAGACTTACTTCCAATGAAAAGCCAAAAGAACGTAAAGGACAATGAGAAACCAATTCCTTGAGGATTAAGAATAGATTCCAATCAATGGTTAAAAGAACATAAAGGACAAAGAGAAACCAATTCATTATGGACTATGACTTACTTCCAATCAAATGCCAAAAGAACGTAAAGGACAAAGAGAAAGATATTCCTTAAGGATTAAGACTTGATTCCAATCAATGGCAAGAAGAACTTAAAGGACAAAGAGAATCCAATTCAGTATGGACTAAGACTTACATCCAATCAAATGCCAATAGAACGTAAAGGACAAAGAGAAACCAATTCCTTAAGGATTAAGACTTGAATCCAATCAATGGCAAAAAGAACTTAAAGGACAAAGAGAAACCAATTCATTATGGACTAAGACGTACTTCCAATCAAAAGCCAAAAGAACTTAAAGGACAAAGAGAAACCAATTCCACCAATTCCTTAAGGATTAAGACTTGAATCCAATCAATGGCAAAAAGAACTTAAAGGACAAAGAGAAACCAATTCATTATGGACTAAGACTTACTTCCAATCAAATGCCAAAAGAACTTAAAGGACAAAGGGATTCCAATTCCTTAAGGATTAAGACTTGATTCCAATCAATGGCAAAAAGAACATAAAGGACAAAGAGAAACCAATTCATTATGGACTAAGGCTTACTTCCAATCAAATGCCAAAAGAACGTAAAGGACAAAGAGAAACATATTCCTTAAGGATTAAGACTTGATTCCAATCAATGGCAAGAAGAACTTAAAGGACAAAGAGAATCCAATTCAGTATGGACTAAGACTTACATCCAATCAAATGCCAATAGAACGTAAAGGACAAAGAGAAACCAATTCCTTAAGGATTAAGACTTGAATCCAATCAATGGCAAAAAGAACTTAAAGGACAAAGAGAAACCAATTCATTATGGACTAAGACGTACTTCCAATCAAAAGCCAAAAGAACTTAAAGGACAAAGGGATTCCAATTCCTTAAGGATTAAGACTTGATTCCAATCAATGGCAAAAAGAACATAAAGGACAAAGAGAAACCAATTCATTATGGACTAAGACTTACTTGCAATCAAATGCCAAAAGAATGTAAAGGACAAAGAGAAACCAATTCCATAAGGATTAAGACTTGATTCCAATCAATGGCGAAAAGAACATAAAGGACGAAGAGAAACCAATTCATTATGGACTAAGACTTACTTCCAATCAAATGCCAAAAGAACGTAAAGGACAAAGAGAAACCAATTCCCAAGGATTAAGACTTGAATCCAATCAATGGCAAAAAGAACTTAAAGGACAAAGAGAAACCAATTCGTTTTGGACAAAGACGTACTTCCAATCAAACGCCAAAAGCACTCAAAGGACAAACAGATTCCAATTCCTTAAGGATTAAGACTTGATTCCAATCAATGGCAAAAAGAACATAAAGGACAAAGAGAAACCAATTCATTATGGACTAAGACTTACTTGCAATCAAATGCCAAAAGAACGTGAAGGACAAAGAGAAACCAATTCCTTAAGGATTAAGACTTGATTCCAATCAATGGCAAAAAGAACTTAAAGGACAAAGAGAAACCAATTCATTATGGACTAAGACTTACTTCCAATCAAATGCCAAAAGAACGTAAAGGACAAAGAGAAACCAATTCCTTAATGATTAAGACTTGATTCCAATCAATGGCAAAAAGAACATAAAGGACAAAGAGAAACCAATTCATTATGGACTAAGACCTACTTCCAATCAAATGCCAAAAGAACGTAAAGGACAAAGAGAAACCAATTCCTTGAGGATTAAGACTACATTCCAATCAATGGCAAAAAGAACATAAAGGACAAAGAGAAACCAATTCATTATGGACTAAGACTTACTTCCAACCAAATGCCAAAAGAATGTAAAGGACAAAGAGAAACCAATTCATTATGGACTAAGACGTCCTTCCAATCAAAAGTCAAAAGAACGAAAGGACAAAGAGAAACAAATTCCTTAAGGATTAAGACTTGATTCCAATCAATGGCAAAAAGAACATAAAGGACGAAGAGAAACCAATTCATTATGGACTAAGACTTACTTCCAATCAAATGCCAAAAGAACGTAAAGGACAAAGAGAAACCAATTCCTTAAGGATTAAGACTTGATTCCAATCAATGGCGAAAAGAACATAAAGGACGAAGAGAAACCAATTCATTATGGACTAAGACTTACTTCCAATCAAATGCCAAAAGAACGTAAAGGACAATGAGAAACCAATTCCTTGAGGATTAAGACTAGATTCCAATCAATGGCAAAAAGAACTTAAAGGACAAAGAGAAACCAATTCATTATGGACTAAGACTTACTTCCAATCAAATGCCACAAGAACGTAAAGGACAAAGAGAAACCAATTCCTTGAGGATTAAGAGTAGATTCCAATCAATGGCAAAAAGAACATAAAGGACGAAGAGAAACCAATTCATTATGGACTAAGACTTACTTCCAATCAAATGCCAAAAGAACGTAAAGGACAAAGAGAAACCAATTCCTTGAGGATTAAGACTTGATTCCAATCAAAGGCAATTCGTTACGAACTAAGACTTACTTCCAATCAAATCCCAAAAGAACGAAAAGGACAAAGAGAAACGAATTCCTTCAGGATTAAGACTTGATTCCAATCAATGGCAAAAAGAACTTAAAGGACAAAGAGAAACCAATTCATTATGGACTAAGACTTACTTCCAATCAAATGCCAAAAGAACGTAAAGGACAAAGAGAAACCAATTCCTTAAGGATTAAGACTTGATTCCAATCAATGGCAAAAAGAACTTAAAGGACAAAGAGAAACCAATTCATTATGGACTAAGACTTACTTCCAATCAAATGCCAAAAGAACTTAAAGGACAAAGAGAAACCAAGTCGTTACGGATTAAGACTTGATTCCAATCAATGCAAAAAGAACTTAAAGGACAAAGAGAAACCAATTCATTATGGACTAAGACGTACTTCCAATCAAAAGCCAAAAGAACTTAAAGGACAAAGAGAAACCAATTCATTTTGGACTAAGACTAGATTCCAATCAATGGCAAAAAGAACTTAAAGGACAAAGAGAAACCAATTCATTATGGACTAAGACTTACTTCCAATCAAATGCCAAAAGAACTTAAAGGACAAATAGAAACCAATTCCTTAATGATTAAGACTTGATTCCAATCAATGGCAAAAAGAACATAAAGGACAAAGAGAAACCAATTCATTATGGACTAAGACTTACTTCCAATCAAATGCCAAAAGAACGTAAAGGACAAAGAGAAACCAATTCCTTGAGGATTAGGACTAGATTCCAATCAATGGCAAAAAGAACTTAAAGGACAAAGAGAAACCAATTCATTATGGACTAAGACTTACTTCCAATCAAATGCCAAAAGAACTTAAAGGACAATGAGAAACCAATTCCTTGAGGATTAAAACTAGATTCCAATCAATGGCAAAAAGAACATAAAGGACAAAGAGAAACCAATTCATTATGGACTAAGACTGACTTCCAATCAAATGCCAAATGAGATTAAAGGACAAAGAGAAACCAATTCCTTAAGGATTAAGACTTGATTCCAATCAATGGCAAAAAGAACATAAAGGACAAAGAGAAACCAATTCATTATGGACTAAGACTTACTTCCAATCAAATGCCAAAAGAACGTAAAGGACAAAGAGAAACCAATTCCTTGAGGATTAAGACTAGATTCCAATCAATGGCGCAAAGAACTTAAAGGACAAAGAGAAACCAATTCATTATGGACTAAGACTTACTTCCAATCAAATGCCAAAAGAACGTAAAGGACAATGAGAAACCAATTCCTTGAGGATTAAGACTTGATTCCAATCAATGGCAAAAAGAACATAAAGGACGAAGAGAAACCAATTCATTATGGACTAAGACTTACTTCCAATCAAATGCCAAAAGAACGTAAAGGACAAAGAGAAACCAATTCCTTAAGGATTAAGACTTGATTCCAATCAATGGCAAAAAGAACTTAAAGGACAAAGAGAAACCAATTCATTATGGACTAAGACTTACTTCCAATCAAATGCCAATAGAACGTAAAGGACAAAGAGAAACCAATTCCTTAAGGATTAAGACTTGATTCCAATCAATGGCGAAACGAACTTAAAGGACAAAGAGAAACCAATTCATTATGGATAAGCCCTACTTCCAATCAAATGCCAAAAGAACTTAAAGGACAAAGAGAAACCAATTCCTTAAGGATTAAGACTTGATTCCAATCAATGGCAAAAAGAACTTAAAGGACAAAGAGAAACCAATTCATTATGGACTAAGACTTACTTCCAATCAAAAGCCAAAAGAACTTAAAGGACAAAGGGATTCCAATTCCTTAAGGATTAAGACTTGATTGCAATCAATGGCAAAAAGAACTTAAAGGACAAAGAGAAACCAATTCATTATGGACTAAGACTTACTTCCAATCAAATGCCAAAAGAACTTAAAGGACAAAGAGAAACCAATTCCTTAAGGATTAAGACTTGATTCCAATCAATGGCAAAAAGAACATAAAGGACGAAGAGAAACCAATTCATTATGGACTAAGACTTACTTCCAATCAAATGCCAAAAGAACGTAAAGGACAAAGAGAAACCAATTCCTTGAGGATTAAGACTAGATTCCAATCAATGGCAAAAAGAACTTAAAGGACAAAGAGAAACCAATTCATTATGGACTAAGACTTACTTCCAATCAAAAGCCAAAAGAACGTAAAGGACAAAGAGAAACCAATTCCTTAAGGATTAAGACTAGATTCCAATCAATGGCAAAAAGAACATAAAGGACAAAGAGAAACCAATTCATTATGGACTAAGACTTACTTCCAATCAAATGCCAAAAGAACTTAAAGGACAAAGAGAAACCAATTCCTTAAGGATTAAGACTTGATTCCAATCAATGGCAAAAAGAACATAAAGGACAAAGAGAAATCAATTCATTATGGACTAAGACTTACTTCCAATCAAATGCCAAAAGAACGTAAAGGACAAAGAGAAACCAATTCCTTGAGGATTAAGACTAGATTCCAATCAATGGCAAAAAGAACTTAAAGGACAAAGAGAAACCAATTCATTATGGACTAAGACTTACTTCCAATCAAATGCCAAAAGAACGTAAAGGACAATGAGAAACCAATTCCTTGAGGATTAAGATTAGATTCCAATCAATCGTGAAAAGAACATAAAGGACAAAGAGAAACCAATTCATTATGGACTAAGACTTACTTCCAATCAAATGCCAAAAGAACGTAAAGGACAAAGAGAAACATATTCCTTAAGGATTAAGACTTGATTCCAATCAATGGCAAGAAGAACTTAAGGGACAAAGAGAATCCAATTCAGTATGGACTAAGACTTACATCCAATCAAATGCCAATAGAACGTAAAGGACAAAGAGAACCCAATTCCTTATGGATTAAGACATGATTCCAATCAATGGCCAAAAGAATTTAAAGGACAAAGGGAAACCAATTCATTATGGACTAAGACTTACTTCCAATCAAATGCCAAAAGAACTTAAAGGACAAAGAGAAACCAATTCCTTAAGGATTAAGACTTGATTCCAATCAATGGCAAAAAGAACTTAAAGGACAAAGAGAAACCAATTCATTATGGATTGAGACCTACTTCCAATCAATGGCAAAAAGAACTTAAAGGACAAAGAGAAACCAATTCCTTAAGGATTAAGACTTGATTCCAATCAATGGCAAAAAGAACATAAAGGACAAAGAGAAACCAATTCATTATGGACTAAGACTTGATTCCAATCAATGGCAAAAAGAACATAAAGGACAAAGAGAAACCAATTCATTATGGACTAAGACTTACTTCCAATCAAATGCCAAAAGAACGTAAAGGACAAAGAGAAACCAATTCCTTGAGGATTAAGACTTGATTCCAATCAATGGCAAAAAGAACTTAAAGGACAAAGAGAAACCAATTCATTATGGACTAAGACTTACTTCCAATCAAATGCCAAAAGAACGTAAAGGACAATGAGAAACCAATTCCTTGAGGATTAAGAATAGATTCCAATCAATGGCAAAAAGAACATAAAGGACAAAGAGAAACCAATTCATTATGGACTAAGACTTACTTCCAATCAAATGCCAAAAGAACGTAAAGGACAAAGAGAAACCAATTCCTTAAGGATTAAGACTTGATTCCAATCAATGGCAAAAAGAACATAAAGGACAAAGAGAAACCAATTCATTATGGACTAAGACGTACTTCCAATCAAAAGCCAAAAGAACTTAAAGGACAAGGGGATTCCAATTCCTTAATGATTAAGACTTGATTCCAATCAATGGCAAAAAGAACATAAAGGACAAAGAGAAATCAATTCATTATGGACTAAGCCCTACTTCCAATCAAATGCCAAAAGAACGTAAAGGACAATGAGAAACCAATTCCTTGAGGATTAAGACTAGATTCCAATCAATGGCAAAAAGAACTTAAAGGACAAAGAGAAACCAATTCATTATGGACTAAGACTTACTTCCAATCAAATGCCAAAAGAACGTAAAGGACAATGAGAAACCAATTCCTTGAGGATTAAGAATAGATTCCAATCACTGGCAAAAGAACATAAAGGACGAAGAGAAACCAATTCATTATGGACTAAGACTTACTTCCAATCAAATGCCAAAAGAACGTAAAGGACAAAGAGAAACCAATTCCTTAAGGATTAAGACTTGATTCCAATCAATGGCAAAAAGAACTTAAAGGACAAAGAGAATCCAATTCATTATGGACTAAGACTTACATCCAATCAAATGCCAAAGGAACGTAAAGGACAACGAGAAACCTATTCCTTAAGGATTAAGACTTGATTCGAATCAATGGCGAAAAGAACTTAAAGGACAAAGAGAATCGAATTCATTATGGACAAAGACGTACTTCCAATCAAATGCCAAAAGAAGTTAATGGACAAAGGGAATCCAATTCCTTAAAGATTAAGAGTTGATTCCAATCAATGGCAAAAAGAACTTAAAGGAGAAAGAGAAACCAATTCATTATGGACTAAGACTTATTTCCAATCAAATGCCAAAAGAACTTAAATGACAAAGGGATTCCAATTCCTTAAGGATTAAGACTAGATTCCAATCAATGGCAAAAAGAACTTAAAGGACAAAGAGAAACCAATTCATTATGGACTAAGACCTACTTCCAATCAAATGCCAAAAGAACTTAAAGGACAAGGGGATTCCAATTCCTTAATGATTAAGACTTGATTCCAATCAATGGCAAAAAGAACATAAAGGACGAAGAGAAACCAATTCATTATGGACTAAGACTTACTTCCAATCAAATGCCAAAAGAACGTAAAGGACAAAGAGAAACCAATTCCTTGAGGATTAAGACTAGATTCCAATCAATGGCAAAAAGAACTTAAAGGACAAAGAGAAACCAATTCATTATGGACTAAGACTTACTTCCAATCAAATGCCAAAAGAACGTAAAGGACAATGAGAAACCAATTCCTTGAGGATTAAGAATAGATTCCAATCAATGGCAAAAAGAGCATAAAGGACAAAGAGAAACCAATTCATTATGGACTAAGACGTCCTTCCAATCAAAAGTCAAAAGAACTTAAAGGAGAAAGGGATTCCAATTCCTTAAGGATTAAGACTTGATTCCAATCAATGGCAAAAAGAACATAAAGGACGAAGAGAAAACAATTCATTATGGACTAAGACTTACTTCCAATCAAATGCCAAAAGAACGTAAAGGACAAAGAGAAACCAATTCCTTGAGGATTAAGACTAGATTCCAATCAATGGCAAAAAGAACTTAAAGGACAAAGAGAAACCAATTCATTATGGACTAAGACTTACTTCCAATCAAATGCCAAAAGAACGTAAAGGACAATGAGAAACCAATTCCTTGAGGATTAAGAATAGATTCCAATCAATGGTAAAAAGAACATAAAGGACAAAGAGAAACCAATTCATTATGGACTAAGACTTACTTCCAATCAAATGCCAAAAGAACGTAAAGGACAAAGAGAAACATATTCCTTAAGGATTAAGACTTGATTCCAATCAATGGCAAGAAGAAGTTAAAGGACAAAGAGAATCCAATTCAGTATGGACTAAGACTTACATCCAATCAAATGCCAATAGAACGTAAAGGACAAAGAGAAACCAATTCCTTAAGGATTAAGACTTGAATCCAATCAATGGCAAAAAGAACTTAAAGGACAAAGAGAAACCAATTCATTATGGACTAAGACTTACTTCCAATCAAATGCCAAAAGAGATTGAAGGACAAAGAGAAACCAATTCCTTAAGGATTAAGACTTGATTCCAATCAATGGCAAAAAGAACTTAAAGGACAAAGAGAAACCAATTCATTATGGACTAAGACTTACTTCCAATCAAATGCCAAAAGAATGTAAAGGACAAAGAAAAACGAATTCATTATGGACTAAGACGTCCTTCCAATCAAAAGTCAAAAGAACTTAAAGGAGAAAGGGATTCCAATTCCTTAAGGATTAAGACTTGATTCCACTCAATGGCAAAAAGAACATAAAGGACGAAGAGAAACCAATTCATTATGGACTAAGACTTACTTCCAATCAAATGCCAAAAGAACGTAAAGGACAAAGAGAAACCAATTCCTTGAGGATTAAGACTTGATTCCAATCAATGGCAAAAAGAACTTAAAGGACAAAGAGAAACCAATTCATTATGGACTAAGACTTACTTCCAATCAAATGCCAAAAGAAGGTAAAGAACAATGAGAAACCAATTCCTTGAGGATTAAGAATAGATTCCAATCAATGGCAAAAAGAACTTAAAGGACAAAGAGAAACCAATTCATTATGGACTAAGACCTACTTCCAATCAAATGCCAAAAGAACGTAAAGGACAAAGAGAAACATATTCCTTAAGGATTAAGACTTGAATCCAATCAATGGCAAAAAGAACATAAAGGACAAAGAGAAACCAATTCATTATGGACTAAGACTTACTTCCAATCAAATGCCAAAAGAACTTAAAGGACAAAGAGAAACCAATTCCTTAACGATTAAGACTTGATTCCAATCAATGGCAAAAAGAACATAAAGGACAAAGAGAAATCAATTCATTATGGACTAAGCCCTACTTCCAATCAAATGCCAAAAGAACATAAAGGACAAAAAGAAACCAATTCCTTAAGGATTAAGACTTGATTCCAATCAATGGTAAACAGTACTTAAAGAACAAAGAAAAACGAATTCATTATGGACTAGGACTTACTTCCAATCAAATGCCAAAAGAACGTAAAGGACAATGAGAAACCAATTCCTTGAGGATTAAGACTAGATTCCAATCAATGGCAAAAAGAACATAAAGGACAAAGAGAAACCAATTCATTATGGACTAAGACTTACTTCCAATCAAATGCCAAAAGAACGTAAAGGACAATGAGAAACCTATTCTTAAGGATTAAGACTTGATTCCAATCAGTGGCAAAAACAAGTTAAAAGACAAAGACGATCCAATTCGGTATGGACTAAGACTTACTTCCAATCATATTCCAATAGAACGTAAACGACAAAGAGAAACCAATTCCTTAAGGATTAAGACTTGATTCCAATCAATGGCAAAAAGAACTTAAAGGACAAAGAGAAACCAATTCATTATGGACTAAGACTTACTTCCAATCAAATGCCAAAAGAACTTAAAGGACAATGAGAAACCAATTCCTTGAGGATTAAGACTTGAATCCAATCAATGCAAAAAGAACTTAAAGGACAAAGAGAAACCAATTCATTATGGACTAAGACGTACTTCCAATCAAAAGCCAAAAGAACTTAAAGGACAAAGAGAAACCAATTCCTTAAGGATTAAGACTAGATTCCAATCAATGGCAAAAAGAACTTAAAGGACAAAGAGAAACCAATTCATTATGGACTAAGACTTACTTCCAATCAAATGCCAAAAGAACTTAAAGGACAAAGCGATTCCAATTCCTTAATGATTAAGACTTGATTCCAATCAATGGCAAAAAGAACATAAAGGACAAAGAGAAACCAATTCATTATGGACTAAGACCTACTTCCAATCAAATGCCAAAAGAACGTAAAGGACAAAGAGAAACCAATTCCTTGAGGATTAAGACTAGATTCCAATCAATGGCAAAAAGAACTTAAAGGACAAAGAGAAACCAATTCATTATGGACTAAGACTTACTTCCAATCAAATGCCAAAAGAACGTAAAGGACAATGAGAAACCAATTCCTTGAGGATTAAGAATAGATTCCAATCAATGGTAAAAAGAACATAAAGGACAAAGAGAACCCAATTCATTATGGACTAAGACGTCCTTCCAATCAAAAGCCAAAAGAACTTAAAGGACAAAGGGATTCCAATTCCTTAATGATTAAGACTTGATTCCAATCAATGGCAAAAAGAACATAAAGGACGAAGAGAAATCAATTCATTATGGACTAAGACTTACTTCCAATCAAATGCCAAAAGAACGTAAAGGACAAAGAGAAACCAATTCCTTGAGGATTAAGACTAGATTCCAATCAATGGCAAAAAGAACTTAAAGGACAAAGAGAAACCAATTCATTATGGACTAAGACTTACTTCCAATCAAATGCCAAAAGAACGTAAAGGACAATGAGAAACCAATTCCTTGAGGATTAAGAGTAGATTCCAATCAATGGCAAAAAAACATAAAGGACAAAGAGAAACCAATTCATTATGGACTAAGACTTACTTCCAATCAAATGCCAAAAGAACGTAAAGGACAAAGAGAAACATATTCCTTAAGGATTAAGACTTGATTCCAATCAATGGCAAGAAGAAGTTAAAGGACAAAGAGAATCCAATTCAGTATGGACTAAGACTTACATCCAATCAAATGCCAATAGAACGTAAAGGACAAAGAGAAACCAATTCCTTAAGGATTAAGACTTGATTCCAATCAATGGCAAAAAGAACTTAAAGGACAAAGAGAAACCAATTCATTATGGACTAAGACTTACTTCCAATCAAATGCCAAAAGAACGTAAAGGACAAAGAGAAACCAATTCCTTAAGGATTAAGACTTGAATCCAATCAATGGCAAAAAGAACTTAAAGGACAAAGAGAAACCAATTCCTTAAGGATTAAGACTTGAATCCAATCAATGGCAAAAAGAACTTAAAGGACAAAGAGAAACCAATTCGTTATGGACTAAGACGTACTCCCAATCGAAAGCCAAAAGAACTTAAAGGACAAAGGGATTCCAATTCCTTAATGATTAAGACTTGATTCCAATCAATGGCAAAAAGAACATAAAGGACGAAGAGAAACCAATTCATTATGGACTAAGACCTACTTCCAATCAAATGCCAAAAGAACGTAAAGGACAAAAGAGAAACCAATTCCTTGAGGATTAAGACTACATTCCAATCAATGGCAAAAAGAACTTAAAGGACAAAGAGAAACCAATTCATTATGGACTAAGACTTACTTCCAATGAAAAGCCAAACGAACGTAAAGGACAATGAGAAACCAATTCCTTGAGGATTAAGAATAGATTCCAATCAATGGTAAAAAGAACATAAAGGACAAAGAGAAACCAATTCATTATGGACTAAGACTTACTTCCAATCAAATGCCAAAAGAACGTAAAGGACAAAGAGAAACATATTCCTTAAGGATTAAGACTTGAATCCAATCAATGGCAAAAAGAACATAAAGGACGAAGAGAAACCAATTCATTATGGACTAAGACGTACTTCCAATCAAAAGCCAAAAGAACTTAAAGGACAAAGGGATTCCAATTCCTTAATGATTAAGACTTGATTCCAATCAATAGCAAAAAGAACATAAAGGACGAAGAGAAATCAATTCATTATGGACTAAGACCTACTTCCAATCAAATGCCAAAAGAACGTAAAGGACAAAAGAGAAACCAATTCCTTGAGGATTAAGACTAGATTCCAATCAATGGCAAAAAGAACTTAAAGGACAAAGAGAAACCAATTCATTATGGACTAAGACTTACTTCCAATGAAAAGCCAAAAGAACGTAAAGGACAATGAGAAACCAATTCCTTGAGGATTAAGAATAGATTCCAATCAATGGTAAAAAGAACATAAAGGACAAAGAGAAACCAATTCATTATGGACTAAGACTTACTTCCAATCAAATGCCAAAAGAACGTAAAGGACAAAGAGAAACATATTCCTTAAGGATTAAGACTTGATTCCAATCAATGGCAAGAAGAAGTTAAAGGACAAAGAGAATCCAATTCGGTATGGACTAAGACTTACATCCAATCAAATGCCAATAGAACGTAAAGGACAAAGAGAAACCAATTCCTTAAGGAATAAGACTTGAATCCAATCAATGGCAAAAAGAACTTAAAGGACAAAGAGAAACCAATTCATTATGGACTAAGACGTACTTCCAATCAAATGCCAAAAGAACGTAAAGGACAAAGAGAAACCAATTCCTTAAGGATTAAGACTTGAATCCAATCAATGGCAAAAAGAACTTAAAGGACAAAGAGAAACCAATTCATTATGGACTAAGACGTATTTCCAATCAAAAGCCAAAAGAACTTAAATGACAAAGGGATTCCAATTCCTTAAGGATTAAGACTAGATTCCAATCAATGGCAAAAGAACTTAAAGGACAAAGAGAAACCAATTCATTATGGACTAAGACGTACTTCCAATCAAAAGCCAAAAGAACTTAAAGGACAAAGGGATTCCAATTCCTTAATGATTAAGACTTGATTCCAATCAATGGCAAAAAGAACATAAAGGACGAAGAGAAATCAATTCATTATGGACTAAGACCTACTTCCAATCAAATGCCAAAAGAACGTAAAGGACAAAAGAGAAACCAATTCCTTGAGGATTAAGACTAGATTCCAATCAATGGCAAAAAGAACTTAAAGGACAAAGAGAAACCAATTCATTATGGACTAAGACTTACTTCCAATGAAAAGCCAAACGAACGTAAAGGACAATGAGAAACCAATTCCTTGAGGATTAAGAATAGATTCCAATCAATGGTAAAAAGAACATAAAGGACAAAGAGAAACCAATTCATTATGGACTAAGACGTACTTCCAATCAAAAGCCAAAAGAACTTAAAGGACAAAGGGATTCCAATTCCTTAATGATTAAGACTTGATTCCAATCAATGGCAAAAAGAACATAAAGGACGAAGAGAAATCAATTCATTATGGACTAAGACCTACTTCCAATCAAATGCCAAAAGAACGTAAAGGACAAAAGAGAAACCAATTCCTTGAGGATTAAGACTAGATTCCAATCAATGGCAAAAAGAACTTAAAGGACAAAGAGAAACCAATTCATTATGGACTAAGACTTACTTCCAATGAAAAGCCAAACGAACGTAAAGGACAATGAGAAACCAATTCCTTGAGGATTAAGAATAGATTCCAATCAATGGTAAAAAGAACATAAAGGACAAAGAGAAACCAATTCATTATGGACTAAGACTTACTTCCAATCAAATGCCAAAAGAACGTAAAGGACAAAGAGAAACATATTCCTTAAGGATTAAGACTTGATTCCAATCAATGGCAAGAAGAAGTTAAAGGACAAAGAGAATCCAATTCAGTATGGACTAAGACTTACATCCAATCAAATGCCAATAGAACGTAAAGGACAAAGAGAAACCAATTCCTTAAGGAATAAGACTTGAATCCAATCAATGGCAAAAAGAACTTAAAGGACAAAGAGAAACCAATTCATTATGGACTAAGACGTACTTCCAATCAAAAGCCAAAAGAACTTAAAGGACAAAGAGAAACCAATTCCTTAAGGATTAAGACTTGAATCCAATCAATGGCAAAAAGAACTTAAAGGACAAAGAGAAACCAATTCATTATGGTCTAAGACGTATTTCCAATCAAAAGCCAAAAGAACTTAAATGACAAAGGGATTCCAATTCCTTAAGGATTAAGACTAGATTCCAATCAATGGCAAAAAGAACTTAAAGGACAAAGAGAAACCAATTCATTATGGACTAAGACGTACTTCCAATCAAAAGCCAAAAGAACTTAAAGGACAAAGGGATTCCAATTCCTTAATGATTAAGACTTGATTCCAATCAATGGCAAAAAGAACATAAAGGACGAAGAGAAATCAATTCATTATGGACTAAGACCTACTTCCAATCAAATGCCAAAAGAACGTAAAGGACAAAAGAGAAACCAATTCCTTGAGGATTAAGACTAGATTCCAATCAATGGCAAAAAGAACTTAAAGGACAAAGAGAAACCAATTCATTATGGACTAAGACTTACTTCCAATGAAAAGCCAAACGAACGTAAAGGACAATGAGAAACCAATTCCTTGAGGATTAAGAATAGATTCCAATCAATGGTAAAAAGAACATAAAGGACAAAGAGAAACCAATTCATTATGGACTAAGACTTACTTCCAATCAAATGCCAAAAGAACGTAAAGGACAAAGAGAAACATATTCCTTAAGGATTAAGACTTGAATCCAATCAATGGCAAAAAGAACTTAAAGGACAAAGAGAAACCAATTCATTATGGACTAAGACGTACTTCCAATCAAAAGCCAAAAGAACTTAAAGGACAAAGGGATTCCAATTCCTTAATGATTAAGACTTGTTTCCAATCAATGGCAAAAAGAACATAAAGGACGAAGAGAAATCAATTCATTAAGGACTAAGACCTACTTCCAATCAAATGCCAAAAGAACGTAAAGGACAAAAGAGAAACCAATTCCTTGAGGATTAAGACTAGATTCCAATCAATGGCAAAAAGAACTTAAAGGACAAAGAGAAACCAATTCATTATGGACTAAGACTTACTTCCAATGAAAAGCCAAAAGAACGTAAAGGACAATTAGAAGCCAATTCCTTGAGGATTAAGAATAGATTCCAATCAATGGTAAAAAGAACATAAAGGACAAAGAGAAACCAATTCATTATGGACTAAGACTTACTTTCAATCAAATGCCAAAAGAACGTAAAGGACAAAGAGAAACATATTCCTTAAGGATTAAGACTTGATTCCAATCAATGGCAAGAAGAACTTAAAGGACAAAGAGAATCCAATTCAGTATGGACTAAGACTTACATCCAATCAAATGCCAATAGAACGTAAAGGACAAAGAGAAACCAATTCCTTAAGGATTAAGACTTGAATCCAATCAATGGCAAAAAGAACTTAAAGGACAAAGAGAAACCAATTCATTATGGACTAAGGCTTACTTCCAATCAAATACCAAAAGAACGTAAAGGACAAAGAGAAACCAATTCCTTGAGGATTAAGACTAGATTCCAATCACTGGCAGAAAGAACTTAAAGGATAAATAGAAACCAATTCATTATGGACTGAGACTTACTTGCAATCAAATGCCAAAGGAGATTGAAGGACAAAGTGTTATGATCCATTATCCATCAACCCTAATTCTGGTGTATTATGGTTGTAATTCAATCATGGAGAAATAAAAATCACAAAAAAAAATGGAAGAGACAAGGAATGGAAAGAGATTGGAGGGCGCCACAATCAAGGATGATTGATAAGTCAAGGGTGATCGCCGCAAGAGCAATTGGAAACTCTTGATAAGACCTAGGGTTCCAAGCAAGAACCAAAGAGACACTTTTACTAAAAGTATTCTGATTTCAATTTGCCAAAAAAATCCCCTTCAAAATGTGTTTACAAGGTTTATAAACTAAACTAAAGTTTAGCAAATGGGCTGAAACACTTTGTCCAAGATTAAAATCTAAACTTATTAAAACAGAGTAAAAGGCTAAATAGCTAAAAACAAGTGATGGGCTATATGAAATTACAAGTCCAATTACATTATTTCTAACTTAAAATTAACAAGCCCAAAGGTATAACTAAGCTTGTTCAGCCACATGAATGCAATGGACTAGTCTTGAGTCGTTTTCGTCTTGAATGGGCTTTGCCTCAAATAAACTTGAAATCATTTGGCCCAAAGCTTCCTTAGCTCTCTTGTATTTGGATCTAGTCATTGGTCTACCAATTCCTTCCAAAGGATCTCCTCCTTGCCTTTGCTTTCTTGAGTCTACTTTATCTTCCTTGATCACATCATCCCCTCCTTCTTCAAGAGAATTCGTCCTCAAATTTAGCTCCTCATCACCTACATCAAATAAGGACAAATCAGCAACATTAAAAGTAGCACTTATCCCATACTCACTAGGTAAGTCGATCTTGTAGGCATTGTCATTTATTCTCTCCAAGACTTGGAAGGGTCCATCACCCCTAGGTTGGAGTTTGGATTTCCTTTGAGATGGAAACCTCTCCTTTCTCATGTGTACCCAAACCCAATCACCGGGTTCAAATACAACCTTCTTTCTACCCTTGTTGGCTTGCTTTGCATAACTCTCCATTTTCTTCTCAATTTGGGCTTTTACTTGCTCATGCAGCTTCTTTACAAAGTCAGCCTTAGCCTGTGCATCTTTATGCTTAAAAACAGAAATGTTAGGCATAGGCAGTAAATCAAGAGGAGTCAAGGGGTTAAATCCATACACTATTTCAAAAGGAGAACAATTAGTAGTGCTATGGATAGCCCTATTATACGCAAACTCTACATGAGGCAAACACTCTTTCCATGACTTAATATTCTTCTTTATAACAGCCCTAAGGAGAGTAGAAAGTGTAACATCCCCATTTCTACCTAAGCTAATTAGCTCGGTGTTTCCGGCTAATTAGAGGGATTAGCGATTAATTGAGAACTAATCGATTAATCCCGAGAGCAAGAGCTTAGTAAATTAAGTCTAGCCAAACAATTTAGTCATAATGTCCTAAGCGTTTTAATAAAACCTTAATCGTCTAATCCTTAATCACTCGAAGGTGCCAAAACAAGAGTAAGACAATCTAACCTTACTAATTAAGTTTATAATGATTAAGACAACTCTTGAAAAAATTAAACCCCAAATTAAGCATATGCTTAACCGTAATGCAAGACATCATAAAAGGTATAATTGACAAGAGTTAACTCATGGGTAATTAAGCCAATTAAGTTAAACTACATTTAAATAATTCTAATAACATTTAGAGATAAAGGTTCTTCCATGCATATGCCCTAGAAAGACCTACCAAGGAGGAGCAACATCTCACCCTTCATTCAAACTCTTTAATCCTACACCATTAGATCAAAAGCCAAGACTAGGATCCTTGTCATCCACCATTAGATCTTGACACTTGGATGAGTCTTAGACAAGCAACCAAATCCTAAGAGGGTACTCCCCTTTAACCCCTAGAGAAAAGCTTAAAATGGACATTAGAATGCCTCCAAGACTCAAGGAAAAACAACTCACCCTTTGCCCCAAGGTTTTTCCACTCTCTTGCTTGTTGTAAGAAGCAAAGTCCCATCACCTTTCCCTCCCTCTTTGCGCCACCTTCAGCCATACCTCTCTCCTCCATTCATTTTTCATTTCCTCTCCCAAAGACACACACAAAGCTCTCTTCTCTCTCTTCAATTTCAAATTCTCCTCCTTCTCTCTAAACTCTCTAACTTCTCTCTAGAATTCTCCCACTTCTCTCATCCTTTCCTCTCCTCATCCTACTCACAAACTCTTCAAGAGCCACCATTTCTTGCTCTTGGAGAATCAAAGACACTCACATATCAAGCCTCTTCCAAGATCCAAGAGGAGGAGCACCACCACCACCATCATCTCTTTTTCCATCCCAAGTTCCTTCAAAGAAAGCTTCTTGGTAGTGACTCTAAACCCTTTTTCTCTCTTGTTTTTCAAGCTTTAGAACTCCTATGCTCTCCATAGCTAGGTGGTTTTAAAGATTGATTATGGGCATCATAGCCATTCTTGTCATAAAATGAGATGTTGTTGCTAGTATGGTTGTTTGTTGAAAATATGTTTTCGGTTTGGTGTGATGCATGGCTGAATCCACTATTTTTGAACTCCAACATGTTAGTTTTTCACTAATCTTCCATGGTATATGAGTGTCTTATAACTTGAGAATGGTTTCTTGAAAGTGAGGTTGAGTGTTTTGGAGAAAACATGAGAAAAAGCAAGACGTGAATCCTGGATTTTCTGACAGTCTGTAAACCGAACGGTATAACTTTTTCCAGAAAACTCAGAAATGAGTGGAACTAATTTTATATGAAAATAGACTCAAAGAGCTTTCCATACATATATAATACATAAGATTCGGAGTTAAAATGAGTGAGATGTGATTTTTCAAAGTGGACTGTTCTCGGGTAGGTTTCTGCCTGGGCAGTCTACACTAAAATGAGTATAACTCAAGCTACAAAAATGATTTTTGAGTGAGACCAAGTTTCAATGAAAGCTAAGACATAGGGCAACAGACCCATAAAACAGTTTTCTCAGATTCCTTCTGAGCAATTATAATGAGAGGTCACAATCCACTGTACCGGGAGTGAACCTAGAAACTGAACAAGTCAGAATAAAATATGCATAACTGGAGTTAGAAAATGAATTTTTGAGTGGGACTTCTTTTGTTAAAAACTAGACTCAGAACCCTATAAGCATATAAAATTTCGCATTAAAATGATAAAATACCAAATTATGGTGAATTTTTAAAGTTACTGCCTGGGGTAAAAGTAAAACTGTCAAAATTTAACCTTGAGTAAAACTATGCATAAGTGACCTAAAAAGGTAAAAGGGCTTAACCTAAAGTAATGAAACTTCATAATTTACTTAATGAAGACTAGATGGAATAAAATACTAAGCTTGCCTAATCCTTAATAAAAGAAGCAAATAAAACGAAAAACCGAATGTAAATGTAGTTAGTGTACTAGATTAAGTTCATAAGATTTTAATCAAACTATAATGCAAAACCTAAACCATAACTCTTCCAAATTTAAAATATGAAAATCATATAAGTCAAGTTAGAATAAATGAGAAGAGGAAACCAATAAAATGAAAGCCAATGTAAAAGCTTGCATCAAATTTACTAAGCTAAGCTCATAAGACTTTGCTTGAGAATATGCCTACGATTAGGTTGCAAGTATGATGTGATGATGATGTGATTATGATGCCATGATATGATGATATGATGTGATGATATGATGATGATGATATGATATGATGATATGATATGATGCTGTGATACTACTGGTATACTGTCTGGCAAAATTTTGGGAAGTCATGCGGTCTAGCCGTTATCTTTGCCGAAATTTTGTAGAAATTATGGACTTAGAAATATTTTGCATCATAAGTTTAATAAGGAAAGATTGGATAAAGTATGATCCTTCAAAAGGGAAGGTGACCTAATTTATGTTTCCCCTCACCCACGACTCACATGAGGCATGGCATGACCCAGCTAGTGTGAGTATAGGGGATAGGGCTTACATGAGGCATGGCATGACCCAGCTAGTGTAAGTACCGAAAGTCTATGGTGGCGACGGCCACGGTATGAGCTCATTACCACTTATGTTTAGTGGGTGGAAAGAAAGGACTTAAGATAAGTCAAGTTAAGGAAAGAAAGAGACTTCGGTCCAACCCAAGTAAAGAACATAACTCTCGATCTGTTTATATATGTTATGAATAGTCATATAAGCTTTCATGTATGCCATGATGATGTTAATACAACGAGGATAGGTACTAAAAATGGGATCCACTTTGGATAGTAACGTTTTCGAAAATCAAATAATTGAACCTATTGTATGCCCACAGTTTTCGTTTAAAAACCGAAGTGGCTGGGACGATGACGATGACACCGGTGTGTCAGGGTCGAGTCCTACTGAGAAATCTTATTTCTCATCCTAGTTGTTTTTCCGTCTCGTCACCAGATACTCATGGAGCCTCACGTGACGTGGAGCATGGAGCCTCCCCACCATGAGTGGGCTTATGATGAGGATGCCCACGCTATCGTGGCCACGACCACCACGATAGTTCGCACCTACTTCTATCCGGTGCGGGTTTTTGAACAAGAGGAGCCAGAGATTCCGCCAGCCCCCATGGACGTATCTTCGTCACGCCTTGGACAGCCATTGGGTCCTTGGGATTTCGCCCGAGCCACGTTGCGAGATCGAGATGGAGCCTATGTCTCCTTGGGCCTACCCGCAGCCGAGCCTATCCCGCCGCCAGAGGTTCCCGTGGTCGAGGTGAGTTCGACGGCCACCCCTAGGGCCGTAGAGCCTTCGCCGCCACTCCCGAGCATCGGCTGTCGCGTCGAGGAGGATCCCTCCGAGGCACGTTCCTCGGTGGGCAGCTATGTTCCCTACCGTCGCGTCCGTCAGATAGAGGTGATCGGCAGGCACCCGCATCATTCGCACTCCGCGCGTTCCCCGAGGCCGAGCAGCATGGGGGACTCGGCATTCGAGGACCTGAGTTCGATGGAAGGGCATGGAAGGGGCAGAGAAGTCAGCATATGTCTACGAGGGCTTATTTTGATTTGTGCTCCCTAACTCTTGTATTTCATTTAGTATTGTATCTCATCAGACTTGTGTACCTTTAATATTTGGGGCCATGGCATGACCATGAGTTTCCTTTATATGTACTTGTTTGGATATTATGAGATTAAGTATTTTATGTAATCGATGTTATAATTTGAATGTATGACTTTATGATTTATCTCATGTTCCATCCATTTATATTGAAATCTCTGCGATACGCTCGCTCATCGCTATCTTCTCGCAAGGCTTTACTTTTTAAAAGCAACGACATATTTCAAAAAAAAATTTTACTGTATTTTCCGCGTAATTTAATTTCAAGTAAAGTTTAGTGTTCCACGAGCATAAGTAACAACTAATAAAACGTCGTAATACGACTTAAGCGTAATATGGATTTATTAGGGTGTTACAGAAAGAGTCCTATTAACTACCTCAGTTTGCCCATCAGCTTGGGGTTGACAAGTAGTTGAGAATAGCAATTTAGTACCAATCTTACCCCATAGTGTCCTCCAAAAGTGACTTAAGAACTTAGTGTCCCTGTCACTCACAATACTCCTAGGTAGTCCATGTAGCCTCACTACCTCTTTGAAGAACAAATCAGCCACATGACAAGCATCATCCACCTTCTTGCAAGGTATGAAATGAGCCATCTTGGAGAACCTATCCACCACCACAAAAATAGAATCCTTGCCATTCTTTGTCCGAGGCAGTCCTAAAACAAAGTCCATAGATAAATCAATCCAAGGAAAATCAGGAATTGGCAAAGGGGTATAGAGTCCATGAGGCATTACCTTTGACTTAGACTTCTTACAAACAATGCATCTTTCACAAAAATTATGCACATCATGTTTCATGTGTGGCCAATAAAAATGTTCATGCAGTATGTCTAAAGTCTTTTGGACCCCAAAATGCCCCATTAAGCCCCCCTCATGTGCCTCTCTCACAAGCAACTCTCTAATGGAACTTTGAGGCACACATAACCTTTTCTCTTTAAACAAATAATCCTTATGCCTAAAGTACCCATTTTGGACAGCATGCACACAATTTTTATAAATCTGAGAAAGTTTTGGATCATGCTCATACAATTCCTTTATATGCTCAAAACCAATGAATTTAGTTTCAAGAGTGGAGAACAGAGCATACCTTCTTGAAAGCGCATCAGCAACCACATTAGCCTTACCTTTCTTATGCTTGATCACATAGGGAAATTGCTCAAGGAACTCAACCCACGTGGCATGTCTCTTATTCAGTTTACCTTGTCCTTTTAAATACTTCAAGCACTCATGGTCACTATGAATCACAAATTCCTTGGGTAAAAGGTAATGCTGCCATATTTGTAATGCCCTTACTAAGGCATACAACTCTTTATCATACGTGGGATAGTTAAGAATAGCACCATTTAATTTTTCACTAAAATAAGCAATTGGGTGCCCATCTTGCATCAAAACAGCCCCTATTCCTACACCAGATGCATCACATTCAATCTCAAAAGATTTAGCAAAATTAGGCAATGCAAGGATAGGTGCATGAGTTAATTTATCTTTGAGGGAAACAAAAGCTTGCTCTTGTTTTTCACCCCATTTAAATCCAACATGCCTTTTAATTACTTCATTCAAGGGTGCAGCCAATGTACTAAAATCTTTAACAAACCTCCTATAGAAGCTAGCTAAACCATGAAAGCTTCTTACCTCACTAACATTCTTAGGAGTTGGCCACTCTTGAATAGCTTTCACCTTCTCTTGATCAACCTGCACTCCTTGTGAGCTAACAACAAAACCAAGAAAAACCACATGGTCTGTACAAAAAATACATTTTTCCATGTTGGCATACAATTTCTCATGCCTAAGAGCTTCCAAAACACTCCTCAAATGCACATGATGATCATCATAGGATTTGCTATAAATCAAAATGTCATCAAAATAAACCACAACAAACTTTCCTAGGAATTCCCTTAACACATGATTCATCAATCTCATGAAGGTACTAGGAGCATTTGTTAATCCAAAGGGCATGACCAACCATTCATACAATCCATATTTGGTTTTAAAAGCAGCTTTCCATTCATCCCCTTCTCTAATCGTAATGTAATGATATCCGCTTAAGATCAATTTTAGAAAACACACACGCACCATGCAATTCATCCAACAAATCATCTAATCTAGGAATAGGATGTCTATACTTTACCGTGATGTTATTGATGGCTCTACAATCAGTGCACATCCTCCAAGTTCCATCTTTCTTAGGCACTAGAATGATTGGAACTGCACACGGACTTAAGCTTTCTTGCACCCACCCTTTTTGCATCAAGTCTTCAACTTGGTTTTGAATCTCCTTGGTCTCTTGAGGATTACTCCTATAGGCTGGCCTATTAGGCAATGAAGCTCCTGGAATGAGATCAATTTGATGTTCTATGCCTCGTAGAGGGGGTAGACCGTGAGGTACCTCCTTGGGAAAGACATCTCCAAATTCCTGCAACAAAGAAGAAACTTCACAAGGAAGAGAGTTAGTAGCACCTGTTTCATGTAATTTACTTTCTTTACTCAAAAGTAAAAGCATTGGCTTTTTCATGAGCATAGCCTTTTTCACCTCTTTTTCTTTAATAAACAGATTTTGCAATTTTCCCTCTATTTTTCCACTCTCTTTTTCCTTTTTCTTTTCACTCCCTTTTTCCTTTTTCTTTTCACTCTCTTTTTCTTTTCTTTCCTGTTTTCTTTTATCTCTCATTTTGGATTGATCCTCACCAACCTCTCTTGGAGACAAAGGAGCAAGAATAGTCTTGCGCTCTTTATGTACAAATGAAAACTTATTTGTGAACCCATCATGCAGAGCTTTCTTATCATCCTGCCAAGGCCTACCAAGAAGTAAATGGCAAGCCTCCATAGGCACCACATCACACAAAACTGCATCATCATACTTCCCTATAGAGAATTCCACCTCCACTTCCTTACTCACAGTCATTTCACCATCCTCACTAAGCCATTGAAGCTTATATGGCCGTGGGTGTGGTTTAGTCTCCAAATTCAGTTTTGAGACCATCCTTGCACTAGCAACATTAGTGCAGCTCCCTCCATCAATAATTAAAGAACAAACCTTCCTTTGGATGATACACCTTGTGTGGAAAATATTTTCCCTTTGGCTTTCATCCAAATCCATTGCTTGGCTGCCCAACAACCTCCTCACCATGAACAAATCTCCTTCTGGTGCAATTTCCTCATCATACTCATCCTCACTAGTTGGGGCAGATTCAGATGAGGACTCACTAGTGATTTCTCCATTGTCTTTGAGAAGCATAGTCTTCTTGGTTGGGCATTCGGATGCTATGTGTCCTCTCCCCAAACACTTGAAGCATTTTATCTCACTACTCCTTGTCTTTTTAGAGGTCTCATTTGACTTGAATTGAGGCCTTTGAGGTGCAGCCGTGGTGTTGCTAGAAGAGGTACCTCCCACCTTCTTATTTCTTTCCTTCCAATTTGAAGAATTGAAATTAGAAGAGCTCCTCCTCAATGTACCTTTTCTCTTAAGTTGCTGCTCCACTTTGGTAGCTTGATGTACCAAGTCCTCCAACTCTACATAATTTTGTAGCTCAACCACATCTCTAATGTCATTATTCAGCCCATTCAAAAAGCGTGCCATAGTAGCCTCCCTATCTTCATTCACATTGGCTCTAATCAAAGACACCTCCATCTCCTTGTAATATTCATCAACACTCCTACTACCTTGTGTGAGTCTTTGGAGCTTGTTATGAAGGTCCCTATGATAATAAGAAGGGACAAATCTCCTCCTCATTAACCTTTTCATTTCAACCCAAGTATCCACCAAAGGTTCTTCATATCTAAGCCACTCCTTTTGCAATTGATCCCACCAAATGAGAGCATAATCTGTGAACTCCATGGCTGCCACCTTCACCTTCTTATCTTCAGTATAGTTGTGGCAAGCAAAAAGTTGTTCAATTTTCATTTCCCACTCTAAGTATGCCTCCGGATCACTTTTCCCTTTAAAAGAGGGAATGTTGAGTTTTACTCGCTCAATTCTGTCCTCTCTTTGATCTACTTCATGATCTCTTCTTCTCCTTCCATCAAGCCTCCTTCTAACCGCTCAATTCTCACATATAACTCCTCTGTATGCTCCCTCATCATCCTTTCTATTTGAGCTGTAATAGCCTCCACTAACAATCTGTTGTTTCCTTCAGGAGGAGGGCTACCACTACCACCTGTTCCTGCCATCATTCAAGTAAAAGAAAACAAAAGTGAAAGCAATGGGACCTCACCACACTTCTCACGTGTTTACACTCTTAGAGATGTATCACTCGTGTTTGTTGCTCTCTAATAGGCTTTTGTGTAAGGTGCTCTCTTGCCTTTTACCATTCAAGTGCTCTTGTAGGCTCTTAAATAGAATCACAAGTCAATTCAAAGAGAAATTCCAAAAACACTTATGTCAAATCACAAAACAAACAAGAGGTCAAACAAATGAAAACTCTAAGACAAAACTTTTAAGATCCAAAAGAGACAAGCAAGAAAAACTAAACAAAGACAAGCACACTCAAATCAGAGGCCAAACAAGACAGAACAAGCTAAAGGTTTGAAGAACAATAAGAAACAAGCCAATGTTTTGACCTTTTTTCTTTTTTCAAATTCTGCGTTTTTTTTTAATTCTATTTTTTTTTAATCTGTTCTTGATGATTGTAGATGAACAGACCAACTGGAATCACATCAAAACAAGCACATATTTAACAACTAAACATCAAACTAACAGAGCTTAGAAAGATTAGAATGAAACAATTCCCATGAACATAAAGAACAAATGATGAACATTTTGCACTTTTTAATTTTTTTTTTTTTTACCCCACTGATCCAATGCAATATCAACAAAGACAGAAGTGGAAATCAGAAGAACATCAAGAAATTAAGCAAAGTAAAAGGATGAATCAAACAAGAACTCAAAGAAAACAAATCGCAAAGTCGCACAAGACTGAGTTCGGAAAAAAAATCGCTGTATCTCGAGCTACAAAATTCGGAATTCAACGATTCAAAAACGAGATGAAAAATAAGATTCTGAACTTCAGAAAAGACCCAAGAAACACCGAAATATGATGCGGAAAACTCAAGATATGAACCAAAGAAAACTGACCAATTCTGCAACTCGAAGAAGCTGGCTCTGATTACCAAATGTTATGATCCATTATCCATCAACCCTAATTCTGGTGTATTGTGGTTGTAATTCAATCAAGGAGAAAAAAAAATCACAAAAAAAAATGGAAGAGACAAGGAATGGAAAGAGATTGGAGGGCGCCACAATCAAGGATGATTGATAAGCCAAGGGTGATCGCCACAAGAGCAATTGGAAACTCTTGATAAGACCTAGGATTCCAAGCAAGAACCAAACAGACACTTTTACTAAAAGTATTCTGATTTCAATTTGCCAAAAAAATCCCCTTCAAAATGTGTTTACAAGGTTTATAAACTAAACTAAAGTTTAGCAAATGGGCTGAAACACTTAGCCTAAGATTAAAATCTAAACTTATTAAAACTGAGTAAAAGGCTAAATAGCTAAAAACAAGTGATAGGCTATATGAAATTACAAGTCCAATTACATTATTACTAACTTAAAATTAACAAGCCCAAAGGTATAACTAAGCTTGTTCAGCCACATGAATGCAATGGACTAGTCTTGAGTCGTTTTCTTCTTGAATGGGCTTTACCTCAAATAAACTTGAAATAATTTGGCCCAAAGCTTCCTTAGCTCTCTTGGATTTGGATCTAGTCATTGGTCCACCAATTCCTTCCAAAGGATCTCCTCCTTGCCTTTGCTTTCTTGAGTCTACTTTATCTTCCTTGATCACATCACAAAGAGAAACCAATTCCATAAGGATTAAGACTTGATTCCAATCAATGGCAAAAAGAACTTAAAGGACAAAGAGAAACCAATTCATTACGGACTAAGACTTACTTCCAATCAAATACAAATGAGATTGAAGGACAAAGAAACCAATTCCTTAAGGATTAAGACTTGATTCCAATCAATGGCAAAAAGAAGATAAAGGACAAAGAGATACCAATTCAAAATGTGTTAAGAATTACTTCCAATCAATAGCCAAAAGAAATTAAAGGATAAAGAGAAACCAATTCCTTAAGGATAAAGACTAGATTCCAATCGATGGCAGAAAGAACTTAAAGGACAAAGAGAAACCAATTCATTATGGACTAAGACCTACTTCCAATTAAATGCCAAAAGAACTTAAAGGACAATGGCAAACCAATTCCTTAAGGATTAAGACTTAATTCCAATCAGAACATAAAGGACGAAGAGAAACCAATTCATTATCGACTAAGACTTACTTCCAATCAAATGCCAAAAGAACGTAAAGGACAATGAGAAACCAATTCCTTAAGGATTAAGACTTGATTCCAATCAATGGCAAAAAGAAGATAAAGGACAAAGAGATACCAATTCAAAATGTGTTAAGAATTACTTCCAATCAATAGCCAAAAGAAATTAAAGGATAAAGAGAAACCAATTCCTTAAGGATAAAGACTAGATTCCAATCGATGGCAAAAAGAACTTAAAGGACAAAGAGAAACCAATTCATTATGGACTAAGACCTACTTCCAATTAAATGCCAAAAGAACTTAAAGGACAATGGCAAACCAATTCCTTAAGGATTAAGACTTAATTCCAATCAAAACATAAAGGACGAAGAGAAACCAATTCATTATCGACTAAGACTTACTTCCAATCAAATGCCAAAAGAACGTAAAGGACAATGAGAAACCAATTCCTTAAGGATTAAGACTTGATTGCAATCAATGGCAAAAAGAACTTAAAGGACAAAGAGAAACCAATTCATTATGGACTAAGACTTACTTCCAATCAAATGCCAAAAGAACGTAAAGGACAAAGAGAAACCAATTCCTTAAGGATTAAGACTTGATTCCAATCAATGGCAAAAAGAACTTAAAGGACAAAGAGAAACCAATTCATTATGGACTAAGATGTACTTCCCATCAAAAGTCAAAAGAACTTAAAGGACAAAGGGATTCGAATTCCTTAAGGATTAAGACTTGATTCCAATCAATGGCAAAAAGAACATAAAGGACAAAGAGAAACCAATTCATTATGGACTAAGACTTACTTGCAATCAAATGCCAAAAGAATGTAAAGGACAAAGAGAAACCAATTCCTTAAGGATTAAGACTTGATTGCAATCAATGGCAAAAAGAACTTAAAGGACAAAGAGAAACCAATTCATTATGGACTAAGACTTACTTCCAATCAAATGCCAAAAGAACGTAAAGGACAAAGAGAAACCAATTCCTTAA
>CM062524.1:0-38851 GCA_031439595.1 Pterocarpus santalinus
TTCCTTAAGTATTAAGACATGCTTCCAATCAATGCCCAAAAGAACTTAAAGAATTAAGAGAAAGCAATTGCATAAAGGATTTTCAAGACTTCTGCTTCTCCAACTTCAATGGCCAAAAGAACTTAAAGAATTAAGAGAAACCAATTGCATATGATTAAGCACTTGCTTCCAATCAACGGCCACAAAGAATTTAAAAGAATAAAGAGAAACCAATTGCTTAAGGATTTTCAAGACTATGCTTCCAATCAATGGGCCAAAAGAACTTAAAGAATAAAAGTAACCAATTGCTTAAGGATTAATTTAAAGATTAAAGAGAAACCAATTCCTTAAGGATTAAGACTTGCTTCCAATCAATGGCCAAAAGAATTTAGAGATTAAAGAGAAACCAATTGCTTAAGGATTAAGACTTGCTTCCAATCAATGGCTAAAAGAATTTAAAAGACTAAAGAGAAACCAATTCCGTAAGGATTAAGACTTGCTTCCAATCAATGACCAAAAGAACTTAAAGAATAAAGAGAAACTAATTCCTTGAGAATTAAGACTTGCTTCCACTCAATGGCCAAAAAGAATTTAAAGACTAAAGAGAAACCACCTTAAGGATTAAGACTTGCTTCCAATCAATGGCCAAAAGAACTTAAAGAATAAAGAGAAACCAATTCTTTGAGGATTAAGACTTGCTTCCAATCAACGGCCAAAAGAATTTAAAGATTAAAGAGAAACCACCCTTAAGGATTAAGATTTGCTTCCAATCGATGTGCCAAAAGAATTTAAAGATGAAAGAGAAACCAATTCCTTAAGGATTAAGACTTGCTTCCAATCAATGGCCAAAAGAAATTAAAGAACAAAAGAGACACCAATTCCTGAAGGATTAAGACTTGCTTCCAATCTGTGGCCAAAAGAACTTAAAGAATAAAGAGAAACCAATTGCATAAGGATTAAGGCTTGCTTCCAATCAATGGCTAAAAGAATTTAAAGATTAAAGAGAAACCAATTCCTGAAGGATTAAGACTTGCTTCCAATCAATGGCCAAAAGAGTTTAGAGATTAAAGAGAAACCAATTGCTTAAGGATTAAGATTTGCTTCCAATCAATGGTCAAAAGAACTTAAAGAATAAAGAGAAACCAATTCCTTGAGGATTAAGACTTGCTCCAATCAATGGCCAAAAGAATTTAAAGATTAAAGAGAAACCAATTCCTGAAGGATTAAGACTTGCTTCCAATCAATGGCCAAAAGAATTTAATGAATAAAGATGGATGGAACTCCTTAAAGACTACGAGTTTGAATTGAAATACCACCCAGGTAAAGCGAACATCGTGGTGCATACAAGCAAGTAAGGTGAAATCATTGACTGTCATGGATGATGATTAAAGAAACTGAACTTATCGAAAGCTCTGAATCTTAATTTGGGAGTTCTTATAACTCCCAAGACTCTCTTCACCTACACCAAATTCAGATAACCTGTAGTTTCAAGGGACCAGATTCGCAAGCTCAAGAAAGAAGATGCTAATTTTCAACATACACTTGATCTCGTGATGATCAGTGAAACTAGTGTGCTTTGCCCAAGATAAAGAGGGTACCTAATTTCAAGCACTATTGTAGTATGTGTTCTAAAGTGGACGATCTCCGAAAGAGGATCTTAGAAGAAGCTCATAGAGGCGAAGCCACCAGACATCCGCATAACTTAGATGTATCAAGACCTCAAGGAGATGTTTTGGTGGCCAGCATGAAGTCGATGTAGCAAACTTTGTTGGCAAATGCTTGATTTGTCAAAAGGTAAAAGTGGAGCATCAGAAGCCTTCTGATGCTACAACCCTTGGAAGTCCCTAAGTGGAAGTGGAAAGCATTTCCATGGATTTTGTGATGGGATTGCCAAGAACACCAACAGATACGATGCCATATGGGTCATCGTGATAGATTGACCAAGTTCCGCCCACTTTCTACCCATCCGAGCAAATTATCCGTTGGAAAATTAGCACACCAGATATTCAAGAGATTATCAGTCGCATGGGACCCTTCAACCATTATCTCCGATCGACTCAAGGTTTACTTCAAGGTTTTGGGGAGCCTTACAAAAGGCATTCTGCATTAAGTTATGCCTAAGCACCGCATACCACCCAGACGGACGGCCAAACAGAAGCGACAATTCAAACCTTGGAGGATATGTTACGAGCCTATATAATCGGAGCAACGCGAATTGGGATCGATATTTACCATTGGCTGAGTTCACAGACAACAATAGCTATCACGCTAGCATTGGCATGGCTCCTTATGAAGCATTGTACTGACTGGTGCCGCCTCCCTCGTGGCCTGGTATGAGGCGGGAATCAGCTCATCAGCCCGATTTAGTCGAGCGTATCACCGAGCAGTATCAAGAAAATACGAACAAGATGCTTGTCGCCGTAATCGCCAGTAAGAGTTACGCGGATACCAGGAGGAAACCTCTAGAATTTCAAGAAGGAGACCATGTATTTCAAGGTTATCCCTACAACAGGATTGCAGAGCTATCAAAGTCAAGAAGCTAAATCCTCGCTTTATCTGGCCCCTTCCAAATCCTAAAGCGAATCGGGTCATGGCATACCGAGTCGCGGCCTCCACATTTATCAAACCTCCACGATGTTTTTCATGTCTCCCAACTCAGAAGGTATCAACCTGACCCTACGCACTCCCTTGAACCCGAATCGATAAAGTTGAAGGAAGACCTGACCTTCCATGTTCAACCAGTACGGATTGTAGACAGAAGCAGCAGACAACTCCGAAATAAATCTGTACAGCTAGTAAAAGTGGCGTGGGGAAAGGAAGGTGCTGAAGACTATACTTGGGAACTAGAATCGGACATGAGGAAAGAGTATCCTGAACTATTCTCCAGCACTAAATTTTGAGGACAAAATTTTTTTAGGGGTGGTATTGTAACATCCGCGACCTCACTTCCGATCCCCATTATTTTTGACAGTTCCGATTTGCGAGTTTCCTTACACTTGGCCTCCGACCTCAACACTAGCTTCGACTTGCGACTTCGCTTCAAGGCTTCCAAGGACTTCTTCCGATTTCCGACCTGTGCATGCAGCTTACGCCTCCGATTTAATGGATGGAGCTTACGATTTCCAACCTTGTAAGCGTGGTAAATTTTGACCTCCTCTGTATGAATTCGACTTCCAATTTCGTGAGATGAAATGAGGGTGACTGATGCTTCCAACTTACGAAGTTCGCTGTCGACTTCAAAGACTTTTACGACTTCCGATCTTATCGCCAAAGAGTAAATGTTCGATTTCACTTCGCCTCGAGGCTCGATGAACTGAATGTATTCCGAATTCCAACATTATGACTCACAACCGTACGAGATCCGATCTTGAGTTCAATATTAGTAGCTCTCTACTTCTATATCTTTCGAAGTTCCGGATAGAAAGTTCATGATTTACGAAGTTCCGACCTTAAGTGCTTGGCTTCTCACCAGGCTCTACTTTTAAGTTTCAATTAGACTGGATGTTTTCTGAGTTCCGACTTCATATACAGGAGGTTCACGAAGTTCCACTTTATGTAGCGACGAAGTCTGACATTTCGCTTCCTGCAATATGCTAGAAACTCCTACCACTTAGGCGACGTGGAGAGTGATTCTACCACACAAAGAGGGCAACCAATCACAATCTTCCAAGTTAACTCCCACTCATGCCTATATAACACACTATCCTCCTTTGAATTAGACCATAACTCACGCTGCTTTTCCCCTTCTCCATCAGCTCTCTTTTCTCTTGCTCACACATCCAAGACTTAAGCAAAGTTCCAGCCTTTGTTCATCCAAATTTCAAGAACTCAGCACCAAAACACTTAAATCAAAGGTAGGGGTTTTAATTTCTTGCATTAGATCCATGCACTTGGCTGGCTGGACTGAATTAGTTTCACCTTAATTGATGTGTGAATTGAATAATTATACTTGGATTAATAGAAGATTTTGAGTTAGAAGTAGAATTAGAAGAAGAAAACTAAGAGGATTAGATGGCTGGAGGTGCTGTCTTGGTGGAGAGCCCGCGGCAGACCATATGGCGGAGCGAACGGCGCCGCCTACGATCGGTCAAATTCGATGACCCTATTTTTAGATGAAACTAGACATCTAGGGCTTTCCCATATAGACATATCATATAAGGGTTTTGGATCAGAATTGAGGAAGATATGAATTTCTGAATCTCGACCTAGGTTTTGACTCTGGCTCTGGGCAGATTGGGTTATTTGGGGTAGATCTCGACCCATACTACATGAAAATGAGTGAAACCAACCTTGTTGGAAAGCTTACACGCAGGAGAACAACATCCAGAGAAATTCTGAGTTTGTTATCCACTCAGTTGTTCCCAGTGATTTGAAGAAGTTACCCTATGTCCAAACCAGGCCAACACAGGGCAGTTCAGAAAAGCTAAGTTTCTGGGGCTTGTAACTCGAGTCCTACTAAGGCAAATGAAATGGGACTTTTTGTATATGAAAGGTTGTCCTGTTAGCTTTAATATGAGACCAATTTCTGTCTGATTTGAGTGAGTTTTCGATTTTTGGTGAATTTATATTTTTAGTTGCCTGATTCTGGCTAGCTAATGGGCAGACCGAGATAAAGTTTAGATATCTAGAGTTATAGATACCGAAATTAGATGGGACCAAAGAGGTTAGAAAATAGACACACAACCCTGTAACATACTCAAATTTGAGGTCCAAATGAGTTAAAATGAAATTGTGGCATGAATTACAAGAACCGGGTTGGTTGTATATGCTAAGGCAGAATTTCTGTCTTAATGAATTTGATATGACTTGGAGTTTTATGTTGGAGTATACATGTGAAATTTGTGCTTCTTGTGATATATTGATGTATTGATTGGCTGGCACTATTCATGGGGAAGCGGACACGCTCCTGCTATGCTGTCAAGTTTCGTGAGAACCCATGTACAAGTTATGAATCACATATGAATGCATATACATTCTTAAGAAAGTCATGAAAGTCATGAAAAGAAGCATGTTATTATGCGAAGTTCCATACTACTTGGGCCAGCCCCTGATAGAAAGTTAATGGGAATAGATCGTGGAAAGGTCGGGAAAGTAAACCCGGCGCTTCAGATAGGAACGAGCTCGATCCTCGATAAGGCACTATTACCCAGGAGTCTAAATGGCCAAGAACTCCTGTGTGACCAAGAGAGATGGAAAATGATAGAAAGTAATGAAAGAGTTTATGAAAGAAAGTTCAAGAATGAGTTTACATGATTACATGAATGCATAAACACGTAGTAGTTGCATCAGGATGTTTACAATTGTCCGTTACAATTGCTCACTGCTATTCATTGATTTATTCCATTTATCATTCTGCATTAGTATTAGTACTTATTTCGCTTTCTTATGCCAATTAAAGTAAAATTGAACCTTACTCTGACTGCACATGTTTTTAAACTCATGAAAATGGACTTTAGTTTGCACACGATTTTTAATAATTAAGTAAAAACCCGAGGTAATCGAGAATGTATGTGATGTCACCCAAGATAATCAATCCTACCGAGAATTTTCCCAAATTCTCACCCGCCTTGTGTATTCCGTGATCATTCTCAGATTCAAAGCGATGGATTCCACACCACCCTTTTTATTGAGATCCCCACTTCCGTTCCACCATGACCTGGAGTTGGACTCTCTGCATATAGCTGGCTCGTAACTTTCGCTTGTACTTATTTAGCGACATGAACTTTGATGTTCCTTTACACCATCCCCTATTTGACCTCTCGCTGCCCTTATATTGCCATCCCTCTACATATGATGCACTCCACATCCTCGCACCTCCTACACCCAGAAGATCCGCTGGACCTCTGCTCTCGAAGTCACCACCGCAGTAGCCCCGACGTCCGCCTGAAGTTCCGAGAGTGACCCTTCCGAGGCCACCGGCCGCCGCCTCTTCCTCCTGACCTAGCGTGGACTATACTCCGCCGAGCCTGGCATGGCTAACTGCCACCGACTGAGTAGCTTAGCGGCAATGGATGTTGTACAAGATGACTCTCTTTTGGACAAAGATGTAGCTTTGGGTCATGGGTTTGACTGTAGAATTAGCAAGAGATTATGAAATGTCCTATGAGGACCATAGGGTAGGTCATAGATGAGGCAAGTATGGTCTTTTGATACACTAGCCCATGTATGTATTTCTACTTTAAATCTTTGTACATAAGTCAAACAATGACTTCGATACATATACATGTTTACACGTATGCAAAGAACATTGTTATACTATACTTATCTTGGTGATATTCTGCTTGTTTCAGCTTAATATAGTAGTACGCTTCACAATAGAGACGATTTAAAAGGGAAATTATAAACAAGAAAGGTAAGAAAAGTATCAACACTGGTAATACACCTCGACTAGTTTCATGCTATGACTTAAGCATAACATAAAATTAGTAGGGTGTTACAGTAAGGATTAAGACTTGCTTCCAACCAATGGCCAAAAGAACTTAAAGAATAAAGAGAAACCAATTCCTTGAGTATTAAGACTTGCTTCCAATCAATAAAGAGAAACCAATTCCTTAAGGATTAAGACTTGCTTCCAATCAATGGCCAAAAGAAATTAAGGAATAAAGAGAAACCAATTCCTTGAGGATTAAGACTTGCTTCCAATCAATGGCAAAAAAGAACTTAAAGAATAAAGAGAAACCAATTGCATAAGGATTAAGGCTTGCTTCCAATCAATGGCTAAAAGAATTTAAAGATTAAAGAGAAACCAATTCCTTAAGGATTAAGACTTGCTTCCAATCAATGGCCAAAAGAACTTAAAGAATAAAGAGAAACCAATTCCTTAAGTATTAAGACTTGCTTCCAATCAATGCCCAAAAGAACTTAAAGAATTAAGAGAAACCAATTCCTTAAGTATTAAGACTTGCTTCCAATCAACGGCCAAAAGAACTTAAAGAATTAAGAGAAACCAATTGCATAAGGATTAAGACTTGCTTCCAATCAATGGCCAAAAGAATTTAAAGATTAAAGAGAAACCAATTCCTGAAGGATGAAGACTTGCTTCCAATCAATGGCCAAAAGAATTTAATGAATAAGGAGAAACCAATTGCTTAAGGCTTAAGACTTGCTTCCAATCAATGGCCAAAAGAACTTAAAGAATAAAAAGAAACCAATTGTATAAGGATTAATTTAAAGATTAAAGTGAAACCAATTCCTTAACGATTAAGACTTGCTTCCAATCAATGGCCAAAAGAGTTTAGAGATTAAAGAGAAACCAATTGCTTAAGGATTAAGACTTGCTTCCAATCAATGGCCAAAAGAACTTAAAGAATAAAGAGAAACCAATTCCTTGAGGATTAAGACTTGCTTCCAATCAATGGCCAAAAGAGTTTAAAGATTAAAGAGAAACCAATTCCTTAAGGATTAAGACTTGCTTCCAATCAATGGCCAAAAGAAATTGAAGAACAAAAGAGAAACTAATTCCTGAAGGATTAAGACTTGCTTCCAATCAGTGGCCAAAAGAACTTAAAGAATAAAGAGAAACCAATTGCATAAGGATTAAGGCTTGCTTCCAATCAATGGCTAAAAGAATTTAAAGATTAAAGAGAAACCAATTCCTTAAGGATTAAGACTTGCTTCCAATGAATGGCCAAAAGAACTTAAAGAATAAAGAGAAACCAATTCCTTAAGTATTAAGACTTGCTTCCAATCAATGCCCAAAAGAACTTAAAGAATTAAGAGAAAGCAATTGCATAAGGATTAAGACTTGCTTCCAATCAATGGCCAAAAGAACTTAAAGAATTAAGAGAAACCAATTGCATAAGGATTAAGACTTGCTTCCAATCAACGGCCAAAAGAATTTAAAGAATAAAGAGAAACCAATTGCTTAAGGATTAAGACTTGCTTCCAATCAATGGCCAAAAGAACTTAAAGAATAAAAAGAAACCAATTGCATAAGGATTAATTTAAAGATTAAAGAGAAACCAATTCCTTAAGGATTAAGACTTGCTTCCAATCAATGGCCAAAAGAATTTAGAGATTAAAGAGAAACCAATTGCTTAAGGATTAAGACTTGCTTCCAATCAATGGCTAAAAGAATTTAAAAGACTAAAGAGAAACCAATTGCTTAAGGATTAAGACTTGCTTCCAATCAATGGCCAAAAGAACTTAAAGAATAAAGAGAAACTAATTCCTTGAGGATGAAGACTTGCTTCCACTCAATGGCCAAAAGAATTTAAAGACTAAAGAGAAACCAATTCCTTAAGGATTAAGACTTGCTTCCAATCAATGGCCAAAAGAAATTAAAGAACAAAAGAGAAACTAATTCCTGAAGGATTAAGACTTGCTTCCCAATCAAGGCCAAAAGAACTTAAAGAATAAAGAGAAACCAATTGCATAAGGATAAAGGCTTGCTTCCAATCAATGGCCAAAAGAATTTAAAGATGAAAGAGAAACCAATTCCTTAAGGATTAAGACTTGCTTCCAATCAATGGCCAAAAGAATTTAGAGATTAAAGAGAAACCAATTGCTTAAGGATTAAGACTTGCTTCCAATCAATGGCTAAAAGAATTTAAAAGACTAAAGAGAAACCAATTGCTTAAGGATTAAGACTTGCTTCCAATCAATGGCCAAAAGAACTTAAAGAATAAAGAGAAACTAATTCCTTGAGGATGAAGACTTGCTTCCACTCAATGGCCAAAAGAATTTAAAGACTAAAGAGAAACCAATTTCTTAAGGATTAAGACTTGCTTCCAATCAACGGCCAAAAGAATTTAAAGATTAAAGAGAAACCAATTCCTTAAGTATTAAGACTTGCTTCCAATCGACTACAAAGAATTTAAAGATGAAAGAGAAACCAATTCCTTAAGGATTAAGACTTGCTTCCAATCAATGGCCAAAAGAAATTAAAGAACAAAAGAGAAACTAATTCCTGAAGGATTAAGACTTGCTTCCAATCAAGTGGGCGAAAAGAACTTAAAGAATAAAGAGAAACCAATTGCATAAGGATAAAGGCTTGCTTCCAATCAATGGCCAAAAGAATTTAAAGATGAAAGAGAAACCAATTCCTTAAGGATTAAGACTTGCTTCCAATCAATGGCCAAAAGAAATTAAAGAACAAAAGAGAAACTAATTCCTGAAGGATTAAGACTTGCTTCCAATCAATGCCCAAAAGAACTTAAAGAATTAAGAGAAAGCAATTGCATAAGGATTAAGACTTGCTTCCAATCAATGGCCAAAAGAACTTAAAGAATTAAGAGAAACCAATTGCATAAGGATTAAGACTTGCTTCCAATCAACGGCCAAAAGAATTTAAAGAATAAAGAGAAACCAATTGCTTAAGTATTAATTTAAAGATTAAAGAGAAACCAATTCCTTAAGGATTAAGACTTGCTTCCAATCAATGGCCAAAAGAATTTAGAGATTAAAGAGAAACCAATTACTTAAGGATTAAGACTTGCTTCCAATCAATGGCTAAAAGAATTTAAAAGACTAAAGAGAAACCAATTCCGTAAGGATTAAGACTTGCTTCCAATCAATGGCCAAAAGAACTTAAAGAATAAAGAGAAACTAATTCCTTGAGGATTAAGACTTGCTTCCACTCAATGGCCAAAAGAATTTAAAGACTAAAGAGAAACCAATTCCTTAAGGATTAAGACTTTAAGGCCCAATCAATGGCCAAAAGAACTTAAAGAATAAAGAGAAACCAATTCTTTGAGGATTAAGACTTGCTTCCAATCAACGGCCAAAAGAATTTAAAGATTAAAGAGAAACCAATTCCTTAAGGATTAAGATTTGCTTCCAATCGACGGCCAAAAGAATTTAAAGATGAAAGAGAAACCAATTCCTTAAGGATTAAGACTTGCTTCCAATCAATGGCCAAAAGAAATTAAAGAACAAAAGAGAAACCAATTCCTGAAGGATTAAGACTTGCTTCCAATCAGTGGCCAAAAGAACTTAAAGAATAAAGAGAAACCAATTGCATAAGGATTAAGGCTTGCTTCCAATCAATGGCTAAAAGAATTTAAAGATTAAAGAGAAACCAATTCCTGAAGGATTAAGACTTGCTTCCAATCAATGGCCAAAAGAGTTTAGAGATTAAAGAGAAACCAATTGCTTAAGGATTAAGATTTGCTTCCAATCAATGGCCAAAAGAACTTAAAGAATAAAGAGAAACCAATTCCTTGAGGATTAAGACTTGCTTCCAATCAATGGCCAAAAGAATTTAAAGATTAAAGAGAAACCAATTCCTTAAGAATTAAGACTTGCTTCCAATCAATGGCCAAAAGAACTGAAAGAATAAAGAGAAACCAATTCCTTAAGGATTAAGACTTGCTTCCAATCAGTGGACCTAAGAACATAAAGAATAAAGAGAAACCAATTCCTTAAGTATTAAGACTTGCTTCCAATCAACGGCCAAAAGAATTTAAAGAATAAAGAGAAACCAATTGCTTAAGGATTAAGACTTGCTTCCAATCAATGGCCAAAAGAACTTAAAGAATAAAAAGAAACCAATTGCATAAGGATTAATTTAAAGATTAAAGAGAAACCAATTCCTTAAGGATTAAGACTTGCTTCCAATCAATGGCCAAAAGAATTTAGAGATTAAAGAGAAACCAATTGCTTAAGGATTAAGACTTGCTTCCAATCAATGGCCAAAAGAACTTAAAGAATAAAGAGAAACCAATTCCTTGAGTGTAACAACCTACTAATTTTATGTTATGCTTAAGTCATAGCATGAAACTAGTCGGGTTGTGTTACCGTGTTGATACTTTACTTACCTTTCTTGTCTTTAAGTTCTCCTTAACTCGTCTCTATTGACGAGACGGCATGCTATATTACAAACAAAATAAACGAATATCAACAAAATGAACCGAATAGACTATCATCAAATAAGTATGGTACAATAAGGTCATCAAGCGTGTAAACATATATATATATATATATATATATGTATATATATATATCAGAAGACTGTTTTAGTTTATGTACAAAGGTTCAAAGTAAAACACATACATGGGCTAGTGTATCAAAAGACCATACTGCCCTCATCTATCAGCCTACCCTATGGTCCTCATAGGACATTTCATAATCTACTGCTAATTCTACAGTCAAACCCATGACCCAAAGCTACATGCTGTCCAAAAGAGGGTCATGCTGTACAACATCCCTTGCCGCTAAACTACTCCGTCAGGTAGCCGTTAGCCATGCCAAAGCCTCGGCTACGAGTATAGTCCGCGCTAGGTCCCGAGGAGGAAGAGGGCGACGAGCCTGTGGCCTCAGAGGGTCACTCGAACTCGAGGACGCTGGGCCGCCTGTGGTGGTGACTCGGGAGCAGGTCACGGGTGCCGCGGTGCAGGAGGAGCAGGATGCGGGTGCGCCATATGTAGAGGGATGGCAATATAAGGGGTAGCAGGGTCGAATAGGGATGGTGCAAAGGAACATCAAAGTTCCTGCTGCTAAATAAGTACAAACGAAAGTTACACTAACCGGCTATGTACAGAGAGTCCAACTCCAGGTCATGGTGGAACCGGCGCGTGGATCTCAATAAAAAGGGTGGTCAGGAGTCCATCGCCTCAATCTGAGAATGATGCGAATACAATAAGACGGGTGAGAATTTCAGAAAATTCTCGTAGGGGTTCTTACACCGACCGACATCACATACATTCTCGCCACTCGGGTTTTACTTAATTATTAAAATACGTGTTCAAACTAAAGTCCATTTTCATGAGTTTAAAAACATGTCCGTCCGAGGTAAGGTTCAATTTTACTTTAATTGGCATAAGAAACGAAATAAGTACTAATACTAGTGCAATAAGGATAAATGGAATAAATCAATGAATGGCACATAAGGCTTGTAATGCATAATTGTAAACATCCCGATGCAACTATTCCATGGATTTATGCATTCATGTAATCATGTAAACTCATTCTTGAACTTTCTTTCATAAACTCTTTCATTACTTTCTATCATTTTTCCATCTCTCTTGGTCCCCTGGGAGTTCTTGGCCATTTTAGACTCCTGGGTAATAGTTCCGCTTATCGATCGAAGCTCGTTCGTATACAGAAATGCCGGGTTTACTTTCCCCGACCTTTCCACCGATCTATTCCCATTAACTTTCTATCCGGGGATGGCCCAAGTAGTATGGAACTTGCATAATGACATGCTTCTTTTCACGACTTTCATGACTTTCTTAAGAATGTATATACATTCATATGAAATTCATAACTTGTTCATGGGTTCTACCGAACTTCCGCAGCATAACGGAACGTGTCCGCTTCCCCATGAATAGTGCCAGCCAATCAATACATCAATATATCACAAGAAGCACAAATTCACATGTATACTCCAACATGAAACTCCAATTCATATCAAATTCATTAAGACAGAAATTCTGCCTCAGCATATACAACCAACCCGGTTCTTGTAATTCATGCCACAATTTCATTTTAGCTCATTTGGACCTCAAATTTGAGTATGTTACAGGGTTGTGTGTCTATTTTCTAACCTCTTTGGTCCCATCTAATTTCGGTATCTATAACTCAAGATATCTAAACTTTATCTCGGCCTGCCCATTAGCTGGCCAGAATCAGGCAACAAAAAGTAGAAATTTACCAAAAATCGAAAACTCACTCAAATCAGACGAAATTGGTCTCGTATTAAAGGTAACAGGACAAACTTTCATATACAAAAAGTCCCATTTCATTTGCCTTAGTAGGGCTCGAGTTACAAGCCCCGAAACTTAGCCTTCCTGAACTGTCCTGTGTTGGCCTGGTTTGGACATAGGGTAACTTCTTCAAATCACTGGGAATAACTGAGTGGATAACAAACTCGGGATTTCTCTGGATGTTGTTCTCCTATGTGTAAGCTTTCCAACAAAGTTGGTTTCACTCAGTTTCATGTAGTATAGGTCGAGTTCTACCCTAAATAACCCAATCTGCCCAGAGCCAGAGTTAAAACCCTAGGTCGAGATTCAGAAATTCATATCTTCCTCAATTCTGATCCAAAACCCTTATATGATATGTCTATGGAAAGCCCTAGATGTCTAGTTTCATTTAAAAATAGGTTCATCGAATTTGACCGATCGTAGGCGGCGCCGTACGCCCCGCCATATGGTCTGCCGTGGACTCTCCACCAAGACAGCACCTCCAGCCATTTAATCCTCTTAGTTTTCTTCTTCTAATTCTACTTCTAACTCAAAATCTTCTATTAATCCAAGCATAATTATTCAATTCACACATCAATTAAGGTGAAACTAATTCAGTCCAGCCAGCCAAGTGCATGGATTTGATGCAAGAAATTTAAAACCCCTAGCCTTCATTTAAGTGTTTTGGTGCTTAGGTCTTGAAACTTGGATAACCAAGGCTCGAACATTGCTTAAGTCTTGGATGTGTGAGCAAGAGAAAAGAGAGCTGATGGAGAAGAGGAAAAGCAACGTGAATAATGGTCTGATTCAAAGGAGGATAGTGTGTTATATAGGCATGAGTGGAGTTAACTTGGAAGATTGTGATTGGTTGCCCTCTTTGTGTGGTAGAATCACTTCCACGCCGCCAAGTGGTAGGAGTTTCTAGCATATTCGAAACAAAATCTAACTCAGATTTACATAAAGTCGCACTGTGAACTTCCTCATATGAAGTTTTAACTCGTAAACATCCGGCCTAATTGAAACGTAAAGTAGAGCCTGGTGAGAAGCCAAGCACTTAAGGCTCGGAGTCAGAATCATGAACTTTCTATCCCTAACTCAAAAGATATAGAAGTGAGAGCTTCTAATATTGAACTCAAGATCGGATCTCGCACTGCTAGAATCATAATGTCGAATTCTAATACTTTCAGTTCATCCGAGCCTTAGAGACGAAGTCGAAATCGAACATTTTACTCTTTGATCGATAAGATCTAAGTCGTAAAGAATGTCAAGTCGACAACGAACTCGTAAGTTGGAAGCATCACCACTCTCATTTCATCTCGCTAAATTGGAAGTCTGAATTCATACCGAGAAGGTCAAAATTTATCCACGCTACAAGGTCGGAAATCGCTACCCATCCATTAAATCGAGAGCGTAAGTCGCATGCCTTAGGTCGAAATCGAAGAAGTCCCTTGCAAGCCTTGAAACGTAAGCTCAAGTCGGTTAGTGTTGAGGCTCTGAGGCCAAGTGTAAGGAAACTCTAAATCGGAAATGTCATCAATAATGGGGATCTAAGTCTAATTGCTGGATGTTACAATACCACCCCTTAAAAAATTTTGTCCTCAAAATTTAGTGCTGAGAATAGTTCAGATACTCTTTCCTCATGTCCCATTCCAGCTCCCAAGTATAGTCTTCAGACCTTCTCTTCCCCACGCCACTTTCACTAGTCAGCATGCATTTATTTCGAGTTGTTCCGCCGCTTCGCCCACAATCCGCATCGTTGAACATGGAAGGTCGCCTTCCTTCAACTTTATCGATTCGGGTTCAAGGGAGTGCGTAGGGTCGCTGATACCTTCTGAGTCGGGAGACATGAAAACATCATGGAGGTTTGATAAATGGGAGGTAAAGCGACTCCTGACGCCATCGACCGATTCGCTTTAAGATTTGGAAGTGACCAATAAAACGAGGATTTAGCTTCCCGACTTTGATAGCTCTACCAATCCCTCGTTGTAGGAGTAACCTTCGTAAATACATGGTCTCCTTCTTGAAATTCCGCAGGTTTCCTCCTGGTATCCGCAGAACTCTTTCTCGCGACTCTGAGCGACAAGCATCTTGCTCCGTATTTTCTTGATCTGCTTCTGTAGTCCGCTTCGACTAAATCGGGCCCTAGTAGAGCTGATTCCCCGCTTCATACCAAAGACAGGGAGACCGCACTTCCGTCCGTATAATGCTTCGTATGAGCCATGCCAATGCTAGTGTGATAGCTATTGTTGTATGCGAATTCAGCCAATGGTAAATATCGATCCCAATTCCGCTGTTGCTCCAAAGATATAGGCTCGTGAACATATCCTCCAAGGTTTGAATTGTCCTTTCGCTTGGCCGTCCGTCTGCATGGGTGGTATGCAAAGGTTTAGGCATAACTTAGCACCGAATGCCTTTTTGTAAGGCTCCCAAAACCTTGAAGTAAACCTTGGGTCTCGATCGGAGATAATGGTTGAAGCGGTCCCATGCAGCCTGATAATCTCTTGAATATACAGCTGTGCCAATTTTTCCAACGGATAATTTGCTCTGATGGGTAGAAAGTGGGCCGACTTGGTCAATCTATCCACGATGACCCATATGGCATCGTGATCCTCGTTGGTGTTCTTGGCAATCCCATCACAAAATCCATGGAAATGCTTTCCCACTTCCACTCGTGACTTCCAAGGGTTGTAGCATCCCGTAAGGCTTCGATGTTCGCTTACCTTTGACAAATCAAGCATTTGCCAACAAAGTTTGCTACATCCGACTTCATGCCTCGCCACCAAAACATCTCCTTGAGGTCTTGATACATTTTAGTTATGCCAGATGTACTGTAAACTCGCCTCTATGAGCTTCTTCTAAGATTCTCTTCGAGATCGCCCTTTCAGAACACATACTGGTCATGGCACCGCCAGATTCCCTCTCTATCTTGGGCAAAGCCTGCTAGTTTCCCTGATCGCACGAGATCAAGTGTATGTTGAAAATTAGCATCTTGTCACGAGCTTGCCGAATCTGGTCCTTGAAACTACTCGTTATCCTCAATTTGGTGTAGCCAAGAGTCTTGGGAGTTATAAGAATTCCCAAATTAAGATTCCTGAAACTTTCAATAAGTTCCGCCTCTTTAATCATCATCCACGCGATACCAATGATTTTCGCTTCAACGATCTGCTACGATGTTCGCTTTGCCTGGTGGTATTTCAATTCAAACTCGTAGTCTTTAAGGAGTTCCATCCATCTCCGCTGTCATATTCAATTCTTTCTCGATCAAAAAGGTACTTCAAACTCTTATGATCGTAAAAGACCTCGAACTTTACTCCATACAGTGATGTCTCCATATTTTCAAAGCAAACACTACCGCCGCTAACTCAAGATCATGGGTCGGGTAATTCCTTTCATGTGGCTTTAATTGCCTGGAGGCATACGCGACCACCCTTCCAACCGCATCAACACACATCCTAACCCTTGTTGGGAAGCATCGCAAAGAGACCTCAAATGGTCCTTGAGGGTCCGTAAGGCTAGTATTGGCGCCGTGGTCAACCTTCTCTTTAAATCCTCAAAACTCGTCGCACTCCTGTCCACTGGTGACATTCTTTCTGGTTAGCTTGGTCAAGGGCAAGGCTATTCGAGAAAAATCCTTAACTAATCGCTTATAATATCCAGCCTAAGCCCAGAAACTTCTAACTTCGTGAGATTGTAGTTGGCCTCTCCCGCTTTAGAACCGCTTCTACTTTGCTTGGGTCGACAGAGATTCCTCCAGATGACACCACGCGGGCCGAGAAATTTCACCTCTTTCATCCAAAATTCACATTTGGATAACTTGGCATAGAGCTTCCTTCCTCTTAAAATTTGCGTAACTAGCCGCAAGTGTTCCACATGCTCTTGTTCCGCCTTTGAGTAGACAAGTATATCATCGATGAAGACCACTACAAATTTGTCTAGATATGGGCGAATATTCGATTCATGTAATCCATGAATATCGCTGGTGCATTCGCCAGCCCAAACGACATTACGGTATATTCGTAGTGTCCGTGAACGCAGTTCAAAGGTCGTCTTAGGGATATCTTGTTCCCTAACTCAATTTGGTGATATCCTAACGCAAGTCGATCTTGGAGAATACCGCTGCACCCTGTAGTTGGTCCATGAGATCATCAATCCTGCAATGATACTTGTTCTTAATCGCCACTTTGTTCAATCGCCTATAATCCACGCATAAGCGCCGCGTTTCCATCCTTTCTTCTTGACCAACAAGACCGAGCTCCCCATGGCGACGCACTTGGTCGTATGAATCCCTTTTCTAAAAGCTCTTCGATCTGCCTTTAATTCCGTTAACTCCATAGGTGACATTCGATATGGAGTTATAGATATTGGTCCCGCACCTAACCAACTCGATGGTAAACTCAATTTCTCTCTCGAGGGAATTCAGAATATCCTTCCGGGAAAACATCCGGTATTCTCGACAATTGGAATCTTCTCTAGTTCCTGCTCACCTTCTACCGCATTAGTTGACAAGAGGATATACCCTTGATCCTTTGGCCTGAAAGAGTTCCGATATAAGAGTATTGCGGTTTGGGATTCAGAAAGTAAGACAGAGGGAAGTACCACCGTCTTATCAGAGCAATTGAGTACAACATGATTGGCGTAAAGCCAATCCATGCCCTGCACTACGCCGAGACCAGATGAGGAGGCAAATCAAATTAGCGGCAAAGGTCCTACCTCAATTCCAAGAGGAACATTGATGCACACTTGACTAGTCCTAACAGGCCCATTGGTAGGAGTAGAAACCAACAGATCATAAGGTAATTCAGAAATTGGCAATTGCAAGGCAGCTACACAATCATGAGAAATAAATGAATGTGAGGCACCCGAATCATAGAGTACAGTTAGAGTCTCACCATTCACATCACAATTGCCTTGAATCAATCCTTCTGACTTATCGGCTTCCTCCGCATTCATAGTAAAGACCCGTCCTTGTCGCTGGGGTCGAGGCGGCTGGGGTGGGTTCCTGGTTGACACTCCTAAATTTTGTGGCCTGGCTTGCCACATCCATAGCAGACATTCTGGCCTGCCAAGCACTGCCGGTCGCCATGATTCTTGCCGCATTTTGTGCAAGTTGAATTTGAAAAAGGCCTTTGAGGCTGCTTGCCTTTGTTGCCTCTGGGGAAATTCTCCGCCGTTGTTGTACATTGGGCTTGAATCTTAGACTGGCGGCTAGCCCTTCTCTGAAATTACCACCAAATGCCCTGGCCGCAGCCTAACTTCGAGTGGCAATCCTCCACAAGTCGGCATTTGTTCACTAATGTAGGGAAATCCCTAATCTCCATCGGGCTGATGGCGGTGAGAACGTCCTCTCGCAACCCACCTTCAAATTTGATGCACTTCCAGGCCTCATCCGGGTTCCTCCGATAGATTGTGGAGAATTTACATAGCTCCTCAAATCGGGCAATATATTCGATATCGTCCGATTTCCTTGACGCAGCTGCATGAACTCGAAGTTCCTTGGCATTTCGAATCAAGCGGGAAGTACTTCGTAAAATACATCCTGAACATTGTCCAGGGATCGCTGCCTGAGATTCCTCGAACAACCTTCAGACGCTGCTCCACCGTAACTCGGCGCGCCTTCAAGCGTAAGTGGCAAAGTCACTTTTCTCGTGATCCGAAAGCAATCCAAGACGGAGAAAATCTTCTCCATGGCTTTGATCCACTACGCCTTTATCCGGTCATATGTCCTCTGAAACTTGGCGGATTTGCCTTCCTAAACTCGCGAACCTCGAGGCACCCAGGTTTCCTCTGACCTCGGTTTCTCACACCGCAGTCGCCCGCCAAGTCGCTTCCATCATTTGGTGAGCGTCGCGCTTGTTCACGCATTGCTTGAGCCATTTCCCGCATTGTGGCCATCACGCCGGCCGGGTTTTCGAGCAGTTCGTGACGTGGTCTTCCTCGCCTTCCGGAAGCCATTGTTCAACACACAAAACAAAAGTTATTGAGTTGATCGACTCAATACTAAGTTTAATGTGCTAGTAAAATGTAACAGCCCACACTGGCCAGGCACTTCATATATATGCACAACTATATCTCCACCATACAGTAAGATCCGTGCACATTATCAACTAAAGTACGTAATATGCGCTAAGCATAGTCACCCAATCCTCAGGCCTTAGCTAGACGAATCAAGCTCTGATACCAATAATGTAACACCCTACTAATTTTATGTTATGCTTAAGTCATAGCATGAAACTAGTCGGGTTGTGTTACCGTGTTGATACTTTACTTACCTTTCTTGTCTTTAAGTTCTCCTTAACTCGTCTCTATTGACGAGACGCACAGATCGTTATATTACAAACAAAATAAACGAAATATCAACAAATGAACCGAATAGACTATCATCAAATAAGTATGGTACAATAAGGTCATCTGCATATATATATATATATATATATATATATATATATATATATATATATATATATATATATATATATCGAAGACGCTGCTTTTAGTTTATGTACAAAGGTTCAAAGTAAAACACATACATGGGCTAGTGTATCAAAAGACCATACTGCCCTCATCTATCAGCCTACCCTATGGTCCTCATAGGACATTTCATAATCTACTGCTAATTCTACCAAACCCATGACCCAAAGCTACATGTCAGCCCAAAAGAGGGTCATGCTGCATAACATCCCCTCGCCGCTAAACCATCTCCGCCAGGTAGCCGTTAGCCATGCCAGGCTCGGCCGGGAGTATAGTCCGCGCTTAGGTCCCGAGGAGGAAGAGGGCGACGAGCCTGCGGGCCTCGCAGGGGTCACTCTAACTCGTAGGACGCTTGGGGCTGCCTGTGGTGGTGACTCGAGCGTGGTCACGGTGTCGCGGGTGCAGGAGGAGCAGTGATGCGTGCGCCATATGGTAGAGGGATGGCAATATAAGGGGTAGCAGGTCGGTCAGTGGGATGGTGCAAAGGAACATCAAAGTTCCTCGCCGCTAAATAAGTACAAACGAAAGTTACACGAATCGCTATGTACAGAGAGTCCAACTCCAGTGTCATGGTGGAAATCAAGTGCGTGGATCTCAATAAAAAGGGTGGTCGTGGAGTCCATCGGCCAATCTGAGAATGATGCTAATACATTAAGACTGGTGAGAATTTCGTGAAAATTCTCGTGAGGGTTCTACACCGACCGACATCACATACATTCTCGCTACCTCGGTTTTACTTAATTATTAAAATACGTGTTCAAACTAAAGTCCATTTTCATGAGTTTAAAACATGTCCTGGTCCGAGGTAAGGTTCAATTTTACTTTAATTGGCATAAGAAACTAAATAAGTACTAATACTAGTGCACGTATGATAAATGGAATAAATCAATGAATGGCAATAAGCGCTTGTAATGCATAATTGTAAACATCCCGATGCAACTATTCCATGGATTTATGCATTCATGTAATCATGTAAACTCATTCTTGAACTTTCTTTCATAAACTCTTTCATTACTTTCTATCATTTTTCCATCTCTCTTGGTCCCCTCGGGAGTTCTTGGCCATTTTAGACTCCTGGTAATAGTCTCGCTTATCGTGATCGAAGCTCGTTCCTATACAGAAATGCCGGGTTTACTTTCCTGACCTTTCCAACCGATCTATTCCCATTAACTTTCTATCCGGGCTGGCCCAAGTAGTATGGAACTTGCATAATGACATGCTTCTTTTTCACGACTTTCATGACTTTCTTAAGAATGTATATACATTCATATGAAATTCATAACTTGTTCATGGGTTCTACCAAACTTCGCAGCATAAACTAACGTGTCCGCTTCCCCATGAATAGTGCCAGCCAATCAATACATCAATATATCACAAGAAGCACAAATTCACATGTATACTCCAACATGAAACTCCAATTCATATCAAATTCATTAAGACAGAAATTCTGCCTCAGCATATACAACCAACCCGGTTCTTGTAATTCATGCCACAATTTCATTTTAGCTCATTTGCATCTCAAATTTGAGTATGTTACAGGGTTGTGTGTCTATTTTCTAACCTCTTTGGTCCCATCTAATTTCGGTATCTATAACTCAAGATATCTAAACTTTATCTCGGCCTGCCCATTAGCTGGCCAGAATCAGGCAACAAAAAGTAGAAATTTACCAAAAATCGAAAACTCACTCAAATCAGACGAAATTGGTCTCGTATTAAAGGTAACAGGACAAACTTTCATATACAAAAAGTCCCATTTCATTTGCCTTAGTAGGGCTCGAGTTACAAGCCCCGAAACTTAGCCTTCCTGAACTGTCCTGTGTTGGCCTGGTTTGGACATAGGGTAACTTCTTCAAATCACTGGGAATAACTGAGTGGATAACAAACTCGGGATTTCTCTGGATGTTGTTCTCCTATGTGTAAGCTTTCCAACAAAGTTGGTTTCACTCAGTTTCATGTAGTATAGGTCGAGTTCTACCCTAAATAACCCAATCTGCCCAGAGCCAGAGTTAAAAACCCTAGGTCGAGATTCAGAAATTCATATCTTCCTCAATTCTGATCCAAAACCCTTATATGATATGTCTATGGAAAGCCCTAGATGTCTAGTTTCATTTAAAAATAGGTTCATCGAATTTGACTGATCGTAGGCGGCGCTGCATGCTCCGCCATATGGTCTGCCGTGGACTCTCCACCAAGACAGCACTCTCCAGCCATTTAATCCTCTTAGTTTTCTTCTTCTAATTCTACTTAACTCAAAATCTTCTATTAATCCAAGCATAATTATTCAATTCACACATCAATTAAGGTGAAACTAATTCAGTCCAGCCAGCCAAGTGCATGGATTTGATGCAAGAAATTTAAAACCCCTACCTTTGATTTAAGTGTTTTGGTGCTGAGCTCTTGAAATTTGGATAAACAAGGCCGAACTTTGCTTAAGTCTTGGATGTGTGAGCAAGAGAAAAGAGAGCTGATGGAGAAGAGGAAAAGCAACGTGAATAATGGTCTGATTCAAAGGAGGATAGTGTGTTATATAGGCATGAGTGGGAGTTAACTTGGAAGATTGTGATTGGTTGCCCTCTTTGTGTGGTAGAATCACTTCCACGCCGCCAAGTGGTAGGAGTTTCTAGCATATTCTCGAAACAAAAATCTAACTCGCATTTACATAAAGTCGCACTCGTGAACTTCCTCAGTATATGAAGCTCGAACTCAGAAACATCCGGCCTAATTGAAACGTAAAAGTAGAGCCCGTGAGAAGCCAAGCACTTAAGGTCGGAGCTCAGAATCATGAACTTTCTATCCCGAACTCGAAAAGATATAGAAGTGAGAGCTTCTAATATTGAACTCAAGATCGGATCTCGCACTGCTAGAATCATAATGTCGGAATTGAATACTTTCAGTTCATCTGAGCCTTAGAGACGAAGTCGGAAATCGAACATTTTACTCTTTGATCGATAAGATCGGAAGTCGTAAAGAATGCTGAAGTCGACAACGAACTCGTAAGTTGGAACCATCAGTCACTCTCATTTCATCTCGCGAAATTGGAAGTCGGAATTCATACCGAGAAGGTCAAAATTTATCCACGCTTACAAGGTCGGAAATCGTCAGCTCCATCCATTAAATCGGAGAGCGTAAGCTGCATGCCTTAGGTCGGAAATCGGAAGAAGTCCCTTGCAAGCCTTGAAACGAAGCTCAAGTCGGTTAGTGTTGAGGTCGGAGGCCAAGTGTAAGGAAACTCGGAAATCGGAAATGTCATCAATAATGGGGATCGGAAGTCGGAATTCGCGGATGTTACATTGAGTATTAAGACTTGCTTCCAATCAATGGCCAAAAGAACTTAAAGAATAAAGAGAAACCAATTCCTTAAGGATTAAGACTTGCTTCCAATCAATGGCCAAAAGAAATTAAAGAATAAAGAGAAACCAATTCCTTGAGGATTAAGACTTGCTTCCAATCAATGGCCAAAAGAATTTAATGAATAAGGAGAAACCAATTGCATAAGGATTAAGACTTGCTTCCAATCAATGGCTAAAAGAACTTAAAGAATAAAGAGAAACCAATTCCTTAAGGATTAAGACTTGCTTCCAATCAATGGCCAAAAGAACTTAAAGAATAAAGAGAAACCAATTCCTTAAGGATTAAGACTTGCTTCCAATCAATGGCCATAAGAACTTAAAGAATAAAGAGAAACCAATTGTATAAGGATTAAGACTTGCTTCCAATCAATGGCCAAAAGAATTTAAAGATTAAAGAGAAACCAATTGCATAAGGATTAAGACTTGCTTCCAATCAATGGCCAAAAGAATTTAAAGATTAAAGAGAAACCAATTCCTTAAGGATTAAGACTTGCTTCCAATCAATGGCCAAAAGAACTTAAAGAATAAAGAGAAACCAATTGCATAAGGATTAAGACTTGCTTCCAATCAATGGCCAAAAGAACTTAAAGAATAAAGAGAAACCAATTCCTTAAGTATTAAGACTTGCTTCCAATCAGTGGCCAAAAGAACTTAAAGAATAAAGAGAAACCAATTCCTTAAGTATTAAGACTTGCTTCCAATCAATGGCCAAAAGAACTTAAAGAATAAAGAGAAACCAATTGCATAAGGATTAAGACTTGCTTCCAATCAATGGCCAAAAGAACTTAAAGAATAAAGAGAAACCAATTGCATAAGGATTAAGACTTGCTTCCAATCAATGGCCAAAAGAACTTAAAGAATAAAGAGAAACCCAATTCCTTAAGGATTAAGACTTGCTTCCAATCAATGGCCAAAAGAACTTAAAGAATAAAGAGAAACCAATTGCATAAGGATTAAGACTTGCTTCCAATCAATGGCCAAAAGAACTTAAAGAATAAAGAGAAACCAATTGCATAAGGATTAAGACTTGCTTCCAATCAATGGCCAAAAGAACTTAAAGAATAAAGAGAAACCAATTCCTTAAGGATTAAGACTTGCTTCCAATCAATGGCCAAAAGAACTTAAAGATTAAAGAGAAACCAATTCCTTAAGGATTAAGACTTGCTTCCAATCAATGGCCAAAAGAACTTAAAGAATAAAGAGAAACCAATTGCTTAAGGATTAAGACTTGCTTCCAATCAATGGCCAAAAGAATTTAAAGACTAAAGAGAAACCAATTCCTTAAGGATTAAGACTTGCTTCCAATCAATGGCCAAAAGAATTTAAAGACTAAAGAGAAACCAATTCCTTAAGGATTAAGACTTGCTTCCAATCAATGGCCAAAAGAACTTAAAGAATAAAGAGAAACCAATTGTATAAGCATTAAGACTTGCTTCCAATCAATGGCCAAAAGATTTGAAAGAAAAAAGAGAAACCAATTCCTTAAGGATTAAGGCTTGCTTCCAATCAATGGCCAAAAGAACTTAAAGAATAAAGAGAAACCAATTGCATAAGGATTAAGACTTGCTTCCAATCAATGGCCAAAAGAATTTAAAGAATAAAGAGAAACCAATTCCTTAAGGATTAAGACTTGCTTCCAATCAATGGCCAAAAGAACTTAAAGAATAAAGAGAAACCAATTGCATAAGGATTAAGACTTGCTTCCAATCAATGGCCAAAAGAACTTAAAGAATAAAGAGAAACCAATTCCTTAAGGATTAAGACTTGCTTCCAATCAATGGCCAAAAGAACTTAAAGAATAAAGAGAAACCAATTCCTTAAGGATTAAGACTTGCTTCCAATCAATGGCCAAAAGAATTTAAAGACTAAAGAGAAACCAATTGCTTAAGGATTAAGACTTGCTTCCAATCAATGGCCAAAAGAACTTAAAGAATAAAGAGAAACCAATTCCTTAAGGATTAAGACTTGCTTCCAATCAATGGCCAAAAGAACTTAAAGAATAAAGAGAAACCAATTCCTTAAGGATTAAGACTTGCTTCCAATCAATGGCCAAAAGAACTTAAAGAATAAAGAGAAACCAATTCCTTAAGGATTAAGACTTGCTTCCAATCAATGGCCAAAAGAACTTAAAGAATAAAGAGAAACCAATTGCATAAGGATTAAGACTTGCTTCCAATCAATGGCCAAAAGAACTTAAAGAATAAAGAGAAACCAATTCCTTAAGGATTAAGACTTGCTTCCAATCAGTGGCCAAAAGAACTTAAAGAATAAAGAGAAACCAATTGCATAAGGATTAAGACTTGCTTCCAATCAATGGCCATAAGAACTTAAAGAATAAAGAGAAACCAATTGTATAAGGATTAAGACTTGCTTCCAATCAATGGCCAAAAGAACTTAAAGAATAAAGAGAAACCAATTCCTTAAGGATTAAGACTTGCTTCCAATCAATGGCCAAAAGAATTTAAAGAATAAAGAGAAACCAATTGCTTAAGGATTAAGACTTGCTTCCAATCAATGGCCAAAAGAGCTTAAAGAATAAAGAGAAACCAATTCCTTAAGGATTAAGACTTGCTTCCAATCAATGGCCAAAAGAACTTAAAGAATAAAGAGAAACCAATTCCTTAAGGATTAAGACTTGCTTCCAATCAATGGCCAAAAGAACTTAAAGAATAAAGAGAAACCAATTGCTTAAGGATTAAGACTTGCTTCCAATCAATGGCCAAAAGAACTTAAAGAATAAAGAGAAACCAATTGCATAAGGATTAAGACTTGCTTCCAATCAATGGCCAAAAGAATTTAAAGATTAAAGAGAAACCAATTGCTTAAGGATTAAGACTTGCTTCCAATCAATGGCCAAAAGAACTTAAAGAATAAAGAGAAACCAATTGCATAAGGATTAAGACTTGCTTCCAATCAATGGCCAAAAGAACTTAAAGAATAAAGAGAAACCAATTGCATAAGGATTAAGACTTGCTTCCAATCAATGGCCAAAAGAATTTAAAGAATAAAGAGAAACCAATTGCATAAGGATTAAGACTTGCTTCCAATCAATGGCCAAAAGAACTTAAAGAATAAAGAGAAACCAATTAATTTAGGATTAAGACTTGCTTCCAATCAATCGCCAAAAGAACTTAAAGAATAAAGAGAAACCAATTCCTTAAGGATTAAGACTTGCTTCCAATCAATGGCCAAAAGAATTTAAAGACTAAAGAGAAACCAATTGCTTAAGGATTAAGACTTGCTTCCAATCAATGGCTAAAAGAACTTAAAGAATAAAGAGAAACCAATTGCATAAGGATTAAGACTTGCTTCCAATCAATGGCTAAAAGAACTTAAAGAATAAAGAGAAACCAATTCCTTAAGTATTAAGACTTGCTTCCAATCAGTGGCCAAAAGAACTTAAAGAATAAAGAGAAACCAATTGCATAAGGATTAAGACTTGCTTCCAATCAACGGCCAAAAGAACTTAAAGAATAAAGAGAAACCAATTGCATAAGGATTAAGACTTGCTTCCAATCAATGGCCAAAAGAACTTAAAGAATAAAGAGAAACCAATTCCTTAAGGATTAAGACTTGCTTCCAATCAATGGCCAAAAGAGCTTAAAGAATAAAGAGAAACCAATTCCTTAAGGATTAAGACTTGCTTCCAATCAATGGCCAAAAGAACTTAAAGAATAAAGAGAAACCAATTCCTTAAGGATTAAGACTTGCTTCCAATCAATGGCCAAAAGAACTTAAAGAATAAAGAGAAACCAATTGCATAAGGATTAAGACTTGCTTCCAATCAGTGGCCAAAAGAACTTAAAGAATAAAGAGAAACCAATTGCATAAGGATTAAGACTTGCTTCCAATCAATGGCCAAAAGAACTTAAAGAATAAAGAGAAACCAATTCCTTAAGGATTAAGACTTGCTTCCAATCAATGGCCAAAAGAACTTAAAGAATAAAGAGAAACCAATTCCTTAAGGATTAAGACTTGCTTCCAATCAATGGCCAAAAGAATTTAAAGATTAAAGAGAAACCAGTTGCCTACGAATTAAGACTTGCTTCCAATCAACGGCCAAAAGAACTTAAAGAATAAAGAGAAACCAATTCCTTAAGGATTAAGACTTGCTTCCAATCAATGGCCAAAAGAACTTAAAGAATAAAGGGAAACCAATTGCATAAGGATTAAGACTTGCTTCCAATCAATGGCCAAAAGAATTTAAAGATTGAAGAGAAACCAATTCCTTAAGGATTAAGACTTGCTTCCAATCAATGGCCAAAAGAACTTAAAGAATAAAGAGAAACCAATTCCTTAAGGATTAAGACTTGCTTCCAATCAATGGCCAAAAGAACTTAAAGAATAAAGAGAAACCAATTGCATAAGGATTAAGACTTGCTTCCAATCAATGGCCAAAAGAACTTAAAGAATAAAGAGAAACCAATTCCTTAAGTATTAAGACTTGCTTCCAATCAATGGCCAAAAGAACTTAAAGAATAAAGAGAAACCAATTCCTTAAGGATTAAGACTTGCTTCCAATCAATGGCCAAAAGAACTTAAAGAATAAAGAGAAACCAATTGCATAAGGATTAAGACTTGCTTCCAATCAATGGCCAAAAGAACTTAAAGAATAAAGAGAAACCAATTGCATAAGGATTAAGACTTGCTTCCAATCAATGGCCAAAAGAAGAGAAACCAATTCCTTAAGGATTAAGACTTGCTTCCAATCAATGGCCAAAAGAACCTAAAGAATAAAGAGAAACCAATTCCTTAAGTATTAAGACTTGCTTCCAATCAATGGCCAAAAGAACTTAAAGAATAAAGAGAAACCAATTCCTTAAGGATTAAGACTTGCTTCCAATCAATGGCCAAAAGAACTTAAAGAATAAAGAGAAACCAATTCCTTAAGGATTAAGACTTGCTTCCAATCAATGGCCAAAAGAACTTAAAGAATAAAGGGAAACCAATTGCATAAGGATTAAGACTTGCTTCCAATCAACGGCCAAAAGAATTTAAAGAATAAAGAGAAACCAATTCCTTAAGGATTAAGACTTGCTTCCAATCAATGGCCAAAAGAACTTAAAGAATAAAGAGAAACCAATTGCATAAGGATTAAGACTTGCTTCCAATCAACGGCCAAAAGAATTTAAAGAATAAAGAGAAACCAATTCCTTAAGGATTAAGACTTGCTTCCAATCAATGGCCAAAAGAACTTAAAGAATAAAGAGAAACCAATTCCATAGGGATTAAGACTTGCTTGCAATCAATGTCCAAAAGAACTTAAAGAATAAAGAGAAACCAATTGCATAAGGATTAAGGTTTGCTGCCAATCAATGGCCAAAAGAACTTAAAGAATAAAGAGAAACCAATTCCTTAAGGATTACGGCTTGCTTCCAATCAATGGCCAAAAGAACTTAAAGATTAAAGAGAAACCAATTCCTTAAGGATTAAGACTTGCTTCCAATCAATGGCCAAAAGAACTTAAAGAATAAAGAGAAACCAATTGCATAAGGATTAAGACTTGCTTCCAATCAATGGCCAAAAGAACCTAAAGAATAAAGAGAAACCAATTCCTTAAGGATTAAGACTTGCTTCCAATCAATCACCAACAGAACATAAAGAATAAAGAGAAACCAATTGCATAAGGATTAAGACTTGCTTCGAATCAACGGACAAAAGAATTTAAAGATTAAAGAGAAACCAATTCCTTAAGGATTAAGGCTTGCTTCCAATCAATGGCCAAAAGAACTTAAAGAATAAAGAGAAACCAATTCCATAAGGATTAAGACTTGCTTCCAATCAATGGCCAAAAGAACTTAAAGAATAAAGAGAAACCAATTGCATAAGGATTAAGACTTGCTTCCAATAATTAGCCAAAAGAATTTAAAGACTAAAGAGAAACCAATTCCTTAAGGATTAAGACTTGCTTCCAATCAATGGCCAAAAGAGCTTAAAGAATAAAGAGAAACCAATTCCTTAAGGATTAAGACTTGCTTCCAATCAGTGGCCAAAAGAACTTAAAGAATAAAGAGAAACCAATTGCATAAGGATTAAGACTTGCTTCCAATCAATGGCCAAAAGAATTTAAAGAATAAAGAGAAACCAATTCCTTAAGTATTAAGACTTGCTTCCAATCAGTGGCCAAAAGAACTTAAAGAATAAAGAAACCAATTGCATAAGGATTAAGACTTGCTTCCAATCAATGGCCAAAAGAATTTAAAGATTAAAGAGAAACCAATTCCTTAAGGATTAAGACTTGCTTCCAATCAATGGCCAAAAGAACTTAAAGAATAAAGAGAAACCAATTGCATAAGGATTAAGACTTGCTTCCAATCAATGGCCAAAAGAACTTAAAGAATAAAGAGAAACCAATTCCTTAAGTATTAAGACTTGCTTCCAATCAATGGCCAAAAGAACTTAAAGAATAAAGAGAAACCAATTGCATAAGGATTAAGACTTGCTTCCAATCAGTGGCCAAAAGAACTTAAAGAATAAAGAGAAACCAATTCCTTAAGTATTAAGACTTGCTTCCAACCAAAAGAACTTAAAGAATAAAGAGAAACCAATTGCATAAGGATTAAGACTTGCTTCCAATCAATGGCCAAAAGAACTTAAAGAATAAAGAGAAACCAATTCCTTAAGTATTAAGACTTGCTTCCAATCAGGGGCCAAAAGAACTTAAAGAATAAAGAGAAACCAATTGCATAAGGATTAAGACTTGCTTCCAATCAATGGCCAAAAGAACTTAAAGAATAAAGAGAAACCAAATCCTTAAGGATTAAGACTTGCTTCCAATCAATGGCCAAAAGAACTTAAAGAATAAAGAGAAACCAATTGCATAAGGATTAAGACTTGCTTCCAATCAATGGCCAAAAGAACTTAAAGAATAAAGAGAAACCAAATCTTAAGGATTAAGACTCGCTCTCAATCATTGGCCAGAAGAACTTAAAGAATAAAGAGAAACCAATTGCATAAGGATTAAGACTTGCTTCCAATCAAATGGCCAAAAGAACTGAAAGAATAAAGAGAAACCAATTCCTTAAGGATTAAGACTTGCTTCCAATCAATGGCCAAAAGAACTTAAAGAATAAAGAGAAACCAATTGCATAAGGATTAAGACTTGCTTCCAATCAATGGCCAAAAGAACTTAAAGAATAAAGAGAAACCAATTCCTTAAGGATTAAGACTTGCTTCCAATCAATGGCCAAAAGAACTTAAAGAATAAAGAGAAACCAATTGCATAAGGATTAAGACTTGCTTCCAATCAATGGCCAAAAGAACTTAAAGAATAAAGAGAAACCAATTCCTTAAGGATTAAGACTTGCTTCCAATCAGTGGCCAAAAGAACTTAAAGAATAAAGAGAAACCAATTGCATAAGGATTAAGACTTGCTTCCAATCAATGGCCAAAAGAATTTAAAGAATAAAGAGAAACCAATTCCTTAAGGATTAAGACTTGCTTCCAATCAATGGCCAAAAGAACTTAAAGAATAAAGAGAAACCAATTGCATAAGGATTAAGACTTGCTTCCAATCAATGGCCAAAAGAACTTAAAGAATAAAGAGAAACCAATTCCTTAAGGATTAAGACTTGCTTCCAATCAGTGGCCAAAAGAACTTAAAGAATAAAGAGAAACCAATTGCATAAGGATTAAGACTTGCTTCCAATCAATGGCCAAAAGAATTTAAAGAATAAAGAGAAACCAATTCCTTAAGTATTAAGACTTGCTTCCAATCAATGGCCAAAAGAACTTAAAGAATAAAGAGAAACCAATTGCATAAGGATTAAGACTTGCTTCCAATCAACGGCCAAAAGAATTTAAAGATTAAAGAGAAACCAATTCCTTAAGGATTAAGACTTGCTTCCAATCAATGGCCAAAAGAACTTAAAGAATAAAGAGAAACCAATTGCATAAGGATTAAGACTTGCTTCCAATCAATGGCCAAAAGAACTTAAAGAATAAAGAGAAACCAATTGCATAAGGATTAAGACTTGCTTCCAATAATTAGCCAAAAGAATTTAAAGACTAAAGAGAAACCAATTCCTTAAGGATTAAGACTTGCTTCCAATCAATGGCCAAAAGAACTTAAAGAATAAAGAGAAACCAATTCCTTAAGGATTAAGACTTGCTTCCAATCAATGGCCAAAAGAACTTAAAGAATAAAGAGAAACCAATTGCATAAGGATTAAGACTTGCTTCCAATCAATGGCCAAAAGAACTTAAAGAATAAAGAGAAACCAATTCTTAAGGATTAAGACTTGCTTCCAATCAATGGCCAAAAGAACTTAAAGAATAAAGAGAAACCAATTGCATAAGGATTAAGACTTGCTTCCAATCAACGGCCAAAAGAATTTAAAGATTAAAGAGAAACCAATTCCTTAAGGATTAAGGCTTGCTTCCAATCAATGGCCAAAAGAACTTAAAGAATAAAGAGAAACCAATTGCATAAGGATTAAGACTTGCTTCCAATCAATGGCCAAAAGAACTTAAAGAATAAAGAGAAACCAATTCCTTAAGTATTAAGACTTGCTTCCAATCAATGGCCAAAAGAACTTAAAGAATAAAGGGAAACCAATTGCATAAGGATTAAGACTTGCTTCCAATCAGTGGCCAAAAGAACTTAAAGAATAAAGAGAAACCAAATCCTTAAGTATTAAGACTTGCTTCCAATCAATGGCCAAAAGAACTTAAAGAATAAAGAGAAACCAATTGCATAAGGATTAAGACTTGCTTCCAATCAATGGCCAAAAGAACTTAAAGAATAAAGAGAAACCAAATCCTTAAGTATTAAGACTTGCTCCCCCCCCATCGCCATAAGAACTTAAAGAATAAAGAGAAACCAATTCCTTAAGTATTAAGACTTGCTTCCAATCAATGGCCAAAAGAACTTAAAGAATAAAGAGAAACCAATTCCTTAAGTATTAAGACTTGCTTCCAATCAATGGCCAAAAGAACTTAAAGAATAAAGAGAAACCAATTGCATAAGGATTAAGGATCGCTTCCAATCAATGGCCAAAAGAACTTAAAGAATAAAGAGAAACCAAATCCTTAAGTATTAAGACTTGCTTCCAATCTGTGGCCAAAAGAACTTAAAGAATAAAGAGAAACCAATTGCATAAGGATTAAGACTTGCTTCCAATCAATGGCCAAAAGAACTTAAAGAATAAAGAGAAACCAATTGCATAAGGATTAAGACTTGCTTCCAATCAATGGCCAAAAGAACTTAAAGAATAAAGAGAAACCAATTCCTTAAGTATTAAGACTTGCTTCCAATCAATGGCCAAAAGAACTTAAAGAATAAAGAGAAACCAATTCTTAAGGATTAAGACTTTTCCAATCACAACAAAAGAGCTTAAAGAATAAAGAGAAACCAATTCCTTAAGGATTAAGACTTGCTTCCAATCAATGGCCAAAAGAACTTAAAGAATAAAGAGAAACCAATTCCTTAAGGATTAAGACTTGCTTCCAATCAATTACCAAAGAACTTAAAGAATAAAGAGAAACCAATTGCATAAGGATTAAGACTTGCTTCCAATCAACGGCCAAAAGAACTTAAAGAATAAAGAGAAACCAATTCCTGCATAATTTAAGACTTGCTTCCAATCAATGGCCAAAAGAACTTAAAGAATAAAGAGAAACCAGTCAGAGAAGTATTAAGACTTGCTTCCAATCAATGGCTAAAAGAACTTAAAGAATAAAGAGAAACCAATTGCATAAGGATTAAGACTTGCTTCCAATCAATGGCCAAAAGAATTTAAAGATTAAAGAGAAACCAATTCCTTAAGGATTAAGGCTTGCTTCCAATCAATGGCCAAAAGAACTTAAAGAATAAAGAGAAACCAATTCCTTAAGGATTAAGTCTTGCTTCCAATCAATGGCCAAAAGAACTTAAAGAATAAAGAGAAACCAGTTCGTTAAGTATTAAGACTTGCTTCCAATCCATGGCCAAAAGAACTTAAAGAGTAAAGAGAAACCAATTGCATAAGGATTAAGACTTGCTTCCAATCAATGGCCAAAAGAACTTAAAGAATAAAGAGAAACCAATTGCATAAGGATTAAGACTTGCTTCCAATCAATGGCCAAAAGAACTTAAAGAATAAAGAGAAACCAATTCTTAAGGATTAAGACTTGCTTCCAATCAATGGCCAAAAGAACTTAAAGAATAAAGAGAAACCAATTGCATAAGGATTAAGACTTGCTTCCAATCAATGGCCAAAAGAATTTAAAGATTAAAGAGAAACCAATTCCTTAAGGATTAAGACTTGCTTCCAATCAATGGCCAAAAGAACTTAAAGAATAAAGAGAAACCAATTGCATAAGGATTAAGACTTGCTTCCAATCAATGCCCAAAAGAACTTAAAGAATAAAGAGAAACCAATTGCATAAGGATTAAGACTTGCTTCCAATCAATGGCCAAAAGAACTTAAAGAATAAAGAGAAACCAATTCCTTAAGGATTAAGACTTGCTTCCAATCAATGGCCAAAAGAACTTAAAGAATAAAGAGAAACCAATTGCATAAGGATTAAGACTTGCTTCCAATCAGTGGCCAAAAGAACTTAAAGAATAAAGAGAAACCAATTGCATAAGGATTAAGACTTGCTTCCAATCAATGGCCAAAAGAACTTAAAGAATAAAGAGAAACCAATTCCTTAGTTATTAAGACTTGCTTCCAATCAATGGCTAAAAGAACTTAAAGAATAAAGAGAAACCAATTCCTTAAGTATTAAGACTTGCTTCCAATCAGTGGCCAAAAGAACTTAAAGAATAAAGAGAAACCAATTGCATAAGGATTAAGACTTGCTTCCAATCAATGGCCAAAAGAACTTAAAGAATAAAGAGAAACCAATTGCATAAGGATTAAGACTTGCTTCCAATCAATGGCCAAAAGAACTTAAAGAATAAAGAGAAACCAATTGCATAAGGATTAAGACTTGCTTCCAATCAATGGCCAAAAGAACTTAAAGAATAAAGAGAAACCAATTCCTTAAGTATTAAGACTTGCTTCCAATCTGTGGCCAAAAGAACTTAAAGAATAAAGGGAAACCAATTGCATAAGAATTAGGACTTGCTTCCAATCAGTGGCCAAAAGAACTTAAAGAATAAAGAGAAACCAATTGCATAAGGATTAAGACTTGCTTCCAATCAATGGCCAAAAGAACATAAAGAATAAAGAGAAACCAATTCCTTAAGGATTAAGACTTGCTTCCAATCAATGGCCAAAAGAACTTAAAGAATAAAGAGAAACCAATTGCATAAGGATTAAGACTTGCTTCCAATCAATGGCCAAAAGAACTTAAAGAATAAAGAGAAACCAATTCCTTAAGTATTAAGACTTGCTTCCAATCAGTGGCCAAAAGAACTTAAAGAATAAAGGGAAACCAATTGCATAAGGATTAAGACTTGCTTCCAATCAATGGCCAAAAGAACTTAAAGAATAAAGAGAAACCAATTGCATAAGGATTAAGACTTGCTTCCAATCAATGGCCAAAAGAACTTAAAGAATAAAGAGAAACCAATTCCTTAAGTATTAAGACTTGCTTCCAATCAATGGCTAAAAGAACTTAAAGAATAAAGAGAAACCAATTGCATAAGGATTAAGACTTGCTTCCAATCAATGGCCAAAAGAACTTAAAGAATAAAGAGAAACCAATTCCTTAAGGATTAAGACTTGCTTCCAATCAGGCCAAAAGAACTTAAAGAATAAACGGAAACCAAATACATAAGGATTTAGACTTGCTTCCAATCAATGGCCAAAAGAATTTAAAGAATAAAGAGAAAGCAATTCTATAAGCATTAAGACTTGCTTCCAATCAATGGCCAAAAGAACTTAAAGAATAAAGAGAAACCAATTCCTTAAGGATTAAGACTTGCTTCCAATCAATGGCTAAAAGAACTTAAAGAATAAAGAGAAACCAATTGCATAAGGATTAAGACTTGCTTCCAATCAATGGCCAAAAGAACTTAAAGAATAAAGAGAAACCAATTGCATAAGGTTTAAGACTTGCTTCCAATCAATGGCCAAAAGAACTTAAAGAATAAAGAGAAACCAATTCCTTAAGGATTAAGACTTGCTTCCAATCAGTGGCCAAAAGAACTTAAAGAATAAAGAGAAACCAATTGCATAAGTATTAAGACTTGCTTCCGATCAATGGTTAAAAGAACTTAAAGAATAAAGAGAAACCAATTGCATAAGGATTAAGACTTGCTTCCAATCAATGGCCAAAAGAACTTAAAGAATAAAGAGAAACCAATTCCTTAAGGATTAAGACTTGCTTCCAATCAATGGCCAAAAGAACTTAAAGAATAAAGAGAAACCAATTGCATAAGGATTAAGACTTGCTTCCAATCAATGGCCAAAAGAACTTAAAGAATAAAGAGAAACCAATTCCTTAAGGATTAAGACTTGCTTCCAATCAATGGCCAAAAGAACTTAAAGAATAAAGAGAAACCAATTGCATAAGGATTAAGACTTGCTTCCAATCAATGGCCAAAAGAACTTAAAGAATAAAGAGAAACCAATTCCTTAAGGATTAAGGCTTGCTTCCAATCAATGGCCAAAAGAACTTAAAGAATAAAGAGAAACCAATTGCATAAGGATTAAGACTTGCTTCCAATCAATGGCTAAAAGAACTTAAAGAATAAAGAGAAACCAATTGCATAAGGATTAAGACTTGCTTCCAATCAATGGCCAAAAGAACTTAAAGAATAAAGAGAAACCAATTCCTTAAGGATTAAGACTTGCTTCCAATCAATGGCCAAAAGAACTTAAAGAATAAAGAGAAACCAATTCCTTAAGGATTAAGACTTGCTTCCAATCAATGGCCAAAAGAACTTAAAGAATAAAGAGAAACCAATTCCTTAAGGATTAAGACTTGCTTCCAATCAATGGCCAAAAGAACTTAAAGAATAAAGAGAAACCAATTGCATAAGGATTAAGACTTGCTTCCAATCAATGGCCAAAAGAGCTTAAAGAATAAAGAGAAACCAATTGCTTAAGGATTAAGACTTGCTTCCAATCAATGGCCATAAGAACTTAAAGAATAAAGAGAAACCAATTGCATAAGGATTAAGACTTGCTTCCAATCAATGGCCAAAAGAACTTAAAGAATAAAGAGAAACCAATTGCATAAGGATTAAGACTTGCTTCCAATCAATGGCCAAAAGAACTTAAAGAATAAAGAGAAACCAATTCCTTAAGGATTAAGACATGCTTCCAATCAATGGCCAAAAGAACTTAAAGAATAAAGAGAAACCAATTGCATAAGGATTAAGACTTGCTTCCAATCAATGGCCAAAAGAACTTAAAGAATAAAGAGAAACCAATTCCTTAAGGATTAAGACTTGCTTCCAATCAATGGCCAAAAGAACTTAAAGAATAAAGAGAAACCAATTGCATAAGGATTAAGACTTGCTTCCAATCAATGGCCAAAAGAACTTAAAGAATAAAGAGAAACCAATTGCATAAGGATTAAGACTTGCTTCCAATCAATGGCCAAAAGAACTTAAAGAATAAAGAGAAACCAATTGCTTAAGGATTAAGACTTGCTTCCAATCAATGGCCAAAAGAACTTAAAGAATAAAGAGAAACCAATTCCTTAAGGATTAAGACTTGCTTCCAATCAATGGCCAAAAGAACTTAAAGAATAAAGAGAAACCAATTCCTTAAGAATTAAGACTTGCTTCCAATCAATGGCCAAAAGAACTTAAAGAATAAAGAGAAACCAATTGCATAAGGATTAAGACTTGCTTCCAATCAATGGCCAAAAGAACTTAAAGAATAAAGAGAAACCAATTCCTTAAGGATTAACACTTGCTTCCAATCAATGGCCAAAAGAACTTAAAGAATAAAGAGAAACCAATTGCATAAGGATTAAGACTTGCTTCCAATCAATGGCCAAAAGAACTTAAAGAATAAAGAGAAACCAATTCCTTAAGGATTAAGACTTGCTTCCAATCAATGGCCAAAAGAACTTAAAGAATAAAGAGAAACCAATTGCATAAGGATTAAGACTTGCTTCCAATCAATGGCCAAAAGAACTTAAAGAATAAAGAGAAACCAATTCCTTAAGGATTAAGACTTGCTTCCAATCAGTGGCCAAAAGAACTTAAAGAATAAAGAGAAACCAATTGCTTAAGGATTAAGACTTGCTTCCAATCAATGGCCAAAAGAACTTAAAGAATAAAGAGAAACCAATTCCTTAAGGATTAAGACTTGCTTCCAATCAAAGACTTGCTTCCAATCAATGGCCAAAAGAACTTAAAGAATAAAGAGAAACCAATTGCATAAGGATTAAGACTTGCTTCCAATCAATGGCCAAAAGAACTTAAAGAATAAAGAGAAACCAATTGCATAAGGATTAAGACTAGCTTCCAATCATTGGCCAAAAAGAACTTAAAGAATAAAGAGAAACCAATTCCTTAAGGATTAAGACTTGCTTCCAATCAATGGCCAAAAGAACTTAAAGAATAAAGAGAAACCAATTCCTTAAGGATTAAGACTTGCTTCCAATCAATGGCCATAAGAACTTAAAGAATAAAGAGAAACCAATTGTATAAGGATTAAGACTTGCTTCCAATCAATGGCCAAAAGAACTTAAAGAATAAAGAGAAACCAATTCCTTAAGGATTAAGACTTGCTTCCAATCAATGGCCAAAAGAACTAAAAGAACAAAAGAGAAACCAATTCGTTAAGGATTAAGACTTGCTTCCAATCAGTGGCCAAAAGAACTTAAAGAATAAAGAGAAACCAATTGCGTAAGGATTAAGACTTGCTTCCAATCAGTGGCCAAAAGAACTTAAAGAATAAAGAGAAACCAATTGCATAAGGATTAAGACTTGCTTCAAATCAATGGCCAAAAGAACTTAAAGAATAAAGAGAAACCAATTGCATAAGGATTAAGACTTGCTTCCAATCAGAGGCCAAAAGAACTTAAAGAATAAAGAGAAACCAATTGCATAAGGATTAAGACTTGCTTCCAATCAATGGCCAAAAGAACTTAAAGAATAAAGAGAAACCAATTGCTTAAGGATTAAGACTTGCTTCCAATCAATGGCCAAAAGAACTTAAAGAATAAAGAGAAACCAATTCCTTAAGGATTAAGACTTGCTTCCAATCAATGGCCAAAAGAACTTAAAGAATAAAGAGAAACCAATTCCTTAAGTATTAAGACTTGCTTCCAATCAATGGCCAAAAGAACTTAAAGAATAAAGAGAAACCAATTGCATAAGGATTAAGACTTGCTTCCAATCAATGGCCAAAAGAACTTAAAGAATAAAGAGAAACCAATTGCATAAGGATTAAGACTTGCTTCCAATCAATGGCCAAAAGAACTTAAAGAATAAAGAGAAACCAATTGCATAAGGATTAAGACTTGCTTCCAATCAATGGCCAAAAGAACTTAAAGAATAAAGAGAAACCAATTGCATAAGGATTAAGACTTGCTTCCAATCAATGGCCAAAAGAACTTAAAGAATAAAGAGAAACCAATTCCTTAAGTATTAAGACTTGCTTCCAATCAATGGACAAAAGAACTTAAAGAATAAAGAGAAACCAATTGCATAAGGATTAAGACTTGCTTCCAATCAATGGCCAAAAGAACTTAAAGAATAAAGAGAAACCAATTGCATAAGGATTAAGACTTGCTTCCAATCAGTGGCCAAAAGAACTTAAAGAATAAAGAGAAACCAATTAATGGCTAAAAGAACTTAAAGAATAAAGAGAAACCAATTGCATAAGGATTAAGACTTGCTTCCAATCAGTGGCCAAAAGAACTTAAAGAATAAAGAGAAACCAATTGCATAAGGATTAAGACTTGCTTCCAATCAATGGCCAAAAGAACTTAAAGAATAAAGAGAAACCAATTACTTAAGTATTAAGACTTGCTTCCAATCACATGCAAAAGAACTTAAAGAATAAAGAGAAACCAATTGCATAAGGATTAAGACTTGCTTCCAATCAATGGCCAAAAGAACTTAAAGAATAAAGAGAAACCAATTCCTTAAGGATTAAGACTTGCTTCCAATCAATGGCCAAAAGAACTTAAAGAATAAAGAGAAACCAATTCCTTAAGGATTAAGACTTGCTTCCAATCAATGGCCAAAAGAACTTAAAGAATAAAGAGAAACCAATTGCATAAGGATTAAGACTTGCTTCCAATCAATGGCCAAAAGAACTTAAAGAATAAAGAGAAACCAATTCCTGCATAAGGATTAAGACTTGCTTCCAATCAAAAGAACTTAAAGAATAAAGCCAATTCCTTAAGTATTAAGACTTTCAACAAAAGAACTTAAAGAATAAAGAAACCAATTGCATAAGGATTAAGACTTGCTTCCAATCAATGGCCAAAAGAACTTAAAGAATAAAGAGAAACCAATTGCATAAGGATTTTCAAGACTTGCTTCCAATCAATGGCCAAACTACAAGAACTTTAAAGATTAAAGAGAAACCA
>CM062524.1:39351-93251 GCA_031439595.1 Pterocarpus santalinus
ATTGCATAAGGATTAAGACTTGCTTCCAATCAATGGCCAAAAGAGCTTAAAGAATAAAGAGAAACCAATTGCTTAAGGATTAAGACTTGCTTCCAATCAATGGCCAAAAGAACTTAAAGAATAAAGAGAAACCAATTGCATAAGGATTAAGACTTGCTTCCAATCAATGGCCAAAAGAACTTAAAGAATAAGAACTTAAGAAACCAATTGCATAAGATTAAGACTTGCTTCCAATCAATGGCCAAAAGAACTTAAAGAATAAAGAGAAACCAATTGCATAAGGATTAAGACTTGCTTCAATCAATGGCCAAAAGAACTTAAAGAATAAAGAGAAACCAATTGCATAAGGATTAAGACTTGCTTCCAATCAATGGCCAAAAGAACTTAAAGAATAAAGAGAAACCAATTGCATAAGGATTAAGACTTGCTTCCAATCAATGGCCAAAAGAACTTAAAGAATAAAGAGAAACCAATTGCATAAGGATTAAGACTTGCTTCCAATCAGTGGGCAAAAGAACTTAAAGAATAAAGAGAAACCAATTGCATAAGGATTAAGACTTGCTTCCAATCAATGGCCAAAAGAACTTAAAGAATAAAGAGAAACCAATTCCTTAAGGATTAAGACTTGCTTCCAATCAGTGGCCAAAAGAACTTAAAGAATAAAGAGAAACCAATTGCATAAGGATTAAGACTTGCTTCCAATCAATGGCCAAAAGAACTTAAAGAATAAAAAGAAACCAATTGCATAAGGATTAAGACTTGCTTCCAATCAATGGCCAAAAGAACTTAAAGAATAAAGAGAAACCAATTGCATAAGGATTAAGACTTGCTTCCAATCAATGGCCAAAAGAACTTAAAGAATAAAGAGAAACCAATTCCTTAAGGATTAAGACTTGCTTCCAATCTATCGCCATAAGAACTTAAAGAATAAAGATATAAACAAATGTAGACAGATCAAGACTTGCTTCCAACTCCTAAAGCACAAAAGAACTTAAAGAATAAAGAGAAACCAATTGCATAAGGATTAAGACTTGCTTCCAATCAATGGCCAAAAGAACTTAAAGAATAAAGAGAAACCAATTCCTTAAGTATTAAGACTTGCTTCCAATCTGTGGCTAAAAGAACTTAAAGAATAAAGGGAAACCAATTGCATAAGAAATAGGACTTGCTTCCAATCAGTACAAAAGAACTTAAAGAACAAAGAGAAACCAATTGCATAAGGATTAAGACTCTGCTTCCAATCAATGGCCAAAAAGAACTTAAAGAATAGCAGAAACCAATTTTAAGTATTAAGACATGCTTCCAAACTATGGCCAAACAGGATCATGGAGAAGAAATGAAACCAATTGCATAAGGATTAAGACTTGTTTCCAATGCAACACACAAAATGAACTTAAAGAATAAGGAGAAACCAATTCCCATAAGGATTAAGACTTGCTTCCAATCTATGGCCAAAAGTGAATTTAAAGAATAAAGAGGACACCAATTTTAAGTATTACACTTGCTTCCAATCAATGGCAAAAAGAACTCAAAGAATAAAGAGAAACCACTGCATTAAGGATTAAGACTTGGTTTCCAATCATGGCCACAAAAGTAACTTTAAGAAATGTAAAGAGAAACCATAATTCCTTACATTAAGACTTGCTTCCCCCAATCTTGTGTGGACAAAAAGAACTTGAAGAGGGAAAGTGAAACCAATTGCATAAGGATTAAGACTTGCTTCCAAATTTGATGGCCAAAAGAACTTGAAGATTAAAGAGAAACCAATTGCATAAGGATTAAGACTTGCATCCAATCAACTGGCTAAAAGAACTTTAAAGAATAAAGAGAAACCAATTGCATATGGATTAAGACTTGCTTCCAATCAATGGCCAAAAGAACTTAAAGAATGAAAGAGAAAACCAATTCCTTAAGTATTAAGACTTGCTTCCAATCTGTGCACAAAAGAACTTTAAGAGTAAAGAGAAACCACTGGGTATAAGGATTACACTTGCTTCCTAACCAATGACACAAAAGAATTTAAAGATTAAAGAGAAACTAAATTGTACAAGGATTAAGACTTGCATCCAATCAACGCTGCCAAAAGAACTTTCTAAAGAATAAAGAGAAAACCAATTGCATAAGGATTAAGACTCATTTCTAATCAATGGCCAAAAGAACTTAAAGAATAAAGAGAAACCACCCTGGATAAGTATTAAGATTTGGCTTCCAATCAGTACAAAAGAACTTCATGAATAAAGAGAAACCAATTGCATAAGGATTAAGACTGGCTTCCAATCAATGGCCAAAAGAACTTAAAGTTAATAAAGAGACACCAATTCCTTAAGTATTAAGCACTTGCTTCCAATCAGTGGCCAAAAGAACTTAAAGAATAAAGAGAAACTGACAATTGCATAAGGATTAATAGTGACTTGCTTTCCAATCAATGGCTAAAAGAACTTAAAGAATAAAGAGAAACCAATTGCATAAGGATTAAGACTTGCTTCCAATCTGTGGACAAAAGAACTTAAAGAGTAAAGGGAAACCAATTGCATAAGGATTAAGACTTGCTTCCAATCACAATGTACACAAAGAACTTTTCAGAAGAATAAAGAGAAACCAATTGCATAAGGATTAAGACTTGCTTCCAATCAACTACCATTAAAGAACTTAAAGAATAAGAGAGAAAACCAATTGTATAAGGTATTAAGACTTGCTTCCAATCAATGGGCCAATGCAGTAACTTAAAAGAATAAAGAGAAACCAATTGCATAAGGATTAAGACTTTGCTTTCCAATCAATGGCCCAAAAGAACTTAAAGAATAAAGAGAAACCAATTGCATAAGGATTAAGATAATTTGCTTCAATCAATGGTCAAAAGAACTTAAAGAATAAAGCAGTAAAACCAATTCCTTGAAGGCTATTAAGACTTGCTTCCAATCAATGGCCAAAAGAACTTAAAGAATAAAGAGAAACCAATTGCATAAGGATTAAGACTTGCTTCCAATCAATGGCCAAAAGAACTTAAAGAATAAAGAGAAACCAATTCCTTAAGTATTAAGACTTGCTTCCAATCAGTGGCCAAAAGAACTTAGAGAATAAAGGGAAACCAATTGCATAAGGATTAAGACTTGCTTCCAATCAATGGCCAAAAGAACTTAAAGAATAAAGAGAAACCAATTGCATATTGATGAAGACTTGCTTCCAATCAGTGGCCGAAAGAACTTAAAGAATAAAGAGAAACCAATTCCTTAATGATTAAGACTTGCTTCCAATCAATGGCCAAAAGAACTTAAAGAATAAAGAGAAACCAATTCCTTAAGTATTAAGACTTGCTTCCAATCAGTGGCCAAAAGAACTTAAAGAATAAAGAGAAACCAATTGCATAAGGATTAAGACTTGCTTCCAATCAATGGCCAAAAGAACTTAAAGAATAAAGAGAAACCAATTCCTTAAGGATTAAGACTTGCTTCCAATCAATGGCCAAAAGAACTAAATGAATAAAGACAAACCAACTGTATAAGGATTAGGATTTGCTTCCAATCAACAGCACAAAGAACTTAAAAAATAAAGAGAAAACAATTCTAAAGATTAAGACTTGCTTTCCAATCAATAATGGCTAAAAAGAATAAAGAGAAACCAATTGCATAAGGATTAAGACTTGCTTCCAATCAGTGGCCAAAAGAACTTAAAGAATAAAGAGAAACCAATTGCATAAGGATTAAGACTTGCTTCCAATCAATCGCTAAAAGAACTTAAAGAATAAAGAGAAACCAATTCCTTAAGGATTAAGACTTGCTTCCAATCAGTGGCCAAAAGAACTTAAAGAATAAAGAGAAACCAATTGCATAAGGATTAAGACTTGCTTCCAATCAATGGCCAAAAGAACTTAAAGAATAAAGAGAAACCAATTGCATAAGTATTAAGACTTGCTTCCAATCAGTGGCCAAAAGAACTTAAAGAATAAAGAGAAACCAATTGCATAAGGATTAAGACTTGCTTCCAATCAGTGGCCAAAAGAACATAGAGAATAAAGGGAAACCAATTGCATAAGGATTTAAGACTTGCTTCCAATCAATGGCCAAAAGAACTTAAAGAATAAAGAGAAACGAATTCCTTAAGTATTAAGACTTGCTTCCAATCAATGGCTAAAAGAACTTAAAGAATAAAGAGAAACCAATTGCATAAGGATTAAGACTCGCTTCCAATCAATGGCCAAAAGAACTTAAAGAATAAAGAGAAACCAATTGCATAAGGATTAAGACTTGCTTCCAATCAATGGCCAAAAGAACTTAAAGAATAAAGAGAAACCAATTCCTTAAGTATTAAGACTTGCTTCCAATCAATGGCCAAAAGAACTTAAAGAATAAAGGGAAACCAATTCCTTAAGTATTAAGACTTGCTTCCAATCAGTGGCCAAAAGAACTTAAAGAATAAAGAGAAACCAATTGCATAAGGATTAAGACTTGCTTCCAATCTTGTGGACAAAAGAACTTAAAGAGTAAACGGAAACCAATTCCTTAAGGATTAAGACTTGCTTCCAATCAATGGCCAAAAGAACTTAAAGAATAAAGAGAAACCAATTGCATAAGGATTAAGACTTGCTTCCAATCAATGGCTAAAAGAACTTAAAGAATAAAGAGAAACCAATTCCTTAAGGATTAAGACTTGCTTCCAATCAATGGCCAAAAGAACTTAAAGAATAAAGAGAAACCAATTCCTTAAGAATTAAGACTTGCTTCCAATCAATGGCCAAAAGAACTTAAAGAATAAAGAGAAACCAATTCCTTAAGGATTAAGACTTGTTTCCAATCAATGGCCAAAAGAACTTAAAGAATAAAGAGAAACCAATTGCATAAGGATTAAGACTTGCTTCCAATCAACGGCCAAAAGAACTTAAAGAATAAAGAGAAACCAATTGCATAAGGATTAAGACTTGCTTCCAATCAATGGCTAAAAGAAGTTAAAGAATAAAGAGAAACCAATTGCATAAGGATTAAGACTTGCTTCCAATCAATGGCCAAAAGAACTTAAAGAATAAAGAGAAACCAATTGGCCCATAAGGATTAAGACTTGCTTCCAATCAATGGCCAAAAGAACTTAAAGAATAAAGAGAAACCAATTGCATAAGGATTAAGACTTGCTTCCAATCAGTGGCCAAAAGAACTTAAAGAATAAAGAGAAACCAATTGCATAAGGATTAAGACTTGCTTCCAATCAATGGCCAAAAGAACTTAAAGAATAAAGAGAAACCAATTCCTTAAGGATTAAGATTTACTTCCAATCACTGGCCAAAAGAACTTAAAGAATAAAGAGAAACCAATTGCATAAGGATTAAGACTTGCTTCCAATCAATGGCCAAAAGAACTTAAAGAATAAAGAGAAACCAATTCCATAAGGATGGCCAAAAGAACTTAAAGAATAAAGAGAAACCAATTGCATAAGGATTAAGACTTGCTTCCAATCAATGGCCAAAAGAACTTAAAGAATAAAGAGAAACCAATTGGATAAGGATTAAGACTTGCTTCCAATCAATGGCCAAAAGAACTTAAAGAATAAAGAGAAACCAATTGCATAAGGATTAAGACTTGCTTCCAATCGGTGGCCAAAAGAACTTAAAGAATAAAGAGAAACCAATTGCATAAGGATTAAGACTTGCTTCCAATCAATGGCCAAAAGAGCTTAAAGAATAAAGAGAAACCAATTGCATAAGGATTAAGATTTACTTCCAATCACTGGCCAAAAGAACTTAAAGAATAAAGAGAAACCAATTGCATAAGGATTAAGACTTGCTTCCAATCAATGGCCAAAAGAACTTAAAGAATAAAGAGAAACCAATTGCATAAAGATTAAGACTTGCTTCCAATCAATGGCCAAAAGAACTTAAAGAATAAAGAGAAACCAATTGCATAAAGATTAAGACTTGCTTCCAATCAACGGCCAAAGAACTTAAAGAATAAAGAGAAACCAATTGCATAAGGATTAAGACTTGCTTCCAATCAATGGCCAAAAGAACTTAAAGAATAAAGAGAAACCAATTCCTTAAGTATTAAGACTTGCTTCCAATCAATGCAAAAAGAACTTAAAGAATAAAGAGAAACCAATTGCATAAGGATTAAGACTTGCTTCCAATCAGTGGCCAAAAGAACTTAAAGAATAAAGAGAAACCAATTGCATAAGGATTAAGACTTGCTTCCAATCAATGGCCAAAAGAACTTAAAGATTAAAGAGAAACCAATTGCATAAGGATTAAGACTTGCTTCCAATCATTGGCCAGAAGAGCTAAAAGGATAAAGAGAAACCAATTCCTTAAGGATTAAGACTTGCTTCCAATCAATGGCCAAAAGAACTTAAAGAATAAAGAGAAACCAATTGCATAAGGATTAAGACTTGCTTCCAATCAATGGCCAAAAGAACTTAAAGAATAAAGAGAAACCAATTCCTTAAGTATTAAGACTTGCTTCCAATCAGTGGCCAAAAGAACTTAAAGAATAAAGAGAAACCAATTGCATAAGGATTAAGACTTGCTTCCAATCAGTGGCCCAAAGAACTTAAAGAATAAAGAGAAACCAATTGCATAAGGATTAAGACTTGCTTCCAATCAATGGCCAAAAGAACTTAAAGAATAAAGAGAAACCAATTCCTTAAGGATTAAGACTTGCTTCCAATCAATGGCTAAAAAACTTAAAGAATAAAGAGAAACCAATTGCATAAGGATTAAGACTTGCTGCCAATCAATGGCCAAAAGAACTTAAAGAATAAAGAGAAACCAATTCCTTAAGTATTAAGACTTGCTTCCAATCAGTGGCCAAAAGAACTTAGAGAATAAAGGGAAACCAATTGCATAAGGATTAAGACTTGCTTCCAATCAATGGCCAAAAGAACTTAAAGAATAAAGAGAAACCAATTGCATAAGGATTAAGACTTGCTTCCAATCAATGGCCAAAAGAACTTAAAGAATAAAGAGAAACCAATTCCATAAGGATTAAGACTTGCTTCCAATCAATGGCCAAAAGAACTTAAAGAATAAAGAGAAACCAATTGCATAAGGATTAAGACTTGCTTTCCATCAATGGCCAAAAGAACTTAAAGAATAAAGAGAAACCAATTGCATAAGGATTAAGACTTGCTTCCAATCAATGGCCAAAAGAACTTAAAGAATAAAGAGAAACCAATTGCATAAGGATTAAGACTTGCTTCCAATCAATGGCCAAAAGAACTTAAAGAATAAAGAGAAACCAATTCCTTAAGTATTAAGACTTGCTTTCAATCAATGGCCAAAAGAACTTAAAGAATAAAGAGAAACCAATTGCATAAGTATTAAGACTTGCTTCCAATCAATGTCCAAAAGAACTTAAAGAATAAAGAGAAACCACTGCATAAGGATTAAAGCTTGCTTCCAATCAATGGCCAAAAGAACTTAAAGAATAAAGAGAAACCAATTGCATAAGGATTAAGACTTGCTTCCAATCAGTGGCCAAAAGAACTTAAAGAATAAAGAGAAACCAATTGCATAAGGATTAAGACTTGCTTCCAATCAATGGCCAAAAGAACTTAAAGAATAAAGAGAAACCAATTGCATAAGGATTAAGACTTGCTTCCAATCAATGGCCAAAAGAACTTAAAGAATAAAGGGGAACCAATTGCTTATGCATTAAGACTTCCTTCCAATCAACGGCCCAAAGAACTTAAAGAATAAAGAGAAACCAATTGCATAAGGATTAAGACTTGCTTCCAATCAATGGCCAAAAGAACTTAAAGAATAAAGAGAAACCAATTGCATAAGGATTAAGACTTGCTTCCAATCAATGGCTAAAAGAACTTAGAGAATAAAGAGAAACCAATTGCATAAGGATTAAGACTTGCTTCCAATCAATGGCCAAAAGAACTTAAAGAATAAAGAGAAACCAATTGCTTAAGTATTAAGACTTGCTCCCAATCAATGGCCAAAAGAACTTAAAGAATAAAGAGAAACCAATTGCATAAGGATTAAGACTTGCTTCCAATCAATGGCCATAAGAACTTAAAGAATAAAGAGAAACCAATTGCATAAGGATTAAGACTTGCTTCCAATCAATGGCCAAAAGAACTTAAAGAATAAAGAGAAACCAATTGCATAAGGATTAAGACTTGCTTCCAATCAGTGGCCAAAAGAACTTAAAGAATAAAGAGAAACCAATTGCATAAGGATTAAGACTTGCTAAGAACTTAAAGAATAAAGAGAAACCAATTGCATAAGGATTAAGACTTGCTTCCAATCAATGGCCAAAAGAACTTAAAGAATAAAGAGAAACCAATTCCTTAAGGATTAAGACTTGCTTCCAATCAATGGCCAAAAGAACTTAAAGAATAAAGAGAAACCAATTGCATAAGGATTAAGACTTGCTTCCCATCAATGGCCAAAAGAACTTAAAGAATAAAGAGAAACCAATTGCATAAGGATTAAGACTTGCTTCCAATCAATGGCCAAAAGAACTTAAAGAATAAAGAGAAACCAATTGCATAAGGATTAAGATTTACTTCCAATCACTGGCCAAAAGAACTTAAAGAATAAAGAGAAACCAATTCCTTAAGTATTAAGACTTGCTTCCAATCTGTGGCCAAAAGAACTTAAAGAATAAAGGGAAACCAATTGCATAAGGATTAAGACTTGCTTCCAATCAGTGGCCAAAAGAACTTAAAGAATAAAGAGAAACCAATTGCATAAGGATTAAGACTTGCTTCCAACCAATGGCTAAAAGAACTTAAAGAATAAAGAGAAACCAATTCCTTAGTTATTAAGACTTGCTTCCAATCAATGGCCAAAAGAACTTAAAGAATAAAGAGAAACCAATTGCATAAGGATTAAGACTTGCTTCCAATCAATGGCTAAAAGAACTTAAAGAATAAAGAGAAACCAATTGCATAAGGATTAAGACTTGCTTCCAATCAATGGCCAAAAGAACTTAAAGAATAAAGGAAAACCAATTGCATAAGGATTAAGACTTGCTTCCAATCAATGGCCAAAAGAACTTAAAGAATAAAGAGAAACCAATTGCATAAGGATTAAGACTTGCTTCCAATCAAATGCCAAAAGAACGTAAAGGACAAAGAGAACCCATTCCCTTAAGGATTAAGACTTGCTTCCAATCAATGGCCAAAAGAACTTAAAGAATAAAGAGAAACCAATTGCATAAGGATTAAGACTTGCTTCCAATCAATGGCCAAAAGAACTTAAAGAATAAAGAGAAACCAATTCCTTAGTTATTAAGACTTGCTTCCAATCAATGGCCAAAAGAACTTAAAGAATAAAGAGAAACCAATTCCTTAAGTATTAAGACTTGCTTCCAATCAATGGCCAAAAGAACTTAAAGAATAAAGGGAAACCAATTGCATAAGGATTAAGACTTGCTTCCAATCAATGGCCAAAAGAACTTAAAGAATAAAGAGAAACCAATTCCTTAAGTATTATCACTTGCTTCCAATCAATTCCTAAAATAACTTAAAGAATAAAGAGAAACCAATTGCATAAGGATTAAGACTTGCTTCCAATCAATGGCTAAAAGAACTTAAAGAATAAAGAGAAACCAATTGCATAAGGATTAAGACTTGCTTCCAATCAGTGGCCAAAAGAACTTAGAGAATAAAGGGAAACCAATTGCATAAGGATTAAGACTTGCTTCCAATCAACGGCCAAAAGAACTTAAAGAATAAAGAGAAACCAATTGCATAAGGATTAAGACTTGCTTCCAATCAATGGCCAAAAGAACTTAAAGAATAAAGAGAAACCAATTGCATAAGGATTAAGACTTGCTTCCAATCAATGGCCAAAAGAACTTAAAGAATAAAGAGAAACCAATTGCATAAGGATTAAGACTTGCTTCCAATCAATGGCTAAAAGAACTTAAAGAATAAAGGGAAACCAATTGTATAAGGATTAAGACTTGCTTCCAATCAATGGCCAAAAGAACTTAAAGAATAAAGAGAAACCAATTCCTTAAGTATTAAGACTTGCTTCCAATCAGTGGCCAAAAGAACTTAAAGAATAAAGAGAAACCAATTGCATAAGGATTAAGACTTGCTTCCAATCAATGGCCAAAAGAACTTAAAGAATAAAGAGAAACCAATTCCTTAAGTATTAAGACTTGCTTCCAATCAATGGCTAAAAGAACTTAAAGAATAAAGAGAAACCAATTGCATAAGGATTAAGACTTGCTTCCAATCAATGGCCAAAAGAACTTAAAGAATAAAGAGAAACCAATTCCTTAAGTATTAAGACATGCTTCCAATCAGTGGCCAAAAGAACATGGAGAATAAAGGGAAACCAATTGCATAAGGATTAAGACTTGCTTCCAATCAATGGCCAAAAGAACTTAAAGAATAAGGAGAAACCAATTCCTTAAGTATTAAGGCTTGCTTCCAGTCAATGGCCAAAAACTCTTAAAGAATAAAGAGAAACCAATTGCATAAGGATTAAGACTTGCTTCCAATCAGTGGCCAAAAGAACTTAAAGAATAAAGAGAAACCAATTGCATAAGGATTAAGACTTGCTTCCAATCAATGGCCAAAAGAACTTAAAGAATAAAGAGAAACCAATTGCATAAGTATTAAGACTTGCTTCCAATCTATGGCCAAAAGAACTTAAAGAATAAAGGGACACCAATTCCTTAAGTATTAAGACTTGCTTCCAATCAGTGGCCAAAAGAACTTCAAGAATAAAGAGAAACCAATTGCATAAGGATTAAGACTTGCTTCCAATCAGTGGCCAAAAGAACTTAAAGAATAAAGAGAAACCAATTGCATAAGGATTAAGACTTGCTTCCAATCAATGGCCAAAAGAACTTAAAGAATAAAGAGAAACCAATTCCTTAAGTATTAAGACTTGCTTCCAATCTGTGGCCAAAAGAACTTAAAGAATAAAGGGAAACCAATTGCATAAGGATTAAGACTTGCTTCCAATCAGTGGCCAAAAGAACTTAAAGAATAAAGAGAAACCAATTGCATAAGGATTAAGATTTACTTCCAATCACTGGCCAAAAGAACTTAAAGAATAAAGAGAAACCAATTGCATAAGGATTAAGATTTACTTCCAATCACTGGCCAAAAGAACTTAAAGAATAAGAGAAAACCAATTGCATAAGGATTAAGACTTGCTTCTCAATCAATGGCCAAAAGAACTTAAAGAATAAAGAGAAACCAATTGCATAAGGATTAAGACTTGCTTCCAATCAATGGCCAAAAGAACTTAAAGAATAAAGAGAAACCAATTGCATAAGGATTAAGACTTGCTTCCAATCAATGGCCAAAAGAACTTAAAGAATAAAGAGAAACCAATTCCTTAAGTATTAAGACTTGCTTCCAATCAGTGGCCAAAAGAACTTAAAGAATAAAGGGAAACCAATTGCATAAGGATTAAGACTTGCTTCCAATCAATGGCCAAAAGAACTTAAAGAATAAAGAGAAACCAATTGCATAAGGATTAAGACTTGCTTCCAATCAATAGCCAAAAGAACTTAAAGAATAAAGAGAAACCAATTGCATAAGGATTAAGACTTGCTCCTAATCAATGTCCAAAAGAACTTAAAGAATTGAGAGAAACCAATTGCTTAAGGATTAAGACTTGCTTAAGGATTAAGACTTGCTTCCAATCAGTGGCCAAAAGAACATAGAGAATAAAGGGAAACCAATTGCATAAGGATTTAAGACTTGCTTCCAATCAATGGCCAAAAGAACTTAAAGAATAAAGAGAAACGAATTCCTTAAGTATTAAGACTTGCTTCCAATCTGTGGCCAAAAGAACTTAAAGAATAAAGGGAAACCAATTGCATAAGGATTAAGACTTGCTTCCAATCAGTGGCCCAAAGAACTTAAAGAATAAAGAGAAACCAATTGCATAAGGATTAAGACTTGCTTCCAATCAATGGCCAAAAGAACTTAAAGAATAAAGAGAAACCAATTCCTTAGTTATTAAGACTTGCTTCCAATCAATGGCTAAAAGAACTTAAAGAATAAAGAGAAACCAATTGCATAAGGATTAAGACTTGCTTCCAATCAATGGCCAAAAGAACTTAAAGAATAAAGAGAAACCAATTGCATAAGGATTAAGACTTGCTTCCAATCAATGGCCAAAAAGAACTTAAAGAATAAAGAGAAACCAATTGCATAAGGATTAAGACTTGCTTCCAATCAATGGCCAAAAGAACTTAAAGAATAAAGAGAAACCAATTGCATAAGGATTAAGACTTGCTTCCAATCAATGGCCAAAAGAACTTAAAGAATAAAGAGAAACCAATTCCTTAAGGATTAAGACTTGCTTCCAATCAGTGGCCAAAAGAACTTAAAGAATAAAGAGAAACCAATTGCATAAGGATTAAGACTTGCTTCCAATCAACGGCCAAAAGAACTTAAAGAATAAAGAGAAACCAATTGCATAAGGATTAAGACTTGCTTCCAATCAATGGCCAAAAGAACTTAAAGAATAAAGAGAAACCAATTCCTTAAGTATTAAGACTTGGTTCCAATCTGTGGCCAAAAGAACTTAAAGTATAAAGGGAAACCAATTGCATAAGGATTAAGACTTGCTTCCAATCGGTGGCCAAAAGAACTTAAAGAATAAAGAGAAACCAATTGCATAAGGATTAAGACTTGCTTCCAATCAATGGCCAAAAGAACTTAAAGAATAAAGAGAAACCAATTCCTTAAGTATTAAGACTTGCTTCCAATCAATGGCCAAAAGAACTTAAAGAATAAAGAGAAACCAATTGCATAAGGATTAAGACTTGCTTCCAATCAATGGCTAAAAGAACTTAAAGAATAAAGAGAAACCAATTCCTTAAGTATTAAGACTTGCTTCCAATCAATGGCTAAAAGAACTTAAAGAATAAAGAGAAACCAATTCCATAAGGATTAAGACTTGCTTCCAATCAATGGCCAAAAGAACTTAAAGAATAAAGAGAAACCAATTGCATAAGGATTAAGACTTGCTTCCAATCAATGGCCAAAAGAACTTAAAGAATAAAGAGAAACCAATTCCTTAAGTATTAAGACTTGCTTCCAATCAATGGCCAAAAGAACTTAAAGAATAAAGAGAAACCAATTGCATAAGGATTAAGACTTGCTTCAATCAATGGCCAAAAGAACTTAAAGAATAAAGAGAAACCAATTCCTTAACCATTAAGACTTGCTTCCAATCAATGGCCAAAAGAACTTAAAGAATAAAGAGAAACCAATTGCATAAGTATTAAGACTTGCTTCCAATCATTGGCAAAAACAACTTAAAGAATAAAGGGAAACCAATTGCATAAGGATTAAGACTTGCTTCCAATCAATGGCCAAAAGAACTTAAAGAATAAAGAGAAACCAATTGCATAAGGATTAAGACTTGCTTCCAATCAATGGCCAAAAGAACTTAAAGAATAAAGAGAAACCAATTCCTTAAGGATTAAGGCTTGCTTCCAATCAATGGCCAAAAGAACTTAAAGAATAAAGAGAAACCAATTGCATAAGGATTAAGACTTGCTTCCAATCAATGGCCAAAAGAACTTAAAGAATAAAGAGAAACCAATTCGTTAAGTATTAAGACTTGCTTCCAATCAATGGCCAAAAGAACTTAAAGAATAAAGAGAAACCAATTGCATAAGGATTAAGACTTGCTTCCAATCAATGGCCAAAAGAACTTAAAGAATAAAGAGAAACCAATTCCTTAAGGATTAAGACTTGCTTCCAATCAATGGCCAAAAGAACTTAAAGAATAAAGAGAAACCAATTGCATAAGGATTAAGACTTGCTTCCAATCAATGGCCAAAAGAACTTAAAGAATAAAGAGAAACCAATTGCATAAGGATTAAGACTTGCTTCCAATCAATGGCCAAAAAGAACTTAAAGAATAAAGAGAAACCAATTGCATAAGGATTAAGACTTGCTTCCAGTCAACGGCCAAAAGAACTTAGAGAATAAAGATAAACCAATTGCATAAGGATTAAAACTTGCTTCTAACCAATGGACAAAAGAACTTAAAGAATAAAGAGAAACCAATTGCATAAGGATTAAGACTTGCTTCCAATCAATGGCCAAAAGAACTTAAAGAATAAAGAGAAACCAATTGCATAAGTATTAAGACTTGCTTCCAATCAATGGCCAAAAGAACTTAAAGAATAAAGAGAAACCAATTGCATAAGGATTAAGACTTGCTTCCAATCAATGGCCAAAAGAACTTAAAGAATAAAGAGAAACCAATTGCATAAGGATTAAGACTTGCTTCCAATCAATCGCTAAAAGAACTTAAAGAATAAAGAGAAACCAATTGCATAAGGATTAAGACTTGCTTCCAATCAATGGCAAAAAGAACTTAAAGAATAAAGAGAAACCAATTGCATAAGGATTAAGACTTGCTTCCAATCACCGACCAAAAGAACTTAAAGAATAAAGAGAAACCAATTGCATAAGGATTCAGACTTGCTTCCAATCAATGGCCAAAAGAACTTAAAGAATAAAGAGAAACCAATTGCATAAGTGATTAAGACTTGCTTCCATTCAATGGCTAAAACAACTTAAAGAATAAAGAGAAACCAATTTCATAAGGATTAAGACTTGCTTCCAATCAATGGCGAAAAGAACTTAAAGAATAAAGAGAAACCAATTGCATACAAGCGATTAATTACACTTGCTTTCCCAATCAATGGCACACAAAGAACTTAAAGAATAAAGATGTCTGAAACCAATCGCATAAGGATTAAGACTTGCTTCCAATCTATAAGGCACAAAAGAACTTAAAGGAATAAAGGGAAACCAATTCCTTAAGTATTAAGACTTGCTTCCAATCAGTAGCCATAAAAGAACTTAAAGAATAAAGAGAAAGACCAATTGCATAAGGATTAAGACTCGCTTCCCAATCAACGGCCAAAAGAACTTAAAGAATAAAGAGAAACCACCCCTTGCATAAGGATTAAGACTTGCTTCCAATCTGTAATGGCCAAAAAAGAACTTAATAGAATAAAAAGAGAAAGATCCACCCTAAGGATTAAGACTTGCTATCACAAATCTTAATGGCCAAAAGAACTTAAAGAATAAAGAGAAAACCAATTGCATACAGCGATTAAGACTTTGCTTCCAATCAGTGTAATAAAAGAACTTAAGGAATAAAGAGAAACCAATTCCTTAAGGATTAAAGACTCGCTTCCAATCAATGGCCAAAAGAACTTTAAAGTAATAAAGAGAAACCAATTGCATAAGGATTAAGCAGACTCTTGCTTCCAATCAATGGCCAAAAGAACTTAAAGAATAAAGAGAAACCAATCCCTGTATAAGTATTAAGACTTGCTTTCCAATCAGTGGCCAATAAAAGAACTTGAGAGAATAAAGAGGAAACTACAATTACATTAAGGATTTCAAGACTTGCTTCCAATCAACTGCTGGCCAAAAGAACTGTAGAAAGAATAAAGAGAAAACCAATTGCAGATAAGGTATTAAGACTTTGCTTCATTTCAATCAATGGCCAACATTAAAAGAACTTAAAGTGAATAAAGAGAAACCAATTGCATACAGGATTAAGACTTGCTTCTCCAATTCAATGCAGCCAAAAGAACTTAAAGATATAAAGAGAAACCAATTGCATAAGGATTAAGACTTGCTTCCCAATCAATGGCCAAAAGAACTTTCTAAAGAATAAAGAGAAACCAATTGCATAAGGATTTCAAGAGACTTGCTATCCAAATCAAAGGGCCAAAAAGAACTTAGTAAAGAATAAAAGAGAAACCAATTGCATAAGGATTAAGACTTGCTTCCAATCAATGGCTACAAAGAACTTAAAGAATAAAGAGAAACCAACCCTTCCTTAAGTATTACAGACTTGCTTCCAATCAGTGGCCAAAAGAACTTAAAGAATAAAGGGAAACCAATTGCATGTAAGGGATTAAGATCTTGCTTTCTCCCAATCAATGGCCAAAAGAACTTAAAGAATAAAGAGAAACCAATTGCATAAGGATTAATGACTTAGCCTCAATCAATGGCCAAAAGAACTTAGAAGAATAAAGAGAAACCAATTGCATAAGGATTAAGACTTGCTTCCAAATCAATGGCACACACACTAACAAAAGAACTTAAAGAATAATAGAGAAACCACCCTTCCTTAAGGATTAAGAGACTTGCTTCCAACTCAGGCCAAAAGAACTTAAAGAATAAAGAGGAAACCAATTGACTATATGATTAAGACTCTTTGCTTTCCAATCAAAAATGGCCAATAAAAGAACTTAAAGAATAAAAAGAGAAACCAATTGCATAACACGGATAAAGACTATGCTTCCCCAATCAGTAATGCACACAAAAAAGAACTTAAAGAATGAAAGAGAAACCAATTGTATAGTTGGATGAAGACTCTGCTTCCAATCAATCAGGCCAAAGAACTTAAAAGAATAAAGAGAAACCAATTGCCTATAAGGATTAAGACTTAGCTTCCAACTCAATGGCCAAAAGAATCCTAAAGAATAAAGAGAAACCAATTGCATGAAGGATTAAGGGGACTTGCTTCCAATCAGTGGCCAAAAGAACTTTAAAGAATAAAGAGAAAGCCCAATTGCATTAAGGATTAAGACTTGCTTCCCAATTCAATGGCCAAAAAGAACTTAAAGAATAAAGAGAAACCAATTGCATAAGTGGATTAAGACTTGCTTCCAATCAATGGCCAAAAGAACTTAAAGAATAAAGAGAAACCAATTGCATAAGGATTGAAAGACTTGCTTTCCAATCAATGGCCAAAAGAACTTAAAGAATAAGGAAGAGAAACCAATTGCATTAAGGATTAAGACTTTGCTTCCAATCTTGTACAAAAGAACTTAAAGAATAAAGAGAACACCAATTGCATGAAGTATTAAGACTTGAGCTTCTCCAATCTATGGGCCAAAAGAATCCTAGTAAAGAATAAAGAGAAACCAATTGCATAAGGATTAAGACTTGCTGTCCAATCAGTACTGGCCAAAAGAACTTAAAGAATAAAGCAGAAACCACCTTAGCAGGATTAAAAGACTTGCTTCCAATCAATGGCCAAAAGAACTTAAAGAATAAAGAGAAACCTAATCTGCATAAAGGATTTAAGCATCTTGTTTCCAATCAATGTAACACCAAAAGAACTTAAAGAATAAAGAGAAACCAATTGTATAAGGATTAAGACTTGCTTTCCAACTTGGTCAATGGCCATAAAGAACTTAAAGAATAAAGAGAAACCAATTAAATAAGGTTATTAAGACTTGCTTGCAATCAGTGGCCAAAAGAACTTAAAGAATAAAGAGAAACCAATTGCATAAGGATTTTAAGACTTGCTTCCCAATCAATTTGGCCAAAAAGAACTTAAAGAGATAAAGAGAAACCAATTGCTTAAGGATTAAGACTTGCTTCCAATCAATGTGCCAAAAAGAACTTAGAAGAGTAAAGAGAAACCAATTGCATAAGTGCATTAAGACTTGCTTCCAATCAATGGACAAAAGAACTTAAAGAATAAAGAGAAACCAATTGCATAAGGTTTAAGACTAGCTTCCAATCAATGGCCAAAAGAACTTAAAGAATAAAGAGAAAACCAATTGCATAAGTGATTAAGACTTGCTTCCAATCAACGGCCAAAAGAACTTAAATAAGAATAAAGAGAAACCAATTGCATAAGGATCATAAGACTTAAGCTTCCATAATCAATGGCCAAAAGAACTTAAAGAATAAAGAGAAGATCCAATTGCATAAGGATTAAGACTTGCTTTCCCAATCAGTGGCCCAAAGAATCCTGTAAAGAATAGAAGAGAAATCCAATTGCATGTAAGGATTTCATGACTTGCTTCCCAACTCAATGGCCAAAAGAAACTTAAAGAAAATAAAGAGAAACCAATTGCATAATATTACAGCAGACTTGCTTCCAATCAATGAAGCCACAAAGAACTTAGAAGCAGAATAAAGAGAAACCAATTGCATAAGGATTTAAGACTCTTGCTTCCAATCAATGGCCAAAAGAACTTGAAAGAATAAAGAGAAACCAATTGCATAAGGATTAAGACTCTGCTTCCAATCAATGCACAAAAGAACTTAAAGAATAAAGAGAACCACCAATTGCATAAGTATTAAGACTTGCTTCCCAATCAATGGCACAAAAAGAACTTTAAGAGAATAAAAGAGAAACCAATTGCATAAGGATTAAGACTAAGCTTCCAATCAATGGCACAAAAAAGAATCTTAAAGAATAAAGAGAAACCAATTGCATAAGTATTAAGAGACTTAGCTTCCAATCAATGGCCAAAAAGAACTTAAAGAATAAAAGAGAAACCAATTCCACAAGTGATTAAGATCTCTGCTTCCAATCAGTGGGCCAAAAGAACTTAAAGAATAAAGAGTAAACCTAATTGCATAAGGATTAAGACCTGCTTCCAATCGCAATGGCCAAAAGAACTTAAAGAATAAAGAGAAACCAATTGCATAAGGATTTCCAAGAGACTTGCTTCCAACTGGGCAATGGCCAAAGAACTTAAAGAATAAAGAGAAAACCAATTCCTTAAGGATTAAGACTTGCTTCCAATCAATGGCTTAAAAAAGAACTTAGAAGAATAAAGAGAAACCACACTTGCATAAGGATTCAAGACTTGCTTCCAATCAATGGTCAAAAGAACTTAAAGAATAAAGAGAAAACCACCCTTAAGTATTAAGACTTGCTTCCAATCTATGGGCCAAAAGAACTTAAAGAATAAAGGGAAACCAATTGCATAAGGATTAAGACTTGCTTCCCATCAATGGCCAAAAGAACTTCCTCAAGAATAAAGAGAAATCCAACACTGCAATAAGGATTTAAGACTTGCTTTCCAATCCATAATAGCACAAAAAAGAACTTAAAGAATAAAGAGAAACCAATTCCTTAAGGATTTTCAAGACTTGCTTCCCAATCAATGGGCCAAAAGATGAACTTAAAGAATAAAGAGAAACCAATTGCATAAGGGGATTAAGACTGTCTTTCCAATCAATGGTTAAAAGAACTTAAAGTATCAAAGAGAAAACCAATTCCTTAAGTATTAAGACTCTGCTTCCAATCAGTGAAGCTAAAAGAACTTAAAGAATAAAGGGAAAACAATTGCATATGATTAATTGTAAGACTTGCTTCAATCAGATGCAATGCCGCCAAAAGAACTTTAAATAGAATAAGAGCAGAAAACCAATTGATAAGTGATGAAGACTTGAGCTTCCAATCAATGGCACAAAAGAACTTGAAAGAATAAAGAGAAAAACCAATTCCTTAAGTATTAAGACTTAGCAGCTTCCAATCTTGTGGGCAAAAGAATCTTAAAGAATAAAGGGAAACCAATTGCATAAGGTGGATTTCAAGACTATGCTTCCAATCAATGGCCAAAAGAACTTGAAGATTAAAGAGGAAACCAATTGTATAAAGTGATTTCACAAAGACTTGCTTCCAATCAATGGCACAAAAGAACTTAAAGAACAAAGAGAAACCTAAATTGCATAAGGATATTAAGACTTGCTTTCCAACTCAATGGGCATTAAAAGAACTTAAAGAATAAAGAGAAACCAAATTCCATAAGTATTAAGCATCACTTGCTTCCAACTGTGGGACAAAAGAACTTAAAGATAATAAAGGGAAACCAATTGCATAAGGATTAAGACTTGGCTTCCCAATCAATGGCCAAAAGAACTTAAAGAATAAAGAGAAACCAATTGCATAAGGATTTAAGACTCTTGCTTTCCCAAATCCAATGGCTGGGCAAAAGAACTTAAAGAATAAAGAATAACCAATTGCATAAGGGATAGTTTAATGACTTGCTTCCAATCAATGGCTAAAAAAGAACTTAAAAGAATAAAGAGAAACCAGTTGCATAAGTATTAAGACATGCTTCCAATCAGTGGCCAAAAGAACATGGAGAATAAAGGGAAACCAATTGCATAAGGATTAAGACTTGCTTCCAATCAATGGCCAAAAGAACTTAAAGAATAAAGAGAAGATCCTATTCCCAAGTATTAAGACTTGCTTCCAATCAAAGGGGGCCAAAAGAACTTAAAGAATAAAGAGAAACCAACACTGCAGTTAAGGATTAAGACTGAGCCTAAATCAATGGCCAAAAGAACTTAAAGAATAAAGAGAAACCAATACCTTAAGTATTAAGACATGCTTCAATCAACTGTACAAAAGAACTTAAAGAATAAAGGGAAACCAATTGCATAAGAAATAGGACTTGCTTCCAATCAGTGGCCAAAAGAACTTAAAGAATAAAGAGAAACCAATTGCATAAGGATTAAGACTTGCTTCCAATCAATGGCCAAAAGAACTTAAAGAATAAAGAGAAACCAATCCTTACATTAAGACATGCTTCCAATCAGTGGCCAAAAGAACATGGAGAATAAAGGGAAACCAATTGCATAAGGATTAAGACTTGCTTCCAATCAATGGCCAAAAGAACTTAAAGAATAAGGAGAAACCAATTCCTTAAGTATTAAGACTTGCTTCCAATCTATGGCCAAAAGAACTTAAAGAATAAAGGGACACCAATTCCTTAAGTATTAAGACTTGCTTCCAATCAGTGGCCAAAAGAACTTCAAGAATAACGAGAACGCAATTGCATAAGGATTAAGTCTTGGTTGCAATCAATGGCCAAAAGAACTTAAAGAATAAACAGAACCCAATTCCTTTAGCAATAGGACTTCCTTCCAATCAATGAAGAAAAAGAACTTAAAGAATAAAGAGAAACCAATTCCCTACATTAAGACTTGCTTCCAATCACACACAAAAGAACTTAGAGAATAAAGAGAAAACAATTGCATACTTACTAAGACTCTGCTTTCCAATCAATGGCCAAAAGAACTTAAAGAATAAAGAGAAACCGATTCCTTAAGTATAAAGACTTGCTTCCAATCAGTGGCCAAAAGAACTTAAAGAATAAAGAGAAACCAATTGTATATGTATTAAGACTTGCTTCCAATCAATGGCCAAAGATATAACTTCAAGAATAAAGAGAAACCACTTGCATAAAGTATTAAGACTTGCTTCCAATCTTGTACAAAAGAACTTAAATAACAAAGAGAAACCAATTGCATAAGAACAGGACTGTTTTCCAACTAGTGGCCAAAAGAACTGAAAGAATAAAGAGAAACCACTGTGAAGTAAGTATTAAGACTTGCTTCCAATCAGTGCCCAAAAGAACTTAAAGAATAAAGAGAAACCAATTGCATAAGGATTAAGACTTGCTTCCAATCAATGGCCAAAAGAACTTAAAGAATAAAGAGAAACCAATTGCATAAGGATTAAGACTGGCTTCCAATCAGTGGCCAATAGAACTTAAAGAATAAAGAGAAACCAATTGCATAAGGATTAAGATTTACTTCCAATCACTGGCCAAAAGAACTTAAAGAATAAAGAGAACCCAATTCCTTAAGTATTAAGACTTGCTTCCAATCAATGGCCAAAAGAACTTAAAGAATAAAGAGAAACCAATTGCATAAGGATTAAGTCTTGCTTCCAATCAATGGCCAAAAGAACTTAAAGAATAAAGAGAAACCAATTGCATAAGGATTAAGACTTGCTTCCCAATCTGTAATGGCCAAAAGAACCCCTAAAGAATAAAGGGAAACCAATTACATAAAGATTAAGTCTTGCTTCGAATCATTGGCGAAAAGAATTTAAAGAATAAAGAGAAACCAATTGCATTGGGATTAAAGAACTGCTTGTCGATGGTAAAATGAGCTTAAAGAATAAAAATGAAACCAATTACATAAGGATTAAGTTTGCTTGATCAGTGGTAAAAGAAACAAGAATAAAGAAACCAATTGCATAAGGATTAAGACTTGCTTCCAATCAATGGCCAAAAAAGAACTTAAAGAATAAAGAGAAACCAATTGCATAAGGATTAAGACTTTAGCACCAATCCAATGGCCAAAGAACTTAAAGAATAAAGAGAAACCAATTCCTTAAGTATTAAGACTTGCTTTTCGTCAGTGGCCAATAAGAACTTAAAGAATAAAGAGAAAGCAATTGCATGGGATTAAGGCTTTAACCCGATGAATGGCGAAAAGAACTTAAAGAATAAAGAGAAACCAATTTCTTAAGTATTAAGACTTGCTTCAAATCAGTGGCCAAAAGAACATAAAGAATAAAGAAAAACCAAGTGCGTAAGGATTAATTTGCTTCGTCGTGGCCAAAAAGAACTTAAAGAATAAAGAGAAACGAATTCCTTAAGTATTAAGACTTGCTTGCAATGTTGTGGCCAAATGAACATAGAGAATAAGGGGTAACCAATTGCATAAGGATTAAGACTTGCTTCGAATCAATGGCCAAAAGTACTTAAACCATAAAGAGAAACCAATTCCTTAAGTATTAAGACTAGAAACACCCGATCTGTGGCCAAAGAACTTATAAAGAATAAAGAGAAACCAATTGCATAAGTATTAAGTCTTGCTTCCAATCGTCATTAGCCAAAAGAATTTAAAAGATTAAAGAGCAACCAATTCCTTATAAGGATTAAGACTTGCTTCCAACTGTCGATAGCCAAAAGAACTTAAAGAATAAAGAGAAACCCATTTCGCTTAAGTATTAAGACTTGCTAACAATCAATGGCCAAAAGAACTTAAAGAATAAAGGGAAACCAATTGCATAAGGATTAAGGCTTGCTTCCAATCCCGGTGGCCAAAGAACTTAAAGAATAAGGAGAAACCAATTGCATAAGGATTAAGACTTGCTTCCAATCAATGGCTAAAAGAAGCTTAAAAAGAATAAAGAGAAACTGATTCATGAAGGATTCGTTTGCTTCCAATCGGTGGCCAAAAAGAACTTAAAGAATAAAGAAGAAACCAATTGCGCAAGGATTAAAGGCTTGCTTCCAATCAATGGCCAAAAGAAGTTAAAGAATAAAGAGAAACCAATTCCCTTAAGTATTAAAACATCCTTCCACGTCATTAGTAAGAAGCTTAAAGAATAAAGAGAAATCAATTACATAAGGATTAAGTCTTGCTTCCAATCATTGGCGAAGCGAACTTTAAGAGTAAAGAGAAAACCAATTCCTTAAGGATTAAGGCTTGCTTCTAATCAATGGCCAAATGAGCTTAAAGAATAAAGAGAAACCAATTGCTTAAGGATTAAGACTTGCTTCCAAATCACATTGGCCAAAAGAACTTAAAGAATAAAGAGAAACCAATTGCATAAGGATTAAGACTTGCTTCCAATCAATGGCCAAAAAGAACTTAAAGAATAAGAAAACCAATTGCATAAGGATTAAGACTTGCTTCCAATCAATGGCCAAAAAGAACTTAAAGAATAAAGAGAAACCAATTAAACTAGAAGTATTAAGGCTCAACTTTAGATCGATAGCTAAAAAGAACTTAAAGAAAGAAGAGAAACCAAGTGCATAAGGATTAAGACTTGCTTCGAATCAATGGCCAAGGGAACTTAAAGAGTGATAAAGAGAAACCAATTTCTTAAGTATTAAGACTTGCTTTGTCGATCAGTGGCCAAAAGAACATAGAGAATAAAGAGAAACCAATTGCATAAGGATTAAGACTTGCTTCCAATCAATGGCCAAAAGAACTTAAAGAATAAAGAGAAACCAATTCCTTAAGTATTAAGACTTGCTTCCAATTAGTGTGCGAAAGAGCATGGGAATAAAGAAACCAATTGCATAAGGATTAAGACTTTGCTTCCAATCAATGGCCAAAAAGAACTTAAAGAATAAGAGAAATCTTCAATTCCTTAAGGATTAAGACTCGCTTCCAATCAATGGCCAAAAGAATTTAAAGAATAAAGAGAAACCAATTGCATAAGGATTAAGACTTGCTTCGAATCAATGGCTAAAAGAACTTAAAGAATAAAGAGAAACCAATTGCATAAGTATTAAGACTTGCTTCCAATCAGTGGCCAAAAGAACTTAAAGAATAAAGAGAAACCAATTGCATAAGGATTAAGACTTGATTCCAATCAATGGCTAAAAGAACTTAAAGAATAAAGGGAAACCAATTGCATAAGGATTAAGACTTGCTTCCAATCGGTGGCCAAAAGAACTTAAAGAATAAAGAGAAACCAATTGCATAAGGATTAAGGCTTGCTTCCAATCAATGGCAAAAGAAGTTAAAGAATAAAGAGAAACCAATTCCTTAAGTATTAAGACTTGCTTCCAATCTGTGGCCAAAAGAACTTAAAGAATAAAGGGAAACCAATTACATAAGGATTAAGTCTTGCTTCCAATCATTGGCCAAAAGAATTTAAAGATTAAAGAGAAACCAATTCCTTAAGGATTAAGGCTTGCTTCTAATCAATGGCCAAATGAGCTTAAAGAATAAAGAGAAACCAATTCCTTAAGTATTAAGACATGCTTCCAATCTGTGGCCAAAAGAACTTAAAGAATAAAGGGAAACCAATTGCATAAGGATTAAGACTTGCTTCCAATCAGTGGCCAAAAGAACTTAAAGAATAAAGAGGAACCAATTGCATAAGGATTAAGACTTGCTTCCAATCAATGGCCTAAAGAACTTAAAGAATAAAGAGAAACCAATTCCTTAAGTATTAAGACTTGCTTGTCGATGGCCAAAAGAACTTAAAGAATAAAGAGAAACCAATTGCATAAGGATTAAGGCTTGCTTCCAATCAATGGCCAAAAGAAGTTAAAGAATAAAGAGAAACCAATTCCTTAAGTATTAAGACTTGCTTCCAATCTGTGGCCAAAAGAACTTAAAGAATAAAGGGAAACCAATTACATAAGGATTAAGTCTTGCTTCCAATCATTGGCCAAAAGAATTTAAAGATTAAAGAGAAACCAATTGCATAAGGATTAAGGCTTGCTTCTAATCAATGGCCAAATGAGCTTAAAGAATAAAGAGAAACCAATTCCTTAAGTATTAAGACTTGCTTCCAATCAGTGGCCAAAAGAACTTAGAGAATAACGGGAAACCAATTGCATAAGGATTAAGACTTGCTTCCAATCAATGGCCAAAAGAACTTAAAGAATATAGAGAAACCAATTCCTTAAGTATTAAGACTTGCTTCCATTCTGTGGCCAAAAGAACTTAAAGAATAAAGGGAAACCAATTACATAAGGATTAAGTCTTGCTTCCAATCATTGGCCGAAAGAATTTAAAGAGTAAAGAGAAACCAATTCCTTAAGGATTAAGGCTTGCTTCTAATCAATGGCCAAATGAGCTTAAAGAATAAAGAGAAACCAATTCCTTAAGGATTAAGACTTGCTTCCAATCAGTGGCCAAAAGAACTTAAAGAATAAAGAGAAACCAATTGCATAAGGATTAAGACTTGCTTCCAATCAATGGCCAAAAGAACTTAAAGAATAAAGAGAAACCAATTGCATAAGGATTAAGACTTGCTTCCAATCAATGGCCAAAAGAACTTAAAGAATAAAGAGAAACCAATTCCTTAAGTATTAAGACTTGCTTTCGATCAATGGCTAAAAGAACTTAAAGAAGAAAGAGAAAGCAATTGCATAAGGATTAAGACTTGCTTCCAATCAATGGCCAAAAGAACTTAAAGAATAAAGAGAAACCAATTTCTTAAGTATTAAGACTTGCTTCCAATCAGTGGCCAAAAGAACCTAAAGAATAAAGGGAAACCAATTACATAAGGATTAAGTCTTGCTTCCAATCATTGGCCGAAAGAATTTAAAGAGTAAAGAGAAACCAATTCCTTAAGGATTAAGGCTTGCTTCTAATCAATGGCCAAATGAGCTTAAAGAATAAAGAGAAACCAATTCCTTAAGGATTAAGACTTGCTTCCAATCAGTGGCCAAAAGAACTTAAAGAATAAAGAGAAACCAATTGCATAAGGATTAAGACTTGCTTCCAATCAATGGCCAAAAGAACTTAAAGAATAAAGAGAAACCAATTGCATAAGGATTAAGACTTGCTTCCAATCAATGGCCAAAAGAACTTAAAGAATAAAGAGAAACCAATTCCTTAAGTATTAAGACTTGCTTCCGATCAATGGCTAAAAGAACTTAAAGAAGAAAGAGAAACCAATTGCATAAGGATTAAGACTTGCTTCCAATCAATGGCCAAAAGAACTTAAAGAATAAAGAGAAACCAATTCCTTAAGTATTAAGACTTGCTTCCAATCAGTGGCCAAAAGAACATAGAGAATAAAGGGAAACCAATTGCATAAGGATTAAGACTTGCTTCCAATCAATGGCCAAAAGAATTTAAAGATTGAAGAGAAACCAATTCCTTAAGGATTAAGACTTGCTTCGAATCAATGGCCAAAAGAACTTAAAGAATAAAGAGAAACCAATTCCTTAAGTATTAAGACTTGCTTCCAATCAGTGGCCAAAAGAACTTAAAGAATAAAGGGAAACCAATTGCATAAGGATTAAGACTTGCTTCCAATCAGTGGCCAAAAGAACTTAAAGAATAAAGAGGAACCAATTGCATAAGGATTAAGACTTGCTTCCAATCAATGGCCTAAAGAACTTAAAGAATAAAGAGAAACCAATTCCTTAAGGATTAAGACTTGCTTCCAATCAGTGGCCAAAAGAACTTAAAGAATAAAGAGAAACCAATTGCATAAGGATTAAGGCTTGCTTCCAATCAATGGCCAAAAGAAGTTAAAGAATAAAGAGAAACCAATTCCTTAAGTATTAAGACTTGCTTCCAATCTGTGGCCAAAAGAACTTAAAGAATAAAGGGAAACCAATTACATAAGGATTAAGTCTTGCTTCCAATCATTGGCCAAAAGAATTTAAAGAGTAAAGAGAAACCAATTCCTTAAGGATTAAGGCTTGCTTCTAATCAATGGCCAAATGAGCTTAAAGAATAAAGGGAAACCAATTGCATAAGAATTAGGACTTGCTTCCAATCAGTGGCCAAAAGAACTTAAAGAATAAAGAGAAACCAATTGCATAAGGATTAAGACTTGCTTCCAATCAATGGCCAAAAGAACTTAAAGAATAAAGAGAAACCAATTGCATAAGGATTAAGACTTGCTTCCAATCAATGGCCAAAAGAACTTAAAGAATAAAGAGAAACCAATTCCTTAAGTATTAAGACTTGCTTCCGATCAATGGCTAAAAGAACTTAAAGAAGAAAGAGAAACCAATTGCATAAGGATTAAGACTTGCTTCCAATCAATGGCCAAAAGAACTTAAAGAATAAAGAGAAACCAATTCCTTAAGTATTAAGACTTGCTTCCAATCAGTGGCCAAAAGAACATAGAGAATAAAGGGAAACCAATTGCATAAGGATTAAGACTTGCTTCCAATCAATGGCCAAAAGAACTTAAAGAATAAGGAGAAACCAATTCCTTAAGTATTAAGACTTGCTTCCAATTAGTGGCCAAAAGAACATAGAGAATAAAGAGAAACCAATTGCATAAGGATTAAGACTTGCTTCCAATCAATGGCCAAAAGAACTTAAAGAATAAAGAGAAACCAATTCCTTAAGTATTAAGACTAAACTTCCATCTGGCCAAAAGAACTTAAAGAATAAAGGGAAACCAATTGCATAAGGATTAAGTCTTGCTTCCAATCATTGGCCAAAAGAATTTAAAGATTAAAGAGCAACCAATTCCTTAAGGATTAAGGCTTGCTTCCAATCAATGGCCAAAAGAACTTAAAGAATAAAGAGAAACCAATTCCTTAAGTATTAAGACTTGCTTCCAATCTGTGGCCAAAAGAACTTAAAGAATAAAGGGAAACCAATTGCATAAGGATTAAGACTTGCTTCCAATCAGTGGCCAAAAGAACTTAAAGAATAAAGAGGAACCAATTGCATAAGGATTAAGACTTGCTTCCAATCAATGGCCTAAAGAACTTAAAGAATAAAGAGAAACCAATTCCTTAAGGATTAAGACTTGCTTCCAATCAGTGGCCAAAAGAACTTAAAGAATAAAGAGAAACCAATTGCATAAGGATTAAGGCTTGCTTCCAATCAATGGCCAAAAGAAGTTAAAGAATAAAGAGAAACCAATTCCTTAAGTATTAAGACTTGCTTCCAATCTGTGGCCAAAAGAACTTAAAGAATAAAGGGAAACCAATTACATAAGGATTAAGTCTTGCTTCCAATCATTGGCCAAAAGAATTTAAAGATTAAAGAGAAACCAATTCCTTAAGGATTAAGGCTTGCTTCTAATCAATGGCCAAATGAGCTTAAAGAATAAAGAGAAACCAATTCCTTAAGTATTAAGACTTGCTTCCAATCAATGGCTAAAAGAACTTAAAGAATAAAGAGAAACCAATTGCATAAGGATTAAGACTTGCTTCCAATCAATGGCCAAAAGAACTTAAAGAATAAAGAGAAACCAATTGCATAAGGATTAAGACTCGCTTCCAATCAATGGCCAAAAGAACTTAAAGAATAAAGAGAAACCAATTCCTTAAGTATTATGACTTGCTTCCAATCTGTGGCCAAAAGAACTTAAAGAATAAAGGGAAACCAATTGCATAAGGATTAAGTCTTGCTTCCAATCATTGGCCAAAAGAATTTAAAGATTAAAGAGCAACCAATTCCTTAAGGATTAAGGCTTGCTTCCAATCAATGGCCAAAAGAACTTAAAGAATAAAGAGAAACCAATTCCTTAAGTATTAAGACTTGCTTCCAATCTGTGGCCAAAAGAACTTAAAGAATAAAGAGAAACCAATTGCATAAGGATTAAGACTTGCTTCCAATCAATGGCCAAAAGAACTTAAAGAATAAAGAGAAACCAATTTCTTAAGTATTAAGACTTGTAACACCCTCCTAGACACAGTACTATGCTTAAGTCATAGTACCACACCTTGGAGTCATTCTTTGTTACACAGCGGACCTCATCGGCGACAAACTTCCCGGCCCGTCTTGATGAAACTCCTACAATCATCTGGAGACAACATGGAAATAGGAGTGAGAATTATAAAATTCTCAGTAGGATTCTCTAATCTTCATACATAATGTCATCATGGTCGTCTCAGAGTTTGCTTGGTTTATTTTGAAAAAGGATGAGACATCTTCTACACAATTTGTTTAATTTTACATTTCGAAAAGTGTCTTATCCGAAGCAAAGTTCCTTTTAATTATACACTTAGCATTTGGGAGAACCCATAAAATTCATTCAAATATAACACCATGAATAATAACTGTAGCATAATAAAACACATATAACATCAATATGTTGGGAATATAACGTCTATACATAGAATTACTCGTACTTAAATTCATGCTTATACATGAATCTTACTTTTCTTTCTTCATCTTCCTTTTCATCATAAAATCTTTACATGCCACATTCCAGAGTATGATCGCCATGTCATACCCCATCAGAGCGTGATCGCCATGTCACGTTCACTTAGGAATATGGGATCTTCCTTTGGTACTTACACTAACTGGGTCAAGCCATGCCTCATGTAAGTTCTGTCCCCTATATTCACACTAGCTGGGTCGATGCCATGCCTCATGTGAGTGGGGTACCTGCATGAGCTTTAATCTTTAATCTTTATTCTTTAGCTTTTACTTGGCACACCTAGGCGTTACGTGTCGTAGTCCACAGGGTGCATTTACTGCCCTTGGGTAGCCTGGCCTTGGAGTGAGCTCGTCAGCATCACCCGTGACCGTCGTCACACCGACTCACCCGCAAGGGGATTCACGTGCCTCTAGTCTTGGAGGATCGATTGCAGTCACGTGCCTCTAGCTAAAGGGATGGAGTGCAGTCGCGTGCCTCTAGGCTGAAGGGATCGATTACGGTCACGTGCCTCAAAATTGAGGGATCGGTTCTGACCACGTGCCTTCAACATAGAGGGATCTCATCTGACCACGTGCCTTCAACATAGAGGGATCTCATCTGACCACGTGCCTCCAAGGTAAAGGGATCTCATCGTCTTAACTGCCTTCACAGGGAGGGATTCAAGTGCAACTGCCTCCAAGTGAAGGGATTCATATCTTTATCACTTAACTGCCTTCACAAGGAGGGATTTTCAAATATACTTGCCTCCAAGTAAAGGGAATCACATTCAATACATTCACGTTCTTTCATTCTCAAACATATTCAAGCATAGTTATACATATGCTACATCACTTACTCTCATATACCTCATAACATAATTATGTCATTCTTAAATATAGGGTTTCTATATACCCCTTTATATTTCAATCCATCCTTACATTTAAACATTCATGACTTCTTAGACTTCTGCCGTAAATCCGGCAAAGATAACGGAATGGTCCGTTTTCCCATGAATAGTGCCAGCCTTTCACGGACAAATTAGTCAAAGCAACATAATCAACTTAACATACATATAACAATGTCAAGCTGGCAATCCTCAATTCAAACCTTATATGTTCCACTAACACTTGTAAAATTATCATTGTGGCCATTCTGCCAATTCTATTCGGTTCTGCCCGAATCTTGTATAATCCACCTTTATTTCTATTCAACTCATCTAGATCCGAAATTTAGATATGTCATAGCTCTATATGTCTACTTTCTAACCTCTTTGGTCCCATGTCATTCTGATTTACATACTTCAAGATATTCAAATCTTACCTCAACTCGCTCAGTCACTAGCCCGAGTTACACTCCTGGAAGTATAAATTCACTAAAAATAGAAACTAAGCTCAAATCATGCAGAAATTGGTCTCATATTAAAGCTAACAGGACAACCTTTCATTTGCCACAAGTTTCACTCCATTTTCTTAAGTACATCTCAGAGATATAAGTCCTGAAAGTTTACTTTTCTGAACTACCCTGTTTTGGCCTAGATTGGACATGGGATAACTTCCTCGAATCACTGGGAACAATTGGGGCCATAACAAACTCGGAATCTTATATTGGGGTGTTCCTCTGTGTGTAAGCTTTCTAACAAAATTGGTTTCACTCGATTTGGAGTTGTATAGGGTGAGTTATACCCTCCTCATGTCACCCTGCTCGGATGAAGATCCTGAACCCTAGGTCAAACTTCAAAAATTCGTATCTCCCTCAATACTAATCCAAAACCTTATATGATATATCTATGGAAAGCCCTGAATGTCTACTTTCATCTAAAAATAGTTTCATCGGATTTGACCGATTGTGGGCGGCGCCGTACACTCCGTCGTACGGACTGCCGTGGAACTCTTCACCAAGACAGCATCCTACTTCTCCATTCCTTCAAATCTTCTACTTCTAATCATAATCATAACTCAAGATCTCCTATTAATCCAATCATAATCCAACATATACATCCAATATATCATCAAATAATTGAAGAAAAGTGGAATCTCATATAAGTCATAGTTCAGAGAAATCAAGAATAGCAGGTGAACCCTACCTCTTTGGAGCAAGCTTTGGCTAAGTGCTGAAACTTGGAGTTTGGATGAACAAGGCTGGAACTTAGCTTGAGTCTTGGATGTGTGAGCAAGAGAAAAGAGAGCTGATGGAGAAGAGGAAAAGCAACGTGAATAATGGTCTGATTCAAAGGAGGATGGTGTGTTATATAGGCATGAGTGGGAGTTAACTTGGAAGGTTGTGATTGGTTGCCCTCTTTGTATGATAGAATCACTCTCCACGTCGCCTAAGTGGTAGCAGTTTCTAGCATATTCTGGAAACGAAATCGGAACTCGCATCCATCCTACTTCAAGCTTGAACTTCGTCCATATTAGGCTTAAGGTCGGAACTCGTGTCGCTCTTACTTGAGCTTGGAACTGAATCCTAACGTCGGGACTCGTATCAGCTTGTTTGTGTCTTGAGAAAATCTTGCATCAATGTCGGATTCGGGAAGTCGAAGATTACAATCACATAATTTGAATTCCCAATTCAAACTCGGAAACCACGCATTAATCGCTTTGAACCTTGTTATCTTAGGTCGGAGGTCGGAACTCATGTAACTTGCAATCCTATAATCTCGGAATAAACTTCGGGAATGCCAATCTTTGGATATAAAATCGGAACTCGTGTGGTGATGGTTTACTCAAGAGTCGAACTTCGTGTCCACTCCAATTGAGTTCAACACTAAGGTCGGAACTCGGGAACGCGAGTTACGTTTCCAAACACAAGTTCTTAAACTCGGAAACCGTGTACATTTCCCTTGAGACATGAAGTCGGATCTCATTAAATTACGTTCATGTGTCCGGACTTGAGGGTTAAACTCGGAAGTCGTGGAAAAAGATCTGGAGCGAATTCGAAATCGTCTGGGACATGAAGTCGAGGATTCAGCCAGACTAACTCGGAACTCGGGAATAATGTCTTATCTGTGTTTCACGGATGAAGTCGGAAATCGGGATGTTACATTACTACCCTCCTTAAAAAATTTTGTCCTCAAAATTCGATTGCAAAATTGGCCATCTATTGCCGTAAGAGTTTGAAAGAAAGTTCACACACAAACATACTGAAATTGAACAAACATAGTCAAGGAAAATACAGTCGACCTAGTTATATAATCTAACATGACGAAATTTTACAAAAAGAGGACCCTTGTCCTTGGTTATCCCTAATCTTTGTGATGACTCCTCTGAGATGTCGCTTCCTCCGCGTTTATAGTGAAGACCCTCTCTTAACGTTGCGGTTTAGGAGTCGATGGTTGGTGTTCAGGGCATTCTCTAATCATATGTCCTGGCTTGCCACACCTGAAACATACATTCTGTCCGGCCAGACAAGGCCTTCCTCCATGATACTTTCCACACTTAGAGCAAGTTTGCCCTACGCTTGGCCCTTGAAACTGTTTATCCCCACGTCCATTAAATTGATGCAGTTTCTTTGGTGGTGAGGCATATTCAAGTTCCTGGTTTTCAGGTGCAAGCCTCTTTCCATACATATCAGACTGGGAATCCTCCAATTTCTTGTTACAATTCTCCACAAGTCTGCATTTGTTTACTAATGTAGGAAAATCTCTGATTTCCATAGGGCATATTGTGGCGAGGATATCTTCCCTCAGTCCACCTTCAAATTTGACGCACTTCCACGTCTCGTCTGGATTCCGCTGATAGATCGTGGAAAACTTACATAACTCCTCAAACTTAGCGATGTACTTTGACACGCTATTGCTTCCCTGGCGGAGTTGCATAAATTCCAGTTCCTTCGCATTTCGAACTGATGGAGGAAAGTATTTTTGGTAAAAGCACCCTTGAACACAATCCAGGTGATCTCTGTCTGGGATTCTTCTAATAGCCGTTTCACACCATTCCACCAGAATTCTGCATCTGCTTCGAGCATATAAGTGGCAAATGCTACTTTCTGGCGATCTGTACAATCCAAAACAGAGAAAATCTTTTCCATCGTCTTAATCCATTCGTCAGCAGTGGGGTTGAAAGCTCCTCTAAAACTAGGTGGGTTTGCTTTTCTGAATTCCGCAAACTTGAGATATTCCAAGTCTAGTCCTAGGCCATGTGGATTTCCTACACGGCTGGCCTCGGGTCGCCTACCCAACTGGTCCATCATTTGATGAGCTGCAGCGGCTTGTTCCCGCATGGCGTGAGCCATTTCACGCATCGTATCCATAAGATTAGCAGGATCTTCTGGAGTGGGTCTATTTCGTGGCCTACCACGCCCTCTGGAAGCCATTAGTTCCTAGTCACACACAACAAAGCATTGAGTTGATCAGGCTCAACAATAAGTTAAGTGTGACAGCAACCAATAACAATCACAGTTAGGCGATCAGGCATATCTAATTTAATTTCCTATCCTATATCTTATCTAAGCAGATAAGATCGTTCACATGACATTCTCTCATTTTTCTAAAAATTCCAGAGTACACTGGAAACGTAGTCAGTCCAAATCCTCAGGTCCGGAGAGGATAGAACTGCTCTGATACCATTAATGTAACACCCTCCTAGACACAGTACTATGCTTAAGTCATAGTACCACACCTTGGAGCTGTTACCTGAGCGGACCTCATCTGACAGCAACTTCAGCCGTCTTCGGAAAACTCCTACAATCATCTGGAGACAACATGGAAATAGGAGTGAGAATTATAAAATTCTCAGTAGGATTCTCTAATCTTCATACATAATGTCATCATGGTCGTCTCCAGTTTGCTTCGGTTTATTTTGAAAAGGATGAACATGCTACACAGACTGTTTAATTTTACATTTCGAAAAGTGTCTTATCCGAAGCAAAGTTCCTTTTAATTATACACTTAGCATTTGGGAGAACCCATAAAATTCATTCAAATATAACACCATGAATAATAACTGTAGCATAATAAAACACATATAACATCAATATGTTGGGAATATAACGTCTATACATAGAATTACTCGTACTTAAATTCATGCTTATACATGAATCTTACTTTTCTTTCTTCATCTTCCTTTTCATCATAAAATCTTTACATGCCACATTCCAGAGTATGATCGCCATGTCATACCCCATCAGAGCGTGATCGCCATGTCACGTTCCTTAGGAATATGGGATCTTCCTTTGGTACTTACACTAACTGGGTCAAGCCATGCCTCATGTAAGTTCTGTCCCCTATATTCACACTAGCTGGGTCGATGCCATGCCTCATGTGAGTGGGGTACCTGCATGAGCTTTAATCTTTAATCTTTATTCTTTAGCTTTTACTTGGCACACCTAGGCGTTACGTATCGCCGTCCTAAGTGCATTCTTGCCTTGGGTAGCGGCCTTGGAGTGAGCTCGTCAGCATCACCCGTGACCGTCGTCACACCGACTCACCCGCAAGGGGATTCACGTGCCTCTAGTCTTGGAGGGATCGATTCTGGTCACGTGCCTCTAGCTAAAGGGATCGATTGCGGTCACGTGCCTCTAGTGAAGGGATCGATTACGGTCACGTGCCTCAAAATTGAGGATCGGTTACGACCACGTGCCTTCAACATAGAGGGATCTCATCTGACCACGTGCCTTCAACATAGAGGGATCTCATCTGACCACGTGCCTCCAAGGTAAAGGGATCTCATCGTCTTAACTGCCTTCACAGGGAGGGATTCAAGTGCAACTGCCTCCAAGTGAAGGGATTCATATCTTTATCACTTATCTGCCTTCACAAGGAGGGATTTCAAATAACTGCCTCCAAGTAAAGGGAATCACATTCAATACATTCACGTTCTTTCATTCTCAAACATATTCAAGCATAGTTATACATATGCTACATCACTTACTCTCATATACCTCATAACATAATTATGTCATTCTTAAATATAGGGTTTCTATATACCCCTTTATATTTCAATCCATCCTTACATTTAAACATTCATGACTTCTTAGACTTAGTAAATCCGCGACAGCATAACGGATCAGTCCGTTTTCCCATGAATAGTGCCAGCCTTTCACGGACAAATTAGTCAAAGCAACATAATCAACTTAACATACATATAACAATGTCAAGCTGGCAATCCTCAATTCAAACCTTATATGTTCCACTAACACTTGTAAAATTATCATTGTGGCCATTCTGCCAATTCTATTCGGTTCTGCCCGAATCTTGTATAATCCACCTTTATTTCTATTCAACTCATCTAGATCCGAAATTTAGATATGTCATAGCTCTATATGTCTACTTTCTAACCTCTTTGGTCGCATATCATTTCTGATTTACATACTTCAAGATATTCAAATCTTACCTCAACTCGCTCAGTCACTAGCCCGAGTTACACTCCTGGAAGTATAAATTCACTAAAAATAGAAACTAAGCTCAAATCATGCGAAATTGGTCTCATATTAAAGCTAACAGGACAACCTTTCATTTTGCCACAAGTTTCACTCCATTTTCTTAAGTACATCTCGAGGTATAAGTCCTGGAAGTTTACTTTTCTGAACTACCCTGTTTTGCCCTAGATTGGACATGGGATAACTTCCTCGAATCACTGGGAACAATTGGGGCCATAACAAACTCAGAATCTTATAATGGGGTGTTCCTCTGTGTGTAGCTTTCTAACAAAATTGGTTTCACTCGATTTGGAGTTGTATAGGGTGAGTTATACCCTCCTCATGTCACCCTGCTCGGATGAAGATCCTGAACCCTAGGTCAAACTTCAAAAATTCGTATCTCCCTCAATACTAATCCAAAAACCTTATATGATATATCTATGGAAAGCCCTGAATGTCTACTTTCATCTAAAAATAGTTTCATCGGATTTGACCGATTGTGGGCGGCGCCGTACACTCCGTCGTACGGACTGCCGTGGAACTCTTCACCAAGACAGCATCCTACTTCTCCATTCCTTCAAATCTTCTACTTCTAATCATAATCATAACTCAAGATCTCCTATTAATCCAATCATAATCCAACATATACATCAATATATCATCAAATAATTGAAGAAAAGTGGAATCTCATATAAGTCATAGTTCAGAGAAATCAAAGAATAGCAGGTGAACCCTACCTCTTTGGAGCAAGCTTTGGCTAAGTGCTGAAACTTGGAGTTTGGATGAACAAGGCTGGAACTTAGCTTGAGTCTTGGATGTGTGAGCAAGAGAAAAGAGAGCTGATGGAGAAGAGGAAAAGCAACGTGAATAATGGTCTGATTCAAAGGAGGATGGTGTGTTATATAGGCATGAGTGGGAGTTAACTTGGAAGGTTGTGATTGGTTGCCCTCTTTGTATGATAGAATCACTCTCCACGTCGCCTAAGGGCTAGGAGTTTCTAGCATATTCTGGAAACGAAATCGGAACTCGCATCCATCCTACTTCAAGCTTGAACTCGTCCATATTACGCTTAAGGTCGGAACTCGTGTCGCTCTTACTTGAGCTTGGAACTGAATCCTAACGTCGGGACTCGTATCAGCTTGTTTGTGTCTTGAGAAAATCTTGCATCAATGTCGGATTCCGGAAGTCGAAAGATTACAATCACATAATTTCGGAATTCCCAATTCAAACTCGGAAACCACGTACACTGTTTTGAACCTTGTTATCTTAGGTCGGAGGTCGGAACTCATGTAACTTGCAATCCTATAATCTCGGAATAAACTCGGGAATGCCAATGCTGGATATAAAATCGGAACTCGTGTGACTGATGGTTTACTCAAGAGTCCGAACTCGTGTCCACTCCAATTGAGTTCAACACTAAGGTCGGAACTTCGGGAGCGCAGTCACGTTTCCAAACACAAGTTCTTAAACTCGGAAACCGTGTACATTTCCCTTGAGACATGAAGTCGGATCTCATTAAATTACGTTCATGTGTGGGACTTGAGGTTAAACTTCGGAAGTCGTGGAAAATGATCTGAGGCAATTCGGAAATCGTACCGGACATGAAGTCGAGGATTCAGCCAGACTAACTCGGAACTCGGGAATAATGTCTTATCTGTGTTTCACGGATGAAGTCGGAAATCGGGATGTTACAAGACTTGCTTCCAATCAGTGGCCAAAAGAACATAGAGAATAAAGAGAAACCAATTGCATAAGGATTAAGACTTGCTTCCAATCAATGGCCAAAAGAACTTAAAGAATAAAGAGAAACCAATTCCTTAAGTATTAAGACTTGCTTCCAATCAGTGGCCAAAAGAACATAGAGAATAAAGAGAAACCAATTGCATAAGGATTAAGACTTGCTTCCAATCAATGGCCAAAAGAACTTAAAGAATAAAGAGAAACCAATTTCTTAAGTATTAAGACTTGCTTCCAATCAGTGGCCAAAAGAACATAGAGAATAAAGAGAAACCAATTGCATAAGGATTAAGACTTGCTTCCAATCAATGGCCAAAAGAACTTAAAGAATAAAGAGAAACCAATTCCTTAAGTATTAAGACTTGCTTCCAATCTGTGGCCAAAAGAACTTAAAGAATAAAGGGAAACCAATTGCATAAGGATTAAGACTTGCTTCCAATCAACGGCCAAAAGAATTTAAAGATTAAAGAGAAACCAATTCCTTAAGGATTAAGGCTTGCTTCCAATCAATGGCCAAAAGAACTTAAAGAATAAAGAGAAACCAATTGCATAAGGATTAAGACTTGCTTCCAATCAATGGCCAAAAGAACTTAAAGAATAAAGAGAAACCAATTCCTTAAGTATTAAGACTCGCTTCCAATCTGTGGCCAAAAGAACTTAAAGAATAAAGGGAAACCAATTGCATAAGGATTAAGTCTTGCTTCCAATCATTGGCCAAAAGAATTTAAAGATTAAAGAGAAACCAATTCCTTAAGGATTAAGGCTTGCTTCCAATCAATGGCCAAAAGAACTTAAAGAATAAAGAGAAACCAATTCCTTAAGTATTAAGACTTGCTTCCAATCTGTGGCCAAAGAACTTAAAGAATAAAGGGAAACCAATTGCATAAGGATTAAGACTTGCTTCCAATCAGTGGCCAAAAGAACTTAAAGAATAAAGAGGAACCAATTGCATAAGGATTAAGACTTGCTTCCAATCAATGGCCTAAAGAACTTAAAGAATAAAGAGAAACCAATTCCTTAAGGATTAAGACTTGCTTCCAATCAGTGGCCAAAAGAACTTAAAGAATAAAGAGAAACCAATTCCTTAAGTATTAAGACTTGCTTCCAATCTGTGGCCAAAAGAACTTAAAGAATAAAGGGAAACCAATTGCATAAGGATTAAGACTTGCTTCCAATCAGTGGCCAAAAGAACTTAAAGAATAAAGAGGAACCAATTGCATAAGGATTAAGACTTGCTTCCAATCAATGGCCTAAAGAACTTAAAGAATAAAGAGAAACCAATTCCTTAAGGATTAAGACTTGCTTCCAATCAATGGCCAAAAGAACTTAAAGAATAAAGAGAAACCAATTCCTTAAGTATTAAGACTTGCTTCCAATCAGTGGCCAAAAGAACATAGAGAATAAAGGGAAACCAATTGCATAAGGATTAAGACTTGCTTCCAATCAATGGCCAAAAGAACTTAAAGAATAAAGAGAAACCAATTCCTTAAGTATTAAGACTTGCTTGCAATCTGTGGCCAAAAGAACTTAAAGAATAAAGGGAAACCAATTGCATAAGGATTAAGACTTGATCCAATCAACGGCCAAAAGAATTTAAAGATTAAAGAGAAACCAATTCCTTAAGGATTAAGGCTTGCTTCCAATCAATGGCCAAAAGAACTTAAAGAATAAAGAGAAACCAATTGCATAAGGATTAAGACTTGCTTCCAATCAATGGCCAAAAGAACTTAAAGAATAAAGAGAAACCAATTCCTTAAGTATTAAGACTTGCTTCCAATCAATGGCCAAAAGAACTTAAAGAATAAAGAGAAACCAATTGCATAAGGATTAAGACTTGCTTCCAATCATTGGCCAAAAGAATTTAAAGATTAAAGAGAAACCAATTCCTTAAGGATTAAGGCTTGCTTCCAATCAATGGCCAAAAGAACTTAAAGAATAAAGAGAAACCAATTCCTTAAGTATTAAGACTTGCTTGCAATCAGTGGCCAAAAGAACATAGAGAATAAAGAGAAACCAATTGCATAAGGATTAAGACTTGCTTCCAATCAGTGGCCCCAAGAACTTAAAGAATAAAGAGAAACCAATTGCATAAGGATTAAGACTTGCTTCCAATCAATGGCCAAAAGAACTTAAAGAATAAAGAGAAACCAATTGCATAAGGATTAAGACTTGCTTCCAATCAGTGGCCAAAAGAACTTAAAGAATAAAGAGAAACCAATTGCATAAGGATTAAGGCTTGCTTCCAATCAATGGCCAAAAGAACTTAAAGAATAAAGAGAAACCAATTCCTTAAGTATTAAGACTTGCTTCCAATCAATGGCCAAAAGAACTTAAAGAATAAAGAGAAACCAATTGCATAAGGATTAAGACTTGCTTCCAATCATTGGCCAAAAGAATTTAAAGATTAAAGAGAAACCAATTCCTTAAGGATTAAGGCTTGCTTCTAATCAATGGCCAAATGAGCTTAAAGAATAAAAAGAAACCAATTCCTTATGTATTAAGACTTGCTTCCAATCAATGGCTAAAAGAACTTAAAGAATAAAGAGAAACCAATTGCATAAGGATTAAGGCTTGCTTCAATCAATGGCCAAAGGAACTTAAAGAATAAAGAGAAACCAATTCCTTAAGTATTAAGACTTGCTTCCAATCAGTGGCCAAAAGAACTTAGAGAATAACGGGAAACCAATTGCATAAGGATTAAGACTTGCTTCCAATCAATGGCCAAAAGAACTTAAAGAATAAAGAGAAACCAATTCCTTAAGTATTAAGGCTTGCTTCCAATCAATGGCCAAAAGAACTTAAAGAATAAAGAGAAACCAATTGCATAAGGATTAAGACTTGCTTCCAATCAATGGCCAAAAGAACTTAAAGAATAAAGAGAAACCAATTGCATAAGGATTAAGACTTGCTTCGAATCAATGGCCAAAAGAATTTAAAGATTAAAGAGAAACCAATTGCATAAGGATTAAGACTTGCTTCCAATCAGTGGCCAAAAGAACTTAAAGAATAAAGAGAAACCAATTGCATAAGGATTAAGGCTTGCTTCAATCAATGGCCAAAGGAACTTAAAGAATAAAGAGAAACCAATTCCTTAAGGATTAAGACTTGCTTCCAATCAATGGCCATAAGAACTTAAAGAATAAAGGGAACACAATTGCATAAGGATTAAGATTTGCTTCCAATCAATGGCCAAAAAGAATTTAAAGATTAAAGAGAAACCAATTCCTTAAGTATTAAGACTTGCTTCCTATCAATGGCCAAAAGAACTTAAAGAATAAAGAGAAACCAATTGCATAAGGATTAAGACTTGCTTCCAATCAATGGCCAAAAGAACTTAAAGAATAAAGAGAAACCAATTGCATAAGGATTAAGACTTGCTTCAATCACTGGCCAAAAGAACTTAAAGAATAAAGAGAAACCAATTGCATAAGGATTAAGACTTGCTTCAATCAATGGCCAAAAGAACTTAAAGAATAAAGAAACCAATTGCATAAGGATTAAGACTTGCTTCCAATCAATGGCCAAAAGAACTTAAAGAATAAAGAGAAACCAATTGCATAAGGATTAAGACTTGCTTCCAATCAATGGCCAAAAGAACTTAAAGAATAAAGAGAAACCAATTGCATAAGGATTAAGACTTGCTTCAATCAATGGCCAAAAGAACTTAAAGAATAAAGAGAAACCAATTGCATAAGGATTAAGACTTGCTTCAATCAGTGGCCAAAGAACTTAAAGAATAAAGAGAAACCAATTGCATAAGGATTAAGACTTGCTTCCAATCAATGGCCAAAAGAACTTAAAGAATAAAGAGAAACCAATTGCATAAGGATTAAGACTTGCTTCCAATCAATAGCCAAAAGAACTTAAAGAATAAAGAGAAACCAATTCCTTAAGTATTAAGACTTGCTTCCAATCAATGGCTAAAAGAACTTAAAGAATAAAGAGAAACCAATTGCATAAGGATTAAGACTCGCTTCCAATCAATGGCCAAAAGAATTTTAAGATTAAAGAGAAACCAATTCCTTAAGGATTACGGCTTGCTTCCAATCAATGGCCAAAAGAACTTAAAGAATAAAGAGAAACCAATTGCATAAGGATCAAGACTTGCTTCTAATCAACGGCGAAAAGAACTTAGAGAATAAAGATAAACCAATTGCATAAGGATTAAAACTTGATTTCAATCAATGGGCAAAAGAATTTAAAGATTAAGGAGAATCCAATTCCTTAAGGATTAAGGCTTGCTTCTAATCAATGGCCAAAAGAACTTAAAGAATAAAGAGAAACCAATTGCATAAGGATTAAGACTTGCTTCCAATCAATGGCCAAAGAACTTAAAGAATAAAGAGAAACCAATTGCATAAGGATTAAGACTTGCTTCAATCAATGGCCAAAGAACTTAAAGAATAAAGAGAAACAAATTCCTTAAGGATTAAGCCTTGCTAGCAATCAATGGCCAAAAGAACTTAAAGAATAAAGAGAAACCAATTGCATAAGGATTAAGACTTGCTTCCAATCAATGGCCAAAAGAACTTAAAGAATAAAGAGAAACCAATTCCTTAAGGATTAACACTTGCTTCCAATCAGTGGCCAAAAGAACTTAAAGAATAAAGAGAAACCAATTGCATAAGGATTAAGACTTGCTTCCATTCAATGGGCCAAAGAACTTAAAGAATAAAGAAAACCAATTGCATAAGGATTAAGACTTGCTTCCAATCAATGGCCAAAAGAACTTAAAGAATAAAGAGAAACCAATTCCTTAAGGATTAAGACTTGCTTCTAATCAATGGCCAAAAGAACTTAAAGAATAAAGGGAAACCAATTGCATAAGGATTAAGACTTGCTTCCAATCAGTGGCCCAAAGAACTTAAAGAATAAAGAGAAACCAATTGCATAAGGATTAAGACTTGCTTCCAATCAATGGCCAAAAGAACTTAAAGAATAAAGAGAAACCAATTCCTTAAGGATTAAGGCTTGCTTCCAATCAATGGCCAAAAGAACTTAAAGAATAAAGAGAAACCAATTGCATAAGGATTAAGACTGGCTTCCAATCAGTGGCCAAAAGAACTTAAAGAGTAAAGAGAAACCAATTGCATAAGGATTAAGACTTGCTTCAATCAATGGCCAAGAACTTAAAGAATAAAGAAACCAATTCCATAAGGATTAAGGCTTGCTTCCAATCAATGGCCAAAAGAACTTAAAGAATAAAGAGAAACCAATTGCATAAGGATTAAGACTGGCTTCCAATCAGTGGCCAATAGAACATAAAGAATAAAGAGAAACCAATTGCATAAGGATTAAGATTTACTTCCAATCACTGGCCAAAAGAACTTAAAGAATAAAGAGAAACCAATTGCATAAGGATTAAGACTTGCTTCCAATCAATGGCCAAAAGAACTTAAAGAATAAAGAGAAACCAATTGCATAAGGATTAAGACTTGCTTCAATCAATGGCCAAAGAACTTAAAGAATAAAGAGAAACCAATTCCTTAAGGATTAAGACTTGCTTCAATCAATGGCCAAAAAGAACTTAAAGAATAAAGAGAAACCAATTCCATAAGGATTAAGACTTGCTTCAATCAATGGCCAAAGAACTTAAAGAATAAAGAGAAACCAATTGCATAAGGATTAAGACTTGCTTCAATCAATGGCCAAAAGAACTTAAAGAATAAGAGAAACCAATTGCATAAGGATTAAGATTTTGTTTCCAATCACTGGCCAAAAGAACTTAAAGAATAAAGAGAACCCAATTCCTTAAGTATTAAGACTTGCTTCCAATCAATGGCCAAAAGAACTTAAAGAATAAAGAGAAACCGATTGCATAAGGATTAAGACTTGCTTCCAATCAACGGCCAAAAGAACCTAAAGAATAAAGAGAAACCAATTCCTTAAGTATTAAGACTTGCTTCCAATCAATGGCCAAAAGGACTTAAAGAATAAAGAGAAACCAATTCCTTAAGTATTAAGACTTGCTTCCAATCAATGGCCAAAAGAACTTAAAGAATAAAGAGAAACCAATTGCATAAGGATTAAGACTTGCTTCAATCAATGGCCAAAGAACTTAAAGAAAAAAGAGAAACCACTTGCAAAAGGACTAAGACTTGGCACCAAACAATGGCCAAAAGAAGTTAAAGAATAAAGAAGAAACCAATTCCTTAAGTATTAAGACTTGCTTCAATCAATGGCCAAAAGAACTTAAAGAATAAAGAAAACCAATTGCATAAGGATTAAGACTTGCTTCCAATCAATGGCCAAAGAAGTTAAAGAATAAAGAGAAACCAATTGCTTAAGGATTAAGGCTTGCTTACAATCAATGGCCAAAAGAACTTAAAGAATAAACAGAAACCAATTGCATAAGGATTAAGACTTGCTTCCAATCAATGGCCAAAGAACTTAAAGAATAAAGAAAACCAATTCCATAAGTATTAAGACTTGCTTCCAATCAATGGCCAAAGAACTTAAAGAATAAAGAAGAAACCAATTGCATAAGGATTAAGACTTGCTTCAATCAATGGCCAAAAGAACTTAAAGAATAAAGAGAAACCAATTCCTTAAGGATTAAGACTTGCTTCCAATCAATGGCCAAAAAGAACTTAAAGAATAAAGAGAAACCAATTGCATAAGGATTAAGACTTGCTTCCAATCAATGGCCAAAAAGAACTTAAAGAATAAAGAAAACCAATTCCTTAAGTATTAAGGACACTTGCTTCCAATCGTTAAAGAACTTTAAAGAATAAAGGAAACCAATTGCATAAGGATTAAGAGCTTGCTTCGATCAATAAAGAATTTAAAGATTAAGAGAAACCAATTCAGGGTTAGGCTTTAATCAATATTAAGAACTTAAGAATAAGGTGCATGGAAACCAATTTGTAAAAGGTATTAAGACTTAGCTTCGAATCTGTGGCCAAAAGAACTTAAGAATAAAAAACCAATTGCATAAGGATTAAGACTTGCTTCCAATCAATGGCCAAAGAACTTAAAGAATAAAGAGAAACCAATTCCTTAAGGATTAAGACTTGCTTCAATCAATGGCCAAGAGACTTAAAGAATAAAGAGAAACCAATTCCTTAAGTATTAAGACTTGCTTCAATCAATGGCCAAAAAGAACTTAAAGAATAAAGAGAAACCAATTGCATAAGGATTAAGACTTGCTTTCAATCAATGGCCAAAAGAACTTAAAGAATAAAGAGAAACCAATTCCTTAAGTATTAAGACTTGCTTCCAATCAGTGGCCAAAAGAACTTAAAGAATAAAGAGAAACCAATTGCATAAGGATTAAGACTTGCTTCCAATCAATGGCCAAAAGAACTTAAAGAATAAAGAGAAACCAATTCCTTAAGGATTAAGACTTGCTTCCAATCAATGGCCAAAAGAACTTAAAGAATAAAGAGAAACCAATTGCTTAAGTATTAAGACTTGCTTCCGATCTACATTGGCCAAAGAACTTAAAGAATAAAGAAAACCAATTGCATAAGGATTAAGACTTGCTTGCAATGAATGGCCAAAAGAACTTAAAGAATAAACGGAAACCAATTCCTTAAGTATTAAGACTTGCTTCCAATCAGTGGCCAAAAGAACTTAAAGAATAAAGAGAAACCAATTGCATAAGGATTAAGACTTGCTTCCAATCAATGGCTAAAAAACTTAAAGAATAAAGAGAAACCAATTCCTTAAGTATTAAGACTTGCTTCCAATCAGTGGCCAAAAGAACTTAAAGAATAAAGAGAAACCAATTGCATAAGGATTAAGACTTGCTTCCAATCAATGGCCAAAAGAACTTAAAGAATAAAGAGAAACCAATTCCTTAAGTATTAAGACTTGCTTCCAATCTGTGGCCAAAAAGAACATGAAGAAGAAAGAGAAACCAATTCCTTAAGGATTAAGTCTTGCTTCAATCATTGGCCAAAGAACTTTAAAGATTAAAGAGCAACCAATTGCATAAATGGGATTAAGGCTTGCTCAATCAATGGGCAAAAGAACTTAAAGAATAAAGAGAAACCAATTCCTTAAGTATTAAGACTTGCTTCCAATCTTGTGGACAAAAGAACTTAAAGAGTAAAGGGAAACCAATTGCATAAGGATTAAGACTTGCTTCCAACCAATGGCCAAAAGAATTTAAAGATTAAAGAGAAACCAATTGCATAAGGATTAAGACTTGCTTCCAATCAATGGCCAAAGAACTTAAAGAATAAAGAGAAACCAATTGCATAGGATTAAGACTTGCTTCCAATCAATGCCCAAAAGAACTTACAGAACAAAGAGAAACCAATTCCTTAATTATTAAGACTTGCTTCAAATCAATGGCCAAAAGAACTTAAAGAATAAAGAGAAACCAATTGCATAAGGATTAAGACTTGCTTCCAATCAATGGCCAAAAGAATTTAAAGATTAAAGAGAAACCAATTCCTTAAGGATTAAGGCTTGCTTCCAATCAATGGCCATAAGAACTTAAAGAATAAAGAGAAACCAATTGCATAAGGATTAAGACTTGCTTCCAATCAATGGCCAAAAGAACTTAAAGAATAAAGAGAAACCAATTCCTTAAGTATTAAGACTTGCTTCCAATCAATGGCCAAAAGAACTTAAAGAATAAGAGAAACCAATTGCATAAGTATTAAGACTTGCTTCCAATCAATGGCCAAAAGAACTTAAGAATAAAGAGAAACCAATTGCATAAGGATTAAGACTTGCTTCGAATCAATGGCCAAAAGAACTTAAAGAATAAAGAGAAACCAATTCCTTAGGTATTAAGACTTGCTTCCGATCAATGGCTCAAAGAACTTAAAGAATAAAGAGAAACCAATTGCATAAGGATTAAGACTTGCTTCCAATCAATGGCCAAAAGAACTTAAAGAATAAAGAGAAACCAATTCCTTAAGTATTAAGACTTGCTTGCAATCAGTGGCCAAAAGAACTTAGAGAATATAGGGAAACCGATTGCATAAGGATTAAGACTTGCTTCCAATCAATGGCCAATAGAATTTAAAGACTAAAGAGAAACCAATTCCTTAAGGATTAAGACTTGCTTCCAATCAGTGGCCAAAAGAACTTAAAGACTAAAGAGAAACCAATTCCTTAAGGATTAAGACTTGCTTCCAATCAATGGCTATAGGAACGTAAAGAATAAAGAGAAACCAATTCCTTAAGGATTAAGGCTTGCTTCTAATCAATGGCCAAAAGAGCTTAAAGAATAAAGAGAAACCAATTCCTTAAGGATTAAGACTTGCTTCCAATCAGTGGCCAAAAGAACTTAAAGAATAAAGAGAAACCAATTCCTTAAGGATTAAGGCTTGCTTCAATCAATGGCCACAAGAGCTTAAAGAATAAAGAGAAACCAATTGCATAAGGATTAAGACTTGCTTCCAATCAATGGCCAAAAGAACTTAAAGAATAAAGAGAAACCAATTGCATAAGGATTAAGACTTGCTTCGAATCAATGGGCAAAAGAAGTTAAAGAATAAAGAGAAAGCAATTGCTTAAGTATTAAGACTTGCTTCCAATCAATGGCCAAAAGAACTTAAAGAATAAAAGGAAACCAATTGCATAAGGATTAAGACTTGCTTCAATCAATGGCCAAAAGAACTTAAGAATAAAGAGAAACCAATTCATAAGGATTAAGACTTGCTTCCAATCAATGGCCAAGAACTTAAGAATAAGAGAAACCAATTGCATAAGGATTAAGACTTGCTTCAATCAATGGCCAAAGAACTTAAAGAATAAAGAGAAACCAATTGCATAAGGATTAAGACTTGCTTCAATCAATGGCCAAAGAACTTAAAGAATAAAGAGAAACCAATTGCATAAGGATTAAGACTTGCTTCAATCAATGGCCAAAGAACTTAAAGGAAAAAGGGAAACCAATTCCTTAAGTATTAAGACTTGCTTCCAATCAGTGGCCAAAAGAACTTAAAGAATAAAGAGAAACCAATTGCATAAGGATTAAGACTTGCTTCCAATCAGTGGCCCAAAGAACTTAAAGAATAAAGAGAAACCAATTGCATAAGGATTAAGACTTGCTTCCAATCAATGGCCAAAAGAACTTAAAGAATAAAGAGAAACCAATTCCTTAAGTATTAAGACTTGCTTCAATCAGTGGCCAAAAGAACTTAAAGAATAAAGAGAAACCAATTGCACAAGGATTAAGACTTGCTCCAATCAATGGCCAAAAGAACTTAAAGAATAAAGAGAAACCAATTCCTTAAGGATTAAGACTTGCTTCCAATCAATGGCCAAAAGAACTTAAAGAATAAAGAGAAACCAATTGCATAAGGATTAAGACTTGCTTCCATCAATGGCCAAAAGAACTTAAAGAATAAAGAGAAACCAATTGCATAAGGATTAAGACTTGCTTCCAATCAATGGCCAAAAGAACTTAAAGAATAAAGAGAAACCAATTGCATAAGGATTAAGACTTGCTTCCGATCAATGGCCAAAAGAACTTAAGAATAAAGAAAACCAATTGCATAAGGATTAAGACTTGCTTCAATCAATGGCCAAAAGAACTTAAAGAATAAAAACAAACCAATTCTATAAGCATTGAGACTTGCTTCAATCAATGGCCAAAGAACTTAAAGAATAAAGAGAAACCAATTGCATAAGGATTAAGACTTGCTTCAATCTGTGCCAAAAAGAACTTAAAGAATAAAGAGAAACCAATTCCTTAAGTATTAAGACATGCTTCCAATCAGTGGCCAAAAGAACTTAAAGAATAAAGAGAAACCAATTCCTTAAGTATTAAGACTTGCTTCCAGTCAGTGGCCAAAAGAACTTAGAGAATAAACGGAAACCAATTGCATAAGGATTAAGACTTGCTTCCAATCAATGGCCAAAAGAACTTAAAGAATAAAGAGAAACCAATTGCATAAGGATTAAGACTTGCTTCCAATCAATGGCCAAAAGAACTTAAAGAATAAAGAGAAACCAATTGCATAAGGATTAAGACTTGCTTCCAATCAACGGCCAAAAGAACTTAAAGAATAAAGAGAAGCCAATTCCTTAAGTATTAAGACTTGCTTCCAATCAGTGGCCAAAAGAACTTAAAGAATAAAGAGAAACCAATTGCATAAGGATTAAGACTTGCTTCCAATCATTGGCCAAAAGAACTTAAAGAATAAAGACAAACCAAATGCATAAGGATTAAGACTTGCTTCCAATCAATGGCCAAAGAACTTAAAGAATAAAGAGAAACCAATTGCATAAGGATTAAGACTTGCTTAATCAATGGCCAAAAAGAACTTAAAGAATAAAGAGAAACCAATTGCATAAGGATTAAGACTTGCTTCCAATCAATGGCCAAAAGAACTTAAAGAATAAAGAGAAACCAATTCCTTAAGTATTAAGACTTGCTTCCAATCAGTGGCCAGAAAACTTAAAGAATAAAGAGAAACCAATTGCATAAGGATTAAGACTTGCTTGCAATCAATGGCCAAAAGAACTTAAAGAATAAAGAGAAACCAATTGCATAAGAATTAAAACTTCCTTCCAATCAATGGCCAAAAGAACTTAAAGAATAAAGGGAAACCAATTGCATAAGGATTAAGACTTGCTTCAAATCAATGGCCAAAAGAACTTAAAGAATAAAGAGAAACGAATTCCTTAAGTATTAGGACTTGCTTCCCATCTGTGGCCAAAAGAACTTAAAGAATAAACGGAAACCAATTCCTTAAGTATTAAGACTTGCTTCCAATCAATGGCCAAAAGAACTTAAAGAATAAAGAGAAACCAATTCCTTAAGTATTAAGACTTGCTTCCAATCAATGGCCAAAAGAACTTAAAGAATAAAGAGAAACCAATTGCATAAGGATTAAGACTTGCTTCCAATCAATGGCCAAAAGAACTTAAAGAATAAAGAGAAACCAATTCCTTAAGTATTAAGACTTGCTTCCAATCTATGGCCAAAAGAACTTAAAGAATAAGAGAAACCAATTGCATAAGGATTAAGACTTGCTTCAATCAATGGCCAAAAGAACTTAAAGAATAAGAGAAACCAATTGCATAAGGATTAAGACTTGCTTCAATCAATGGCCAAAGAACTTAAAGATTAAAGAGAAACCAATTCCTTAAGGATTAAGACTTGCTTCCAATCAATGGCCAAAAGAACTTAAAGAATAAAGAGAACCCAATTGCATAAGGATTAAGACTTGCTTCCAATCAGTGGCCCAAAGAACTTAAAGAATAAAGAGAAACCAATTGCATAAGGATTAAGACTTGCTTCCAATCAATGGCCAAAAGAACTTAAGAATAAAGAGAAACCAATTGCATAGGATTAAGACTTGCTTCAATCAATGGCCAAAAGAACATAAAGAATAAAGAGAAACCAATTGCATAAGGATTAAGACTTGCTTCCAATCAATGGCCAAAGAACTTAAAGAATAAAGAGAAACCAATTCCTTAAGGATTAAGACTTGCTTCCAATCAATGGCCAAAGAACTTAAAGAATAAAGAGAAACCAATTGCATAAGGATTAAGACTTGCTTCCAATCGGTGGCCAAAAAGAACTTAAAGAATAAAGGAAACCAATTGCTTAAGGATTAAGACTTGCTTCCAATCAATGGCCAAAGAACTTAAAGAATAAAGAGAAACCAATTGCATAAGGATTAAGACTTGCTTCAATCAATGGCCAAAGAACTTAAAGAATAAAGAGAAACCAATTGCATAAGGATTAAGACTTGCTTTAATCAATGGCCAAAAGAACTTAAAGAATAAGAAACCAATTGCATAAGGATTAAGACTTGCTTCAATCAATGGCCAAAAGAACTTAAAGAATAAAGAGAAACCAATTCCTTAAGGATTAAGACTTGCTTCCAATCAATGGCCAAAGAACTTAAGAATAAAGAGAAACCAATTGCATAAGGATTAAGACTTGCTTCAATCAATGGCCAAAGAACTTAAAGAATAAAGAGAAACCAATTCCTTAAGGATTAAGACTTGCTTCAATCAATGGCCAAAAGAACTTAAGAATAAAGAAACCAATTGCATAAGGATTAAGACTTGCTTCAATCGATGGCCAAAGAACTTAAAGAATAAAGAGAAACCAATTGCATAAGGATTAAGACTTGCTTCCAATCAATGGCCAAAAGAACTTAAAGAATAAAGAGAAACCAATTCCTTAAGTATTAAGACTTGCTTCAATCAATAGCCAAAGAAGCTTAAAGAATAAGAGAAACCAATTGCATAAGGATTAAGACTTGCTTCCAATCAATGGCTAAAAGAACTTAAAGAATAAAGAGAAACCAATTGCATAAGGATTAAGACTTGCTTCCAATCAATGGCTAAAAAACTTAAAGAATAAAGAGAAACCAATTCCTTAATGATTAAGACTTGCTTCCAATCAGTGGCCAAAAGAACTTAAAGAATAAAGAAAACCAATTGCATAAGGATTAAGACTTGCTTCAATCAATGGCCAAAGAACTTAAGAATAAAGAAAACCAATTGCATAAGTATTAAGACTTGCTTCAATCATTGGCCAAAGAACTTAAAGAATAAAGAGAAACCAATTGCATAAGGATTAAGACTTGCTTCCAATCAATGGCCAAAAGAACTTAAAGAATAAAGAGAAACCAATTCCTTAAGTATTAAGACTTGCTTCCAATCAATAGCCAAAGGAAATTATAGAATAAAGAGAAACCAATTCCTTAAGTATTAAGACTTGCTTCAATCTGTGGCCAAAGAACTTAAAGAATAAAGAGAAACCAATTGCATAAGGATTAAGACTTGCTTCAATCAATGGCCAAAGAACTTAAAGAATAAAGCGAAACCAATTGCACCAGGATTAAGACTTTCTTCCAATCAATGGCCAAAAGAACTTAAAGAATAAAGAGACTGCAATTCCTTAAGTATTAAGACTTGCTTCAATCAATGGCCAAAAGAACTTAAAGAATAAAGAGAAACCAATTGCATAAGTATTAAGACTTGCTTCAATCTGTGGCCAAAAGAACTTAAAGAATAAAAGAGAAACCAATTGCATAAGGATTAAGACTTTGCTTCCAATCAGTGGCCAAAGAACTTAAGAACAAAGAGAAACCACTTCCTTATGGATTAAGACTTGCTTTCAATCAATGGCCAAAAGAAATTATAGAATAGACAGAAACCATTTCCTTAAGGATTAAGACTTGCTTCCAATGTGGCCAAAGAACTTAAAGAATAAAGAGAAACCAATTGCATAAGGATTAAGACTTGCTTCAATCAATGGCCAAAGAACTTAAGAATAAAGAAAACCAATTGCATAAGGATTAAGACTTGCTTCCAATCAATGGCCAAAGAACTTAAAGAATAAAGAGAAACCAATTGCATTAAGTATTAAGACTTGCTTCAATCAATGGCCAAAAGAACTTAAAGAATAAAGAGAAACCAATTGCATAAGGATTAAGACTTGCTTCCAAATCAATGGCCAAAGAACTTAAGAATAAAGAGAAACCAATTACATAACGATTAAGACTTGCTTCAATCAATGGCCAAAAGAACTTAAAGAATAAAGAGAAACCAATTGCATAAGGATTAAGACTTGCTTCAATCAATGGCCAAAAGAACTTAAAGAATAAAGAAAACCAATTGCATAAGGATTAAGACTTGCTTCAATCAATGGCCAAAAGAACTTAAAGAATAAAGAAAACCAATTCCTTAAGTATTAAGACTTGCTTCCAATCAATGGCCAAAAAGAACTTAAGAATAAAGAAACCAATTGCATAAGGATTAAGACTTGCTTCCAATCAATATGGCCAAAGAACTTAAAGAATAAAGAAACCAATTGCATAAGGATTAAGACTTGCTTTAATCAATGGCCAAAAGAACTTAAAGAATAAAGAGAAACCAATTCCTTAAGGATTAAGACTTGCTTCAATCAATGGCCAAAGAACTTAAAGAATAAAGAAAACCAATTGCATAAGGATTAAGACTTGCTTCCAATCAATGGCCAAAAGAACTTAAAGAATAAAGAGAAACCAATTCCATAAGGATTAAGACTTGCTTCAATCAATGGCCAAAAGAACTTAAAGAATAAAGAAAACCAATTGCATAAGGATTAAGACTTGCTTCCAATCAATGGCCAAAGAACTTAAAGAATAAGAGAAACCAATTGCATAAGGATTAAGACTTGCTTCAATCAATGGCCAAAAGAACTTAAAGAATAAAGAGAAACCAATTGCGTAAGGATTATGGCTTGCTTCCAATCAATGGCCAAAATAACTTAAAGAATAAAGAGAAACCAATTGCACAAGGATTAAGACTTGCTCCAATCAATGGCCAAAAGAACTTAAAGAATAAAAAGAAACCAATTGCATAAGGATTAAGACTCGCTTCCAATCAATGGCCAAAAGAACTTAAAGAATAAAGAGAAACCAATTCCTTAAGGATTAAGACTTTCTTCCAATCAACGGCCAAAAGAACATAAGAAAGAATAAAGAGAAACCAAATTCCTTAAGTATTAAGACTTGAAACTTCAATCAATGGCCAAAAGAACTTAAAGAATAAAGAGAAACCAATTGCATAAGGATTAAGACTTGCTTCCAATCAATGGCCAAGAAAGAACTTAAAGAATAAAGAGAAACCAATTGCATAAGGATTAAAGACTTGCTTCTAATCAATGGCCAAATGAACTTAAAGAATAGAAAGAAGAAACCAATTCCTTAAGGATTAAAGACTTGCTTCCAATCAACGGCTACATTAAAAGAACTTAAGAATAAGAGAAACCAATTCCATAGAGGATTAAAGACTTGGCCTTCAATCAATTGGCCAAATGAACTTAAAGAATAAAGAGAAACCAATTGCATAAGGATTAAAGACTAAACTGCTTCCAATCAATGGCCCAAAATAGAACTTATAAGAATAAAGATGAAACCAATTGCCTTAATCTTAAGACTTCAGCACTTCCAAATCTGTAGCCAAAAAGAACTTAAAGAATAAAGAGAAACCAATTGCATAAGGATCTAAGTCACCTTTGCTTCCAATCATTATGGCCAAATGAACTTAAAGAATAAAGAGAAACCAATTCCTTAAGAGATTAAGGCTTAAGCTGTCCAATCAATGGCCAAAAAGAAATTAAAGAATAAAGAGAAACCCAATTCCTTAAGTATTAAGACTTGCTTACCAACGTCAATGGCCAAAACAACTTACAAGAATAAAGAGAAAACCAATTGCATAAGGATTAATAAGACTTTGCTTCCAATCAATGGCCAAAAGAACTTAAGAGAATAAAGAGGAAACCAATTCCTTGAGGATTAAGACTATTGCTTCCAATCAATGGCCAAAAAGAACTTAAGAGGAATAAAAGAGAAACCAATTGCATAAGGATTAAGACTTGCTTCCAATCAATGGCCAAAGAAGAACTTAAGAGAATAAAGAGAAAACCAATTGCATAAGGATTAAGACTTGCTTCCAATCAATGGCCAAAAGAACTTAAAGAATAAAAAGAGAAAGCCAATTGCTTAAGTATTAAGACTTGCTTCCAATCCAATGGCCAAAAGAACTTAAAGAATAAAGAGAAACCAATTGCATAAGGATTAAGACTTGCTGTCTGTATCAATGGCCAAAAAGAACTTAAAGAATAAAGAGAAACCAATTGCATAAGGATTGAACAGCCCATCAATAGCCAAAGAACTTTATTGATTATTAAGACTTGCTTCCAATCAATGCAGCCAAAGAACTTAAGAATAAAGAAGAAACCAATTCCTTAAGTATTAAGACTTAAGACTTGCTTCCAATCAATGGCCAA
>CM062524.1:93751-140157 GCA_031439595.1 Pterocarpus santalinus
TTGGTTTCTCTTTATTCTTTAAGTTCTTTTGGCCATTGATTGGAAGCAAGTCTTAATCCTTATGCAATTGGTTTCTCTTTATTCTTTAAGTTCTTTTGGCCATTGATTGGAAGCAAGTCTTAATCCTTATGCAATTGGTTTCTCTTTATTCTTTAAGTTCTTTTGGCCATTGATTGGAAGCAAGTCTTAATCCTTAGCAATTGGTTTCTCTTTATTCTTAAGTTCTTTTGGCCTTATGGAAGCAAGTCTTAATCCTTATGCAATTGGTTTCTCTTTATTCTTTAAGTTCTTTTGGCCATTGATTGGAAGCAAGTCTTAATCTTAATTGGTTTCTCTTTATTCTTAGTTCTTTGCATTGATTGGAAGCAAGTCTTAATCCTTTCTTGGAATTGGTTTCTTTATTCTTTAAGTTCTTTTGGCCATTGATTGGAAGCAAGTCTTAATCCTTATGCAATTGGTTTCTCTTTATTCTTTAAGTTCTTTTGGCCATTGATTGGAAGCAAGTCTTAATCCTTAGCAATTGGTTTCTCTTTATTCTTAAGTTTCTTTCCATTGATTGGGAAGCATGTCTTAATCCTTATGCAATTGGTTTCTCTTTATTCTTTAAGTTCTTTTGGCCATTGATTGGAAGCAAGTCTTAATCCTTATGCAATTGGTTTCTCTTTATTCTTTAAGTTCTTTTGGCCATTGATTGGAAGCAAGTCTTAATCCTTATGCAATTGGTTTCTCTTTATTCTTTAAGTTCTTTTGGCCATTGATTGGAAGCAAGTCTTAATCCTTATGCAATTGGTTTCTCTTTATTCTTTAAGTTCTTTTGGCCATTGATTGGAAGCAAGTCTTAATCCTTATGCAATTGGTTTCTCTTTATTCTTTAAGTTCTTTTGGCCATTGATTGGAAGCAAGTCTTAATCCTTATGCAATTGGTTTCTCTTTATTCTTTAAGTTCTTTTGGCCATTGATTGGAAGCAAGTCTTAATCCTTATGCAATTGGTTTCTCTTTATTCTTTAAGTTCTTTTGGCCATTGATTGGAAGCAAGTCTTAATCCTTATGCAATTGGTTTCTCTTTATTCTTTAAGTTCTTTTGGCCATTGATTGGAAGCAAGTCTTAATCCTTATGCAATTGGTTTCTCTTTATTCTTTAAGTTCTTTTGGCCATTGATTGGAAGCAAGTCTTAATCCTTATGCAATTGGTTTCTCTTTATTCTTTAAGTTCTTTTGGCCATCGATTGGAAGCAAGTCTTAATCCTTATGCAATTTGTTTCTCTTTATTCTTTAAGTTCTTTTGGCCATTGATTGGAAGCAAGTCTTAATCCTTATGCAATTGGTTTCTCTTTATTCTTTAAGTTCTTTTGGCCATTGATTGGAAGCAAGTCTTAATCCTTATGCAATTGGTTTCTCTTTATTCTTTAAGTTCTTTTGGCCATTGATTGGAAGCAAGTCTTAATCCTTATGCAATTGGTTTCTCTTTATTCTTTAAGTTCTTTTGGCCATTGATTGGAAGCAAGTGTTAATCCTTATGCAATTGGTTTCTCTTTATTCTTTAAGTTCTTTTGGCCATTGATTGGAAGCAAGTCTTAATCCTTATGCAATTGGTTTGTCTTTATTCTTTAAGTTCTTTTGGCCATTGATTGGAAGCAAGTCTTAATCCTTATGCAATTGGTTTCTCTTTATTCTTTAAGTTCTTTTGGCCATTGATTGGAAGCAAGTCTTAATCCTTATGCAATTGGTTTCTCTTTATTCTTTAAGTTCTTTTGGCCATTGATTGGAAGCAAGTCTTAATCCTTATGCAATTGGTTTCTCTTTATTCTTTAAGTTCTTTTGGCCATTGATTGGAAGCAAGTCTTAATCCTTATGCAATTGGTTTCTCTTTATTCTTTAAGTTCTTTTGGCCATTGATTGGAAGCAAGTCTTAATACTTAAGGAATTGGTTTCTCTTTATTCTTTAAGTTCTTTTGGCCATTGATTGGAAGCAAGTCTTCATCCTTATGCAATTGGTTTCTCTTTATTCTTTAAGTTCTTTTGGCCATTGATTGGAAGCAAGTCTTAATCCTTATGCAATTGGTTTCTCTTTATTCTTTAAGTTCTTTTGGCCATTGATTGGAAGCAAGTCTTAATCCTTATGCAATTGGTTTCTCTTTATTCTTTTAAGTTCTTTTGGCCATTGATTGGAAGCAAGTCTTAATCCTTATGCAATTGGTTTCTCTTTATTCTTTAAGTTCTTTTGGCCATTGATTGGAAGCAAGTCTTAATCCTCATGCAATTGGTTTCTCTTTAATCTTTAAGTTCTTTTGGCCATTGATTGGAAGGAAGAGATAATCCTTATGCAATTGGTTTCTCTTTATTCTTTAAGTTCTTTTGGCCATTGATTGGAAGCAAGTCTTAATCCTTATGCAATTGGTTTCTCTTTATTCTTTAAGTTCTTTTGGCCATTGATTGGAAGCAAGTCTTAATCCTTATGCAATTGGTTTCTCTTTATTCTTTAAGTTCTTTTGGCCATTGATTGGAAGCAAGTCTTAATCCTTATGCAATTGGTTTCTCTTTATTCTTTAAGTTCTTTTGGCCATTGATTGGAAGCAAGTCTTAATCCTTATGCAATTGGTTTCTCTTTATTCTTTAAGTTCTTTTGGCCATTGATTGGAAGCAAGTCTTAATCCTTATGCAATTGGTTTCTCTTTATTCTTTAAGTTCTTTTGGCCATTGATTGGAAGCAAGTCTTAATCCTTATGCAATTGGTTTCTCTTTATTCTTTAAGTTCTTTTGGCCATTGATTGGAAGCAAGTCTTAATCCTTATGCAATTGGTTTCTCTTTATTCTTTAAGTTCTTTTGGCCATTGATTGGAAGCAAGTCTTAATCCTTATGCAATTGGTTTCTCTTTATTCTTTAAGTTCTTTGGGCCATTGATTGGAAGCAAGTCTTAATCCTTATGCAATTGGTTTCTCTTTATTCTTTAAGTTCTTTTGGCCATTGATTGGAAGCAAGTCTTAATCCTTATGCAATTGGTTTCTCTTTATTCTTTAAGTTCTTTTGGCCATTGATTGGAAGCAAGTCTTAATCCTTATGCAATTGGTTTCTCTTTATTCTTTAAGTTCTTTTGGCCGTTGATTGGAAGCAAGTCTTAATCCTTATGCAATTGGTTTCTCTTTATTCTTTAAGTTCTTTTGGCCATTGATTGGAAGCAAGTCTTAATCCTTATGCAATTGGCTTCTCTTTATTCTTTAAGTTCTTTTGGCCATTGATTGGAAGCAAGTCTTAATCCTTATGCAATTGGTTTCTCTTTATTCTTTGAGCACTTTTGGCCATTGATTGGAAGCAAGTCTTAACCCTTATGCAATTGGTTTCTCTTTATTCTTTAAGTTCTTTTGGCCATTGATTGGAAGCAAGTCTTAATCCTTATGCAATTGGTTTCTCTTTATTCTTTAAGTTCTTTTGGCCATTGATTGGAAGCAAGTCTTAATCCTTATGCAATTGGTTTCTCTTTATTCTTTAAGTTCTTTTGGCCATTGATTGGAAGCAAGTCTTAATCCTTATGCAATTGGTTTCTCTTTATTCTTTAAGTTCTTTTGGCCATTGATTGGAAGCAAGTCTTAATCCTTATGCAATTGGTTTCTCTTTATTCTTTAAGTTCTTTTGGCCATTGATTGGAAGCAAGTCTTAATCCTTATGCAATTGGTTTCTCTTTATTCTTTAAGTTCTTTTGGCCATTGATTGGAAGCAAGTCTTAATCCTTATGCAATTGGTTTCTCTTTATTCTTTAAGTTCTTTTGGCCATTGATTGGAAGCAAGTCTTAATCCTTATGCAATTGGTTTCTCTTTATTCTTTAAGTTCTTTTGGCCATTGATTGGAAGCAAGTCTTAATCCTTATGCAATTGGTTTCTCTTTATTCTTTAAGTTCTTTTGGCCATTGATTGGAAGCAAGTCTTAATCCTTATGCAATTGGTTTCTCTTTATTCTTTAAGTTTTTTAGCCATTGATTGGAAGCAAGTCTTAATCCTTATGCAATTGGATTCTCTTTATTCTTTAAGTTCTTTTGGCCATTGATTGGAAGCAAGTCTTAATCCTTATGCAATTGGTTTCTCTTTATTCTTTAAGTTCTTTTGGCCATTGATTGGAAGCAAGTCTTAATCCTTATGCAATTGGTTTCTCTTTATTCTTTAAGTTCTTTTGGCCATTGATTGGAAACATGTCTTAATCCTTATGCAATTGGTTTCTCTTTATTCTTTAAGTTCTTTTGGCCATTGATTGGAAGCAAGTCTTAATCCTTATGCAATTGGTTTCTCTTTATTCTTTAAGTTCTTTTGGCCATTCATTGGAAGCAAGTCTTAATCCTTATGCAATTGGTTTCTCTTTATTCTTTAAGTTCTTTTGGCCACTGATTGGAAGCAAGTCTTAATCCTTATGCAATTGGTTTCTCTTTATTCTTTAAGTTCTTTTGGCCATTGATTGGAAGCAAGTCTTAATCCTTATGCAATTGGTTTCTCTTTATTCTTTAAGTTCTTTTGGCCATTGATTGGAAGCAAGTCTTAATCCTTATGCAATTGGTTTCTCTTTATTCTTTAAGTTCTTTTGGCCATTGATTGGAAGCAAGTCTTAATCCTTATGCAATTGGTTTCTCTTTATTCTTTAAGTTCTTTTGGCCATTGATTGGAAGCAAGTCTTAATCCTTATGCAATTGGTTTCTCTTTATTCTTTAAGTTCTTTTGGCCATTGATTGGAAGCAAGTCTTAATCCTTATGCAATTGGTTTCTCTTTATTCTTTAAGTTCTTTTGGCCATTGATTGGAAGCAAGTCTTATTCCTTATGCAATTGGTTTCTCTTTATTCTTTAAGTTCTTTTGGCCATTGATTGAAAGCAAGTCTTAATCCTTATGCAATTGGTTTCTCTTTATTCTTTAAGTTCTTTTGGCCATTGCTTGGAAGCAAGTCTTAATCCTTATGCAATTGGTTTCTCTTTATTCTTTAAGTTCTTTTGGCCATTGATTGGAAGCAAGTCTTAATCCTTATGCAATTGGTTTCTCTTTATTCTTTAAGTTCTTTTGGCCATTGATTGGAAGCAAGTCTTAATCCTTATGCAATTGGTTTCTCTTTATTCTTTAAGTTCTTTTGGCCATTGATTGGAAGCAAGTCTTAATCCTTATGCAATTGGTTTCTCTTTATTCTTTAAGTTCTTTTGGCCATTGATTGGAAGCAAGTCTTAATCCTTATGCAATTGGTTTCTCTTTATTCTTTAAGTTCTTTTGGCCATTGATTGGAAGCAAGTCTTAATCCTTATGCAATTGGTTTCTCTTTATTCTTTAAGTTCTTTTGGCCATTGATTGGAAGCAAGTCTTAATCCTTATGCAATTGGTTTCTCTTTATTCTTTAAGTTCTTTTGGCCATTGATTGGAAGCAAGTCTTAATCCTTATGCAATTGGTTTCTCTTTATTCTTTAAGTTCTTTTGGCCATTGATTGGAAGCAAGTCTTAATCCTTATGCAATTGGTTTCTCTTTATTCTTTAAGTTCTTTTGGCCATTGATTGGAAGCAAGTCTTAATCCTTATGCAATTGGTTTCTCTTTATTCTTTAAGTTCTTTTGGCCATTGATTGGAAGCAAGTCTTAATCCTTATGCAATTGGTTTCTCTTTATTCTTTAAGTTCTTTTGGCCATTGATTGGAAGCAAGTCTTAATCCTTATGCAATTGGTTTCTCTTTATTCCTTAAGTTCTTTTGGCCATTGATTGGAAGCAAGTCTTAATCCTTATGCAATTGGTTTCTCTTTATACTTTAGGTTCTTTTGGCCATTGATTGGAAGCAAGTCTTAATCCTTATGCAATTGTTTTCTCTTTATTCTTTAAGTTCTTTTGGCCATTGATTGGAAGCAAGTCTTAATCCTTATGCAATTGGTTTCTCTTTATTCTTTAAGTTCTTTTGGCCATTGATTGGAAGCAAGTCTTAATCCTTATGCAATTGGTTTCTCTTTATTCTTTAAGTTCTTTTGGCCATTGATTGGAAGCAAGTCTTAATCCTTATGCAATTGGTTTCTCTTTATTCTTTAAGTTCTTTTGGCCATTGATTGGAAGCAAGTCTTAATCCTTATGCAATTGTTTTCTCTTTATTCTTTAAGTTCTTTTGGCCATTGATTGGAAGCAAGTCTTAATCCTTATGCAATTGGTTTCTCTTTATTCTTTAAGTTCTTTTGGCCATTGATTGGAAGCAAGTCTTAATCCTTATGCAATTGGTTTCTCTTTATTCTTTAAGTTCTTTTGGCCATTGATTGGAAGCAAGTCTTAATCCTTATGCAATTGGTTTCTCTTTATTCTTTAAGTTCTTTTGGCCATTGATTGGAAGCAAGTCTTAATCCTTATGCAATTGGTTTCTCTTTATTCTTTAAGTTCTTTTGGCCATTGATTGGAAGCAAGTCTTAATCCTTATGCAATTGGTTTCTCTTTATTCTTTAAGTTCTTTTGGCCATTGATTGGAAGCAAGTCTTAATCCTTATGCAATTGGTTTCTCTTTATTCTTTAAGTTCTTTTGGCCATTGATTGGAAGCAAGTCTTAATCCTTATGCAATTGGTTTCTCTTTATTCTTTAAGTTCTTTTGGCCATTGATTGGAAGCAAGTCTTAATCCTTATGCAATTGGTTTCTCTTTATTCTTTAAGTTCTTTTGGCCATTGATTGGAAGCAAGTCTTAATCCTTATGCAATTGGTTTCTCTTTATTCTTTAAGTTCTTTTGGCCATTGATTGGAAGCAAGTCTTAATCCTTATGCAATTGGTTTCTCTTTATTCTTTAAATTCTTTTGGCCATTGATTGGAAGCAAGTCTTAATCCTTATGCAATTGGTTTCTCTTTATTCTTTAAGTTCTTTTGGCCATTGATTGGATGCAAGCCTTAATCCTTATGCAATTGGTTTCTCTTTATTCTTTAAGTTCTTTTGGCCCCTGATTGGAAGCAAGCCTTCATCCTTATGCAATTGGTTTCTCTTTATCCTTTAAGTTCTTTTAGCCATTGATTGGAAGCAAGTCTTAATCCTTATGCAATTGGTTTCTCTTTATTCTTTAAGTTCTTTTGGCCATTGATTGGAAGAAGTCTTAATCCTTATGCAATTGGTTTCTCTTTATTCTTTAAGTTCTTTTGGCCATTGATTGGAAGCAAGTCTTAATCCTTATGCAATTGGTTTCTCTTTATTCTTTAAGTTCTTTTGGCCACTGATTGGAAGCAAGTCTTAATCCTTATGCAATTGGTTTCTCTTTATTCTTTAAGTTCTTTTGGCCATTGATTGGAAGCAAGTCTTAATCCTTGCAATTGGTTTCTCTTTATTCTTTAAGTTCTTTTGGCCATTGATTGGAAGCAAGTCTTAATCCTTATGCAATTGGTTTCTCTTTATTCTTTAAGTTCTTTTGGCCATTGATTGGAAGCAAGTCTTAATCCTTATGCAATTGGTTTCTCTTTATTCTTTAAGTTCTTTTGGCCATTGATTGGAAGCAAGTCTTAATCCTTATGCAATTGGTTTCTCTTTATTCTTTAAGTTCTTTTGGCCATTGATTGGAAGCAAGTCTTAATCCTTATGCAATTGGTTTCTCTTTATTCTTTAAGTTCTTTTGGCCATTGATTGGAAGCAAGTCTTAATCCTTATGCAATTGGTTTCTCTTTATTCTTTAAGTTCTTTTGGCCATTGATTGGAAGCAAGTCTTAATCCTTATGCAATTGGTTTCTCTTTATTCTTTAAGTTCTTTTGGCCATTGATTGGAAGCAAGTCTTAATCCTTATGCAATTGGTTTCTCTTTATTCTTTAAGTTCTTTTGGCCATTGATTGGAAGCAAGTCTTAATCCTTATGCAATTGGTTTCTCTTTATTCTTTAAGTTCTTTTGGCCATTGATTGGAAGCAAGTCTTAATCCTTATGCAATTGGTTTCTCTTTATTCTTTAAGTTCTTTTGGCCATTGATTGGAAGCAAGTCTTAATCCTTATGCAATTGGTTTCTCTTTATTCTTTAAGTTCTTTTGGCCATTGATTGGAAGCAAGTCTTAATCCTTATGCAATTGGTTTCTCTTTAATCTTTAAGTTCTTTTGGCCATTGATTGGAAGCAAGTCTTAATCCTTATGCAATTGGTTTCCCTTTATTCTCTAAGTTCTTTTGGCCGCTGACTGGAAGCTTAAAGTCTTAATCCTTACGCAGGTGGTTTCTCTTTATTCTTTAAGATTCTTTTGGCCATTGCGGTTGGAAGCAGGAGTCTTAATCACTTATGCAATTGGTTTCTCTTTATTCTTTAAGTTCTTTTGGTCCATTGATTGGAAGCAAAGTCTTAATCCTTAAGGAATTGGTTTCTCTTTATTCTTTGAGTTCTTTTGGCCATTGATTTGGAAGCAAGTCTTAATCCTTATGCAATTGGTTTCTCTTTGTTCTTTAAGTTCTTATGGCCATTGATTGGAAGCAAGCGTTAACGTTTAAGGAATTGGTTTCTCTTTAATCTTTTAATTCTTTTAGACGTTGATTGGAAGCTTAAGACTTAGAATCCTTATGCAATTGGTTTATCTTTATTCTTTAAAGTTCTTTTGGCCATTGATTGGAAGCAAGTCTTAATCCTTGTGGGAATTGGTTTCTCTTTAGTCTTTAAATTCTTTTGGCCAATGATTGGAAGCAAGTTCTTAATCCTTATGCAATTGGTTTCTCCTCTTTATTCTTTAAGTTCTTTTTGCCCATTGATTGGAAGCAAGTCTTAATCCTTAAAGGCAATTGGTTTCTCTTTAATGTCTTTACAATTCTTTTTGGCCATTGATTGGGAAGCAAGTCTTAATCACTTATGCAATTGGTTTCTGCTTTATTCTTTAAGTTCTTTTGGCCATTGATCGGGAAGCAAGAGCACTTAATCCTTATAAAATTGGTTTTCTCTTTATTCTTTAAGTTCTATTTGGCTTTGCGTTGATTGGAAGCAAGTCTTGAAAATCCTTATGCAATTGGTTTCTCTTTATTCTTTAAGGATTCTTTTGGCCATTGATTGGAAGCAAGTCTTAATCCCCTTATGCATTATTGGTTTCTCTTTATTCTTTAAGTTCTTTTGGCCATTGATTGGAAGCAAAGTCTTAATCCTTATGGTGGTTTCTCTTTATTCTTTAGAAGTTACTTTTGGTCCATTGATTGAAAGCAAGTCTTAATCCTTATGCAATTGGTAGTTCTCTTTATTCTTTAAGTTCTTCTTTGGCCATTGATTGGAAGCAAAGTCTTAATCCTTATGCAATTGGTTTACTCTTTATTCTTTAAGTTCTTTTGGCCATTGATTGGAAATGCAAGTCTTAAAATCCTTATGCAATTGGTTGAAACTCTCTTTCATTCTTTAAGTTCTTTTGTGGCCAATTGATTGGAAGACTTAAGTCTTAAAATCCCTTATGCAATTGGTTTCTCTTTATTCTTTAAAGTTCTTTTGGCCATTGATTGGAAGCAAGTCTCTTAATAATCCTTATACAAGTGGTTTCTCTTTAATCTTTTAAATTCTTTTGGCCATTGATTGGAAGGCAAGTCACTTAATCCTTATGCAATTGGTTTCTCTTTATTCTTTAAGTTCTTTTGTGGCCGTTGATTGGAAGCAAGTCTTAATCCTTAAAATTGGTTTCTCTTTATTCTTTAAGTTCTTTTTGGCCCATTGATTGGAAGCAAGTCTTAATCGCTTATGAATTGGTTCATTTCCTTTGTAAGTGTCTTTAGTTCTTTGTATTGCCATTGATTGGAAGCAAGTCTTAATCGCTTATGCAATTGGTTTCTCTTTATTCTTTAAGTTTCCTTTTGGCCATGTGATCTGGAAGCAAGTCTGTAATCCTTAAGGAATTGGTTTCTCTTTATTCTTTTAAGTTCTTTTTTGTGCCATTGATTGGAAGCAAGTCTTAATCCTTAAGGAATTGGTTTCTCTTTATCCTTTTAGCTCTTCTGGCCAATGATTGGAAGCAAGTCTTAATCCTTATGCAATTGGTTTCTCTTTAATCTTTAAATTCTTTTGGCCATTGATTGGAAGCAAGTCTTAATCCTTAAGGAATTGGTTTCTCTTTATTCTTTAAGTTCTTTTGGCCATTGATTGGAAGCGAGTCTTAATCCTTATGCAATTGGTTTCTCTTTAATCTTTAAATTCTTTTGGCCAATGATTGGAAGCAAGTCTTAATCCTTATGCAATTGGTTTCTCTTTAATCTTTAAATTCTTTTGGCCAATGATTGGAAGCAAGTCTTAATCCTTATGCAATTGGTTTCTCTTTAATCTTTAAGTTCTTTTGGCCATTGATTGGAAGCAAGTCTTAATCCTTATGCAATTGGTTTCCCTTTATTCTCTAAGTTCTTTTGGCCATTGATTGGAAACAAGTCTTAATCCTTATGCAATTGGTTTCTCTTTATTCTTTAAGTTCTTTTGGCCATTGATTGGAAGCAAGTCTTAATCCTTAAGCAATTGGTTTCTCTTTATTCTTTAAATTCTTTTGGCCGTTGATTGGAAGCAACTCTTAATCCTTATGCAATTGGTTTCTCTTTATTCTTTAAGTTCTTTTGGCCATTGATTGGAAGCAAGTCTTAATCCTTATGCAATTGGTTTCTCTTTATTCTTTAAGTTCTTTTGGCCACTGATTGGAAGCAAGGCTTAATCCTTATGCAATTGGTTTCCCTTTATTCTTTAAGTTCTTTTGGCCACTGATTGGAAGCAAGTCTTAATACTTAAGGAATTGGTTTCTCTTTATTCTTTAAATTCTTTTGGGCCATTGATTGGAAGCAAGTCTTAATCCTTAAGAATTGGTTTCTCTTTATTCTTTAGTTCTTTTGGCCATTGATTGGAAGCAAGTCTTAATCCTTAAGAATTGGTTTCTCTTTATTCTTTACGTTCTTTTGGCCATTGATTGGAAGCAAGTCTTAGTCCTTAACGAATTGGTTTCTCTTTATTCTTTAAGTTCTTTTGGCCATTGATTAGAAGCAAGCCTTAATCCTTAAGGAATTGGTTTCTCTTTAATCTTTAAATTCTTTTGGCCATTGATTGGAAGCAAGTCTTAATCCTTATGCAATTGGTTTCTCTTTATTCTTTAAGTTCTTTTGGCCATTGATTGGAAGTAAGTCTTAATCCTGATGCAATTGGTTTCTCTTTATTCTTTAAGTTCTTTTGGCCACTGATTGGAAGCAAGTCTTAATCCTTAAGGAATTGGTTTCTCTTTATTCTTTAAGTTCTTTTGGCCATTGATTGGAAGCAAGTCTTAATCCTTATGCAATTGGTTTCTCTTTATTCTTTAAGTTCTTTTGGCCCATTGATTGGAAGCATCACTTAATCCTTATGCAATTGGTTTCTCTTTATTCTTTAAGTTCTTTTGGCCATTGATTGGAAGCAAGTCTTAATCCTTATGCAATTGGTTTCTCTTTATTCTTTAAGTTCTTTTGGCCATTGATTGGAAGCAAGTCTTAATCCTTATGCAATTGGTTTCTCTTTAATCTTTAAATTCTTTTGGCCATTGATTGGAAGCAAGTCTTAATACTTATGCAATTGGTTTCTCTTTATTCTTTAAGTTCTTTTGGCCATTGATTGGAAGCAAGTCTTAATCCTTATGCAATTGGTTTCTCTTTATTCTTTAAGTTCTTTTGGCCATTGATTTGAAGCAAGTCTTAATCCTTAGGGAATTGGTTTCTGTTTATTCTTTATGTTCTTTTGGCCATTGATTGAAAACAAGTCTTAACCCTTATGGAGGTGGTTTCTCTTTATTCTTTAACTTCTTCTGGCCATTGATTGGAAGCAAGTCTTTAATCCTTATGCAATTGGTTTCTCTTTATTCTTTAAGTTCTTTTGGCCATTGATTGGAAGCAAGTCTTAATCCTTATGCAATTGGTTTCTCTTTATTCTTTAAGTTCTTTTAGCCATTGATTGGAAGCAAGTCTTAATCCTTATGCAATTGGTTTCTCTTTATTCTTTAAGTTCTTTTGGCCATTGATTGGAAGCAAGTCTTAATAATCCTTATGCAATTGGTTTCTCTTTATTCTTTACGTTCTTTTGGCCACTGATTGGAAGCAAGTCTTAATCCTTATGCAATTGGTTTCTCTTTATTCTTTAAGTTCTTTTGGCCATTGATTGGAAGCAAGTCTTAATCCTTATGCAATTGGTTTCTCTTTATTCTTTAAGTTCTTTTGGCCATTGATTGGAAGCAAGTCTTAATCCTTATGGAATTGGTTTCTCTTTATTCTTTAAGTTCTTTTGGCCATTGATTGGAAGCAAGTCTTAATCCTTATGCAATTGGTTTCTCTTTATTCTTTAAGTTCTTTATGCCATTGATTGGAAGCAAGTCTTAATCCTTATGCAATTGGTTTCTCTTTATTCTTTAAGTTCTTTTGGCCATTGATTGGAAGCAAGTCTTAATCCTTAAGGAATTGGTTTCTCTTTATTCTTTAAGTTCTTTTGGCCATTGATTGGAAGCAAGTCTTAATCCTTATGCAATTGGTTTCTCTTTATTCTTTAAGTTCTTTTGGCCACTGATTGGAAGCAAGTCTTAATCCTTATGCAATTGGTTTCCCTTTATTCTTTAAGTTCTTTTGGCCATTGATTGGAAGCAAGACTTAATCCTTAAGGAATTGGTTTCTCTTTATTCTTTAAGTTCTTTTGGCCATTGATTGGAAGCAAGTCTTAATCCTTATGCAATTGGTTTCTCTTTATTCTTTAAGTTCTTTTGGCCATTGATTGGAAGCAAGTCTTAATCCTTAAGAATTGGTTTCTCTTTATTCTTTAAGTTCTTTTGGCCATTGATTGGAAGCAAGTCTTAATCCTTAAGAATTGATTTCTCTTTATTCTTTAAGTTCTTTTGGCCATTGATTGGAAGCAAGTCTTAATCCTTATGCAATTGGTTTCTCTTTATTCTTTAAGTTCTTTTGGCCATTGATTGGAAGCAAGTCTTAATCCTTAAGAATTGGTTTCTCTTTATTCTTTAAATTCTTTTGGCCATTGATTGGAAGCAAGTCTTAATCCTTATGCAATTGGTTTCTCTTTATTCTTTAAGTTCTTATGGCCATTGATTGGAAGCAAGTCTTAATCCTTATGCAATTGGTTTCTCTTTATTCTTTAAATTCTTTTGGCCATTGATTGGAAGCAAGTCTTAATCCTTATGCAATTGGTTTCTCTTTATTCTTTAAGTTCTTTTGGCCATTGATTGGGAAGCAAGTCTTAATCCTTATGCAATTGGTTTCTCTTTATTCTTTAAGTTCTTTTGGCCATTGATTGGAAGCAAGTCTTAATCCTTATGCAATTGGTTTCTCTTTATTCTTTAAGTTCTTTTGGCCATTGATTGGAAGCAAGTCTTAATCCTTATGCAATTGGTTTCTCTTTATTCTTTAAGTTCTTTTGGCCATTGATTGGAAGCAAGTCTTAATCCTTATGCAATTGGTTTCTCTTTATTCTTTAAGTTCTTTTGGCCATTGATTGGAAGCAAGTCTTAATGCTTATGCAATTGGTTTCTCTTTATTCTTTAAGTTCTTTTGGCCATTGATTGGAAGCAAGTCTTAATCCTTATGCAATTGGTTTCTCTTTATTCTTTAAGTTCTTTTGGCCATTGATTGGAAGCAAGTCTTAATCCTTATGCAATTGGTTTCCCTTTATTCTTTAAGTTGTTCTGGCCATTGATTGGAAGCAAGTCCTAACACTTAAGGAATTGGTTTCTCTTTATTCTTTAAGTTCTTTTGGCCATTGATTGGAAGCAAGTCTTAATCCTTATGCAATTGGTTTCTCTTTATTCTTTAAGTTCTTTTGGCCATTGATTGGAAGCAAGTCTTAATCCTTATGCAATTGGTTTCTCTTTATTCTTTAAGTTCTTTTGGCCATTGATTGGAAGCAAGTCTTAATCCTTATGCAATTGGTTTCTCTTTATTCTTTAAGTTCTTTTGGCCATTGATTGGAAGCAAGTCTTAATCCTTATGCAATTGGTTTCTCTTTATTCTTTAAGTTCTTTTGGCCATTGATTGGAAGCAAGTCTTAATCCTTATGCAATTGGTTTCTCTTTATTCTTTAAGTTCTTTTGGCCATTGATTGGAAGCAAGTCTTAATCCTTATGCAATTGGTTTCTCTTTATTCTTTAAGTTCTTTTGGCCATTGATTGGAAGCAAGTCTTAATCCTTATGCAATTGGTTTCTCTTTATTCTTTAAGTTCTTTTGGCCATTGATTGGAAGCAAGTCTTAATCCTTATGCAATTGGTTTCTCTTTATTCTTTAAGTTCTTTTGGCCATTGATTGGAAGCAAGTCTTAATCCTTATGCAATTGGTTTCTCTTTATTCTTTAAGTTCTTTTGGCCATTGATTGGAAGCAAGTCTTAATCCTTATGCAATTGGTTTCTCTTTATTCTTTAAGTTCTTTTGGCCATTGATTGGAAGCAAGTCTTAATCCTTATGCAATTGGTTTCTCTTTATTCTTTAAGTTCTTTTGGCCATTGATTGGAAGCAAGTCTTAATCCTTAAGGAATTGGTTTCTCTTTATTCTTTAAGTTCTTTTGGCCATTGATTGGAAGCAAGTCTTAATCCTTATGCAATTGGTTTCTCTTTATTCTTTAAGTTCTTTTGGCCATTGATTGGAAGCAAGTCTTAATCCTTATGCAATTGGTTTCTCTTTATTCTTTAAGTTCTTTTGGCCATTGATTGGAAGCAAGTCTTAATCCTTATGCAATTGGTTTCTCTTTATTCTTTAAGTTCTTTTGGCCATTGATTGGAAGCAAGTCTTAATACTTAAGGAATTGGTTTCTCTTTATTCTTTAAGTTCTTTTGGCCATTGATTGGAAGCAAGTCTTAATCCTTATGCAATTGGTTTCTCTTTATTCTTTAAGTTCTTTTGGCCATTGATTGGAAGCAAGTCTTAATCCTTATGCAATTGGTTTCTCTTTATTCTTTAAGTTCTTTTGGCCATTGATTGGAAGCAAGTCTTAATCCTTATGCAATTGGTTTCTCTTTATTCTTTAAGTTCTTTTGGCCATTGATCGGAAGCAAGTCTTAATCCTTATGCAATTGGTTTCTCTTTATTCTTTAAGTTCTTTTGGCCATTGACTGGAAGCAAGCCTTAATCCTTATGCAATTGGTTTCTCTTTATTCTTTAAGTTCTTTTGGCCATTGATTGGAAGCAAGTCTTAATCCTTATGCAATTGGTTTCTCTTTATTCTTTAAGTTCTTTTGGCCGTTGATTGGAAGCAAGTCTTAATCCTTAAGCAATTGGTTTCTCTTTATTCTTTAAGTTCTTTTGGCCATTGATTGGAAGCAAGTCTTAATCCTTATGCAATTGGTTTCTCTTTATTCTTTAAGTTCTTTTGGCCATTGATTGGAAGCAAGTCTTAATCCTTATGCAATTGGTTTCTCTTTATTCTTTAAGTTCTTTTGGCCATTGATTGGAAGCAAGTCTTAATCCTTATGCAATTGGTTTCTCTTTATTCTTTAAGTTCTTTTGGCCATTGATTGAAAGCAAGTCTTAATCCTTATGCAATTGGTTTCTCTTTATTCTTTAAGTTCTTTTGGCCATTGATTGGAAGCAAGTCTTAATCCTTAAGAATTGGTTTCTCTTTATTCTTTAAGTTCTTTTGGCCATTGATTGGAAGCAAGTCTTAATCCTTATGCAATTGGTTTCTCTTTATTCTTTAAGTTCTTTTGGCCGTTGATTGGAAGCAAGTCTTAATCGTTAACAGATTGGTTTCTCTTTATTCTTTAAGTTCTTTTGGCCATTGATTGGAAGCAAGTCTTAATCCTTATGCAATTGGTTTCTCTTTATTCTTTAAGTTCTTTTGGCCATTGATTGGAAGCAAGTCTTAATCCTTATGCAATTGGTTTCTCTTTATTCTTTAAGTTCTTTTGGCCATTGATTGGAAGCAAGTCTTAATCCTTATGCAATTGGTTTCTCTTTATTCTTTAAGTTCTTTTGGCCATTGATTGGAAGCAAGTCTTAATCCTTATGCAATTGGTTTCTCTTTATTCTTTAAGTTCTTTTGGCCATTGATTGGAAGCAAGTCTTAATCCTTATGCAATTGGTTTCTCTTTATTCTTTAAGTTCTTTTGGCCACTGATTGGAAGCAAGTCTTAATCCTTAAGCAATTGGTTTCTCTTTATTCTTTAAGTTCTTTTGGCCATTGATTGGAAGCAAGTCTTAATCCTTATGCAATTGGTTTCTCTTTATTCTTTAAGTTCTTTTGGCCATTGATTGGAAGCAAGTCTTAATCCTTAAAGAATTGGTTTCTCTTTATTCTTTAAGTTCTTTTGGCCATTGATTGGAAGCAAGTCTTAATCCTTATGCAATTGGTTTCTCTTTATTCTTTAAGTTCTTTTGGCCATTGATTGGAAGCAAGTCTTAATCCTTATGCAATTGGTTTCTCTTTATTCTTTAAGTTCTTTTGGCCATTGATTGGAAGCAAGTCTTAATCCTTAAGGAATTGGTTTCTCTTTATTCTTTAAGTTCTTTTGGCCATTGATTGGAAGCAAGTCTTAATCCTTATGCAATTGGTTTCTCTTTATTCTTTAAGTTCTTTTGGCCATTGATTGGAAGCAAGTCTTAATCCTTATGCAATTGGTTTCTCTTTATTCTTTAAGTTCTTTTGGCCAATGATTGGAAGCAAGTCTTAAACCTTATGCAATTGGTTTCTCTTTATTCTTTAAGTTCATTTAGCCATTCATTGGAAGCAAGCCTTAATCCTTATGCAATTGGTTTCTCTTTATTCTTTAAGTTCTTTTGGCCACTATTTGGAAGCAAGTCTTAATCCTTAAGGAATTGGTTTCTCTTTATTCTTTAAGTTCTTTTGGCCATTGATTGGAAGCAAGTCTTAATCCTTATGCAATTGGTTTCTCTTTATTCTTTAAGTTCTTTTGGCCATTGATTGGAAGCAAGTCTTAATCCTTATGCAATTGGTTTCTCTTTATTCTTTAAGTTCTTTTGGCCATTGATTGGAAGCAAGTCTTAATCCTTATGCAATTGGTTTCTCTTTATTCTTTAAGTTCTTTTGGCCATTGATTGGAAGCAAGTCTTAATCCTTATGCAATTGGTTTCTCTTTATTCTTTAAGTTCTTTTGGCCATTGATTGGAAGCAAGTCTTAATCCTTATGCAATTGGTTTCTCTTTATTCTTTAAGTTCTTTTGGCCATTGTTTGGAAGCAAGTCTTAATCTTTCAGGAATTGCTTTCTCTTTATTCTTTAAGTTCTTTTGGCCATTGATTGGAAGCAAGTCTTAATCCTTATGCAATTGGTTTCTCTTTATTCTTTAAGTTCTTTTGGCCATTGATTGGAAGCAAGTCTTAATCCTTATGCAATTGGTTTCTCTTTATTCTTTAAGTTCTTTTGGCCATTGATTGGAAGCAAGTCTTAATCCTTAAGGAATTGGTTTCTCTTTAATCTTTAAATTCTTTTGGCCATTGATTGGAAGCAAGTCTTAATCCTTATGCAATTGGTTTCTCTTTATTCTTTAAGTTCTTTTGGCCATTGATTGGAAACAAGTCTTAATACTTAAGGAATTAGTTTCTCTTTGTTATTTAAGTTCTTTCGGCCATTGATTGGAAGCAAGTCTTAATCCTTAAGAACTTGGATTCTCTTTAGTCTTTAAATTCTTTTGGCCAATGATTGGAAGCAAGTCTTAATCCTTATGCAATTGGTTTCTCTTTATTCTTTAAGTTCTTTTGGCCATTGATTGGAAGCAAGTCTTAATCCTTAAGGAATTGGTTTCTCTTTATTCTTTAAGTTCTTTTGGCCATTGATTGGAAGCAAGTCTTAATCCTTAAGGAATTGTTTTCTCTTTATTCTTTAAGTTCTTTTGGCCATTGATTGGAAGCAAGTCTTAATCCTTAAGGAATTGGTTTCTCTTTATTCTTTAAGTTCTTTTGGCCATTGATTGGAAGCAAGTCTTAATCCTTATGCAATTGGTTTCTCTTTATTCTTTAAGTTCTTTTGGCCATTGATTGGAAACATGTCTTAATCCTTAAGGAATTGGTTTCTCTTTATTCTTTAAGTTCTTTTGGCCATTGATTGGAAGCAAGTCTTAATCCTTATGCAATTGGTTTCTCTTTATTCTTTAAGTTCTTTTGGCCATTGATTGGAAGCAAGTCTTAATCCTTATGCAATTGGTTTCTCTTTATTCTTTAAGTTCTTTTGGCCATTGATTGGAAGCAAGTCTTAATCCTTATGCAATTGGTTTCTCTTTATTCTTTAAGTTCTTTTGGCCATTGATTGGAAGCAAGCCTTAATCCTTAAGGAATTGGTTTCTCTTTATTCTTTAAGTTCTTTTGGCCATTGATTGGAAGCAAGTCTTAATCCTTATGCAATTGGTTTCTCTTTATTCTTTAAGTTCTTTTGGCCATTGATTGGAAGCAAGTCTTAATCCTTATGCAATTGGTTTCTCTTTATTCTTTAAGTTCTTTTGGCCATTGATTGGAAGCAAGTCTTAATCCTTATGCAATTGGTTTCTCTTTATTCTTTAAGTTCTTTTGGCCATTGATTGGAAGCAAGTCTTAATCCTTAAGGAATTGGTTTCTCTTTATTCTTTAAATTCTTTTGGCCATTGATTGGAAGCAAGTCTTAATCCTTATGCAATTGGTTTCTCTTTATTCTTTAAGTTCTTTTGGCCATTGATTGGAAGCAAGTCTTAATCCTTAAGGAATTGGTTTCTCTTTATTCTTTAAATTCTTTTGGCCATTGATTGGAAGCAAGTCTTAATCCTTAAGGAATTGGTTTCTCTTTATTCTTTAAGTTCTTTTGGCCATTGATTGGAAGCAAGTCTTAATCCTTATGCAATTGGTTTCTCTTTATTCTTTAAGTTCTTTTGGCCATTGATTGGAAGCAAGTCTTAATCCTTAAGGAATTGGTTTCTCTTTATCCTTTAAGTTCTTTTGGCCATTGATTGGAAGCAAGTCTTAATCCTTAAGCAATTGGTTTCTCTTTATTCTTTAAGTTCTTTTGGCCATTGATTGGAAGCAAGTCTTAATCCTTAAGGAATTGGTTTCTCTTTATTCTTTAAGTTCTTTTGGCCAATGATTGGAAGCAAGTCTTAATCCTTATGCAATTGGTTTCTCTTTATTCTTTAAGTTCTTTTGGCCATTGATTGGAAGCAAGACTTAATCCTTAAGGAATTGGTTTCTCTTTATTCTTTAAGTTCTTTTGGCCATTGATTGGAAGCAAGTCTTAATCCTTATGCAATTGGTTTCTCTTTATTCTTTAAGTTCTTTTGGCCACAGATTGGAAGCAAGTCTTAATCCTTAAAGAATTGGCTTCTCTTTAATCTCTAAGTTCTTTTGGCCATTGATTGGAAGCAAGTCTTAATACTTAAGGAATTGGTTTCTCTTTATTCTTTAAGTTCTTTTGGCCATTGATTGGAAGCAAGTCTTAATCCTTATGCAATTGGTTTCTCTTTATTCTTTAAATTCTTTTGGCATTGAATGGAAGCAAGTCTTAATCCTTATGCAATTGGTTTCTCTTTATTCTTTAAGTTCTTTTGGCCATTGATTGGAAGCAAGTCTTAATCCTTATGCAATTGGTTTCTCTTTATTCTTTAAGTTCTTTTGGCCATTGATTGGAAGCAAGTCTTAATCCTTAAGGAATTGGTTTCTCTTTAATCTTTAAGTTCTTTTGGCCATTGATTGGAAGCAAGTCTTAATCCTTATGCAATTGGTTTCTCTTTATTCTTTAAGTTCTTTTGGCCATTGATTGGAAACATGTCTTAATCCTTAAGGAATTGGTTTCTCTTTATTCTTTAAATTCTTTTGGCCATTGATTGGAAGCAAGTCTTAATCCTTATGCAATTGGTTTCTCTTTATTCTTTAAGTTCTTTTGGCCATTGATTGGAAGCATGTCTTAATCCTTAAGGAATTGGTTTCTCTTTATTCTTTAAGTTCTTTTGGCCATTGATTGGAAGCAAGTCTTAATCCTTAAGGAATTGGTTTCTCTTTATTCTTTAAGTTCTTTTGGCCATTGATTGGAAGCAAGTCTTAATCCTTATGCAAATGGTTTCCATTTATTCTTTAAGTTCTTTTGGCCATTGATTGGAAGCAAGTCTTAATCCTTATGCAATTGGTTTCTCTTTATTCTTTAAGTTCTTTTGGCCATTGATTGGAAGCAAGTCTTAATCCTTATGCAATTGGTTTCTCTTTATTCTTTAAGTTCTTTTTGCCACTGATTGGAAGCAAGTCTTAATCCTTATGCAATTGGTTTCTCTTTATTCTTTAAGTTCTTTTGGCCATTGATTGGAAGCAAGTCTTAATCCTTATGCAATTGGTTTCTCTTTATTCTTTAAGTTCTTTTGGCCATTGATTGGAAGCAAGTCTTAATCCTTAAGGAATTGGTTTCTCTTTATTCTTTAAGTTCTTTTGGCCATTGATTGGAAGCAAGTCTTAATCCTTATGCAATTGGTTTCTCTTTATTCTTTAAATTCTTTTGGCCATTGATTGGAAGCAAGTCTTAATCCTTATGCAATTGGTTTCTCTTTATTCTTTAAGTTCTTTTGGCCATTGATTGGAAGCAAGTCTTAATCCTTAAGGAATTGGTTTCTCTTTAATCTTTAAATTCTTTTGGGCGTTGATTGGAAGCAAGTCTTAATCCTTAAGGAATTGGTTTCTCTTTATTCTTTAAGTTCTTTTGGCCATTGATTGGAAGCAAGTCTTAATCCTTAAGGAATTGGTTTCTCTTTATTCTTTAAGTTCTTTTGGCCATTGATTGGAAGCAAGTCTTAATCCTTAAGGAATTGGTTTCTCTTTATTCTTTAAGTTCTTTTGGCCATTGATTGGAAGCAAGTCTTAATCCTTATGCAATTGGTTTCTCTTTATTCTTTAAGTTCTTTTGGCCACTGATTGGAAGCAAGTCTTAATACTTAATGAATTGGTTTCTCTTTGTCCTTTAAGTTCTTTTGGCCATTGATTGGAAGCAAGTCTTAATCCTTATGCAATTGGTTTCTCTTTATTCTTTAAGTTCTTTTGGCCATTGATTGGAAGCAAGTCTTAATACTTAAGGAATTGGTTTCTCTTTATTCTTTAAGTTCTTTTGGCCATTGATTGGAAGCAAGTCTTAATCCTTATGCAATTGGTTTCTCTTTATCTTTAAGTTCTTTTGGCCATTGATGGGAAGCAAGTCTTAATCCTTATGCAATTGGTTTCTCTTTATTCTTTAAGTTCTTTTGGCCATTGATTGGAAGCAAGTCTTAATCCTTATGCAATTGGTTTCTCTTTATTCTTTAAGTTCTTTTGGCCATTGATTGGAAGCAAGTCTTAATCCTTAAGGAATTGGTTTCTCTTTATCTTTTAAGTTCTTTTGGCCATTGATTGGAAGCAAGTCTTAATCCTTATGCAATTGGTTTCTCTTTATTCTTTAAGTTCTTTTGGCCATTGATTGGAAGCAAGTCTTAATCCTTAAGGAATTGGTTTCTCTTTATTCTTTAAGTTCTTTTGGCCATTGATTGGAAGCAAGTCTTAATCCTTATGCAATTGGTTTCTCTTTATTCTTTAAGTTCTTTTGGCCATTGATTGGAAGCAAGTCTTAATCCTTATGCAATTGGATTCTCTTTATTCTTTAAGTTCTTTTGGCCATTGATTGGAAGCAAGTCTTAATCCTTATGCAATTGGTTTCTCTTTATTCTTTAAGTTCTTTTGGCCATTGATTGGAAGCAAGTCTTAATCCTTATGCAATTGGTTTCTCTTTATTCTTTAAGTTCTTTTGGCCACTGATTGGAAGCAAGTCTTAATCCTTAAGCAATTGGTTTCTCTTTATTCTTTAAGTTCTTTTGGCCATTGATTGGAAGCAAGTCTTAATCCTTAGGAAATTGGTTTCTCTTTATTCTTTAAGTTCTTTTGGCCATTGATTGGAAGCAAGTCTTAATCCTTAAGGAATTGGTTTCTCTTTATTCTTTAAGTTCTTTTGGCCATTGATTGGAAGCAAGTCTTAATCCTTATGCAATTGGTTTCTCTTTATTCTTTAAGTTCTTTTGGCCACTGATTGGAAGCAAGTCTTAATCCTTAAGGAATTGTTTTCTCTTTAATCTTTAAATTCTTTTGGCCGTTGATTGGAAGCAAGTCTTAATCCTTAAGGAATTGGTTTCTCTTTATTCTTTAAGTTCTTTTGGCCATTGATTGGAAGCAAGTCTTAATCCTTAAGGAATTGGTTTCTCTTTATTCTTTAAGTTCTTTTGGCCATTGATTGGAAGCAAGTCTTAATCCTTATGCAATTGGTTTCTCTTTATTCTTTAAGTTCTTTTGGCCATTGATTGGAAGCAAGTCTTAATCCTTAAGCAATTGGTTTCTCTTTATTCTTTAAGTTCTTTTGGCCATTGATTGGAAGCAAGTCTTAATCCTTATGCAATTGGTTTCTCTTTATTCTTTAAGTTCTTTTGGCCATTGATTGGAAGCAAGTCTTAATCCTTATGCAATTGGTTTCTCTTTATTCTTTAAGTTCTTTTGGCCATTGATTGGAAGCAAGCCTTAATCCTTAAGGAATTGGTTTCTCTTTATTCTTTAAGTTCTTTTGGGCATTGATTGGAAGCAAGCCTTAATCCTTAAGGAATTGGTTTCTCTTTAATCTTTAAATTCTTTTGGCCATTGGTTGGAAGCAAGTCTTAATCCTTAAGGAATTGGTTTCTCTTTATTCTTTAAGTTCTTTTGGCCATTGATTGGAAGCAACTCTTAATCCTTAAGGAATTGGTTTCTCTTTATTCTTTAAGTTCTTTTGGCCATTGATTGGAAGCAAGTCTTAATCCTTATGCAATTGGTTTCTCTTTATTCTTTAAGTTCTTTTGGCCATTGATTGGAAGCAAGTCTTAATCCTTAAGGAATTGGTTTCTCTTTATTCTTTAAGTTCTTTTGGCCATTGATTGGAAGCAAGTCTTAATCCTTATGCAATTGGTTTCTCTTTATTCTTTAAGTTCTTTTGGCCATTGATTGGAAGCAAGTCTTAATCCTTAAGGAATTGGTTTCTCTTTATTCTTTAAATTCTTTTGGCCATTGATTGGAAGCAAGTCTTAATCCTTATGCAATTGGTTTCTCTTTATTCTTTAAGTTCTTTTGGCCATTGATTGGAAGCAAGACTTAATCCTTAAGGAATTGGTTTCTCTTTATTCTTTAAGTTCTTTTGGCCATTGATTGGAAGCAAGTCTTAATCCTTATGCAATTGGTTTCTCTTTATTCTTTAAGTTCTTTTGGCCATTGATTGGAAGCAAGTCTTAATCCTTATGCAATTGGTTTCTCTTTATTCTTTAAGTTCTTTTGGCCATTGATTGGAAGCAAGTCTTAATCCTTATGCAATTGGTTTCTCTTTATTCTTTAAGTTCTTTTGGCCATTGATTGGAAGCAAGTCTTAATCCTTAAGGAATTGGTTTCTCTTTATTCTTTAAGTTCTTTTGGCCATTGATTGGAAGCAAGTCTTAATCCTTATGCAATTGGTTTCTCTTTATTCTTTAAGTTCTTTTGGCCATTGATTGGAAGCAAGCCTTAATCCTTAAGGAATTGGTTTCTCTTTATTCTTTAAGTTCTTTTGGCCATTGATTGGAAGCAAGTCTTAATCCTTATGCAATTGGTTTCTCTTTATTCTTTAAGTTCTTTTGGCCACTGATTGGAAGCAAGTCTTAATCCTTAAGGAATTGGTTTCTCTTTATTCTTTAAGTTCTTTTGGCCATTGATTGGAAGCAAGTCTTAATCCTTATGCAATTGGTTTCTCTTTATTCTTTAAGTTCTTTTGGCCATTGATTGGAAGCAAGTCTTAATCCTTATGCAATTGGTTTCTCTTTATTCTTTAAGTTCTTTTGGCCATTGATTGGAAGCAAGTCTTAATGCTTAAGGAATTGGATTCTCTTTATTCTTTAAGTTCTTTTGGCCATTGATTGGAAGCAAGTCTTAATCCTTATGCAATTGGTTTCTCTTTATTCTTTAAGTTCTTTTGGCCATTGATTGGAAGCATGTCTTAATCCTTAAGGAATTGGTTTCTCTTTATTCTTTAAGTTCTTTTGGCCATTGATTGGAAGCAAGTCTTAATCCTTAAGGAATTGGTTTCTCTTTATTCTTTAAGTTCTTTTGGCCATTGATTGGAAGCAAGTCTTAATCCTTATGCAATTGGTTTCTCTTTATTCTTTAAGTTCTTTTGGCCATTGATTGGAAGCAAGTCTTAATCCTTATGCAATTGGTTTCTCTTTATTCTTTAAGTTCTTTTGGCCATTGATTGGAAGCAAGTCTTAATCCTTATGCAATTGGTTTCTCTTTATTCTTTAAGTTCTTTTGGCCATTGATTGGAAGCAAGTCTTAATCCTTATGCAATTGGTTTCTCTTTATTCTTTAAGTTCTTTTGGTTTCTCTTTATTCTTTAAGTTCTTTTGGCCATTGATTGGAAGCAAGTCTTAATCCTTATGCAATTGGTTTCTCTTTATTCTTTAAGTTCTTTTGGCCGTTGATTGGAAGCAAGTCTTAATCCTTTAGCAATTTGTTTCTCTTTATTCTTTAAGTTCTTTTGGCCATTGATTGGAAGCAAGTCTTAATCCTTAAGCAATTGGTTTCTCTTTATTCTTTAAGTTCTTTTGGCCATTGATTGGAAGCAAGTCTTAATCCTTATGCAATTGGTTTCTCTTTATTCTTTAAGTTCTTTTGGCCATTGATTGGAAGCAAGTCTTAATCCTTAAAGGTGGTTTCTCTTTATTCTTTAAGTTCTTTTGGCCATTGATTGGAAGCAAGTCTTAATCCTTATGCAATTGGTTTCTCTTTATTCTTTAAGTTCTTTTGGCCATTGATTGGAAGCAAGCCTTAATCCTTAAGGAATTGGTTTCTCTTTATTCTTTAAGTTCTTTTGGCCATTGATTGGAAGCAAGTCTTAATCCTTATGCAATTAGTTTCCCTTTATTCTTTAAGTTCTTTTGGCCACTGATTGGAAGCAAGTCTTAATCCTTAAGGAATTGGTTTCTCTTTATTCTTTAAGTTCTTTTGGCCATTGATTGGAAGCAAGTCTTAATCCTTAAGGAATTGGTTTCTCTTTATTCTTTAAGTTCTTTTGGCCATTGATTGGAAGCAAGTCTTAATCCTTATGCAATTGGTTTCTCTTTATTCTTTAAGTTCTTTTGGCCATTGATTGGAAGCAAGTCTTAATCCTTAAGAATTGGTTTCTCTTTATTCTTTAAGTTCTTTTGGCCATTGATTGGAAGCAAGTCTTAATCCTTATGCAAATGGTCTCTCTTTATTCTTTATGTTCTTTTGGCCATTGATTGGAAGCAAGTCTTAATCCTTATGCAATTGGTTTCTCTTTATTCTTTAAGTTCTTTTGGCCATTGATTGGAAGCAAGTCTTAATCCTTAAGTAATTGGTTTCTCTTTATTCTTTGAATTCTTTTGGCCATTGAATGGAAGCAAGTCTAAATCCTTGAGGAATTGGTTTCTCTTTAATCTTTAAATTCTTTTGGCCATTGATTGGAAGCAAGTCTGAATCCTTAAGGAATTTGTTTCTCTTTAATCTTTAAATTCTTTTGGCCATTGATTGGAAGCAAGTCTTAATACTTAAGGAATTGGTTTCTCTTTATTCTTTAAGTTCTTTTGGCCATTGATTGGAAGCAAGTCTTAATCCTTATGCAATTGGTTTCTCTTTATTCTTTAAGTTCTTCTGGCCATCGATTCGAATCAAGTCTTAATCCTTATGCAATTGGTTTCTCTTTATTCTTTAAGTTCTTTTGGCCATTGATTGGAAGCAAGTCTTAATCCTTATGCAATTGGTTTCTCTTTATTCTTTAAGTTCTTTTGGCCATTGATTGGAAGCAACTCTTAATCCTTAAGGAATTGGTTTCTCTCTTTATTCTTTAAGTTCTTTTGGCCATTGATTGGAAGCAAGTCTTAATCCTTATGCAATTGGTTTCTCTTTATTCTTTAAGTTCTTTTGGCCATTGATTGGAAGCAAGTCTTAATCCTTATGCAATTGGTTTCTCTTTATTCTTTAAGTTCTTTTGGCCATTGATTGGAAGCAAGTCTTAATCCTTATGCAATTGGTTTCTCTTTATTCTTTAAGTTCTTTTGGCCATTGATTGGAAGCAAGTCTTAATCCTTATGCAGTTGGTTTCTCTTTATTCTTTAAGTTCTTTTGGCCATTGATTGGAAGCAAGTCTTAATCCTTATGCAATTGGTTTCTCTTTATTCTTTAAGTTCTTTTGGCCATTGATTGGAAGCAAGTCTTAATCCTTATGCAATTGGTTTCTCTTTATTCTTTAAGTTCTTTTGGCCATTGATTGGAAGCAAGCCTTAATCCTTAAGGAATTGGTTTCTCTTTAATCTTTAAATTCTTTTGGCCATTGATTGGAAGCAAGTCTTAATCCTTATGCAATTGGTTTCTCTTTATTCTTTAAGTTCTTTTGGCCATTGATTGGAAGCAAGTCTTAATCCTTATGAATTGTTTTCCCTTTATTCTTTAAGTTCTTATGGCCATTGATTGGAAGCAAGTATTAATCCTTAAGGAATTGGTTTCTCTTTATTCTTTAAATTCTTTTGGCCATTGATTGGAAGCAAGTCTTAATCCTTATGCAATTGGTTTCTCTTTATTCTTTAAGTTCTTTTGGCCATTGATTGGAAGCAAGACTTAATCCTCTAGGAATTGGTTTCTCTTTATTCTTTAAGTTCTTTTGGCCATTGATTGGAAGCAAGTCTTAATCCTTATGCAATTGGTTTCTCTTTATTCTTTAAGTTCTTTTGGCCATTGATTGGAAGCAAGTCTTAATCCTTAAGGAATTGGTTTCTCTTTATTCTTTAAGTTCTTTTGGCCATTGATTGGAAGCAAGTCTTAATCCTTATGCAATTGGTTTCTCTTTATTCTTTAAGTTCTTTTGGCCACTGATTGGAAGCAAGTCTTAATCCTTATGCAATTGGTTTCTCTTTATTCTTTAAGTTCTTTTGGCCATTGATTGGAAGCAAGTCTTAATCCTTATGCAATTGGTTTCTCTTTATTCTTTAAGTTCTTTTGGCCACTGATTGGAAGCAAGTCTTAATAACTAAGGAATTGGTTTCTCTTTATTCTTTAAGTTCTTTTGGCCATTGATTGGAAGCAAGTCTTAATCCTTATGCAATTGGTTTCTCTTTATTCTTTAAGTTCTTTTGGCCATTGATTGGAAGCAAGTCTTAATCCTTATGCAATTGGTTTCTCTTTATTCTTTAAGTTCTTTTGGCCATTGATTGGAAGCAAGTCTTAATCCTTAACGAATTGGTTTCTCTTTATTCTTTAAGTTCTTTTGGCCATTGATTGGAAGCAAGTCTTAATCCTTATGCAATTGGTTTCTCTTTATTCTTTAAGTTCTGTTGGCCATTGATTGGAAGCAAGTCTTAATCCTTATGCAAATGGTTTCTCTTTATTCTTTAAGTTCTTTTGGCCATTGATTGGAAGCAAGTCTTAATCCTTATGCAATTGGTTTCTCTTTATTCTTTAAGTTCTTTTGGCCATTGATTGGAAGCAAGTCTTAATCCTTATGCAATTGGTTTCCCTTTATTCTTTAAGTTCTTTTGGCCACTGATTGGAAGCAAGTCTTAATCCTTAAGCAATTGGTTTCTCTTTATTCTTTAAGTTCTTTTGGCCATTGATTGGAAGCAAGTCTTAATCCTTATGCAATTGGTTTCTCTTTATTCTTTAAGTTCTTTTGGCCATTGATTGGAAGCAAGTCTTAATCCTTATGCAATTGGTTTCTCTTTATTCTTTAAGTTCTTTTGGCCATTGATTGGAAGCAAGTCTTAATCCTTATGAATTGGTTTCTCTTTATTCTTTAAGTTCTTTTGGCCATTGATTGGAAGCAAGTCTTAATCCTTATGCAATTGGTTTCTCTTTATTCTTTAAGTTCTTTTGGCCATTGATTGGAAGCAAGTCTTAATCCTTATGCAATTGGTTTCTCTTTATTCTTTAAGTTCTTTTGGCCATTGATTGGAAGCAAGTCTTAATCCTTATGCAATTGGTTTCTCTTTATTCTTTAAGTTCTTTTGGCCATTGATTGGAAGCAAGTCTTAATCCTTATGCAATTGGTTTCTCTTTATTCTTTAAGTTCTTTTGGCCATTGATTGGAAGCAAGTCTTAATCCTTATGCAATTGGTTTCTCTTTATTCTTTAAGTTCTTTTGGCCATTGATTGGAAGCAAGTCTTAATCCTTATGCAATTGGTTTCTCTTTATTCTTTAAGTTCTTTTGGCCATTGATTGGAAGCAAGTCTTAATCCTTATGCAATTGGTTTCTCTTTATTCTTTAAGTTCTTTTGGCCATTGATTGGAAGCAAGTCTTAATCCTTATGCAATTGGTTTCTCTTTATTCTTTAAGTTCTTTTGGCCATTGATTGGAAGCAAGTCTTAATCCTTATGCAATTGGTTTCTCTTTATTCTTTAAGTTCTTTTGGCCATTGATTGGAAGCAAGTCTTAATCCTTATGCAATTGGTTTCTCTTTATTCTTTAAGTTCTTTTGGCCATTGATTGGAAGCAAGTCTTAATCCTTATGCAATTGGTTTCTCTTTATTCTTTAAGTTCTTTTGGCCATTGATTGGAAGCAAGTCTTAATCCTTATGCAATTGGTTTCTCTTTATTCTTTAAGTTCTTTTGGCCATTGATTGGAAGCAAGTCTTAATCCTTATGCAATTGGTTTCTCTTTATTCTTTAAGTTCTTTTGGCCATTGATTGGAAGCAAGTCTTAATCCTTATGCAATTGGTTTCTCTTTATTCTTTAAGTTCTTTTGGTCACTGATTGGAAGCAAGTCTTAATCCTTATGCAATTGGTTTCTCTTTATTCTTTAAGTTCTTTTGGCCATTGATTGGAAGCAAGTCTTAATCCTTATGCAATTGGTTTATCTTTATTCTTTAAGTTCTTTTGGCCATTGATTGGAAGCAAGTCTTAATCCTTATGCAATTGGTTTCTCTTTATTCTTTAAGTTCTTTTGGCCATTGATTGGAAGCAAGTGTTAATCCTTATGCAATTGGTTTCTCTTTATTCTTTAAGTTCTTTTGGCCTTTGATTGGAAGCAAGTCTTAATCCTTATGCAATTGGTTTCTCTTTATTCTTTAAGTTCTTTTGGCCATTGATTGGAAGCAAGTCTTAATCCTTATGCAATTGGTTTCTCTTTATTCTTTAAGTTCTTTTGGCCATTGATTGGAAGCAAGTCTTAATCCTTATGCAATTGGATTCTCTTTATTCTTTAAGTTCTTTTGGCCATTGATTGGAAGCAAGTCTTAATCCTTATGCAATTGGTTTCTCTTTATTCTTTAAGTTCTTTTGGCCATTGATTGGAAGCAAGTCTTAATCCTTATGCAATTGGTTTCTCTTTATTCTTTAAGTTCTTTTGGCCATTGATTGGAAGCAAGTCTTAATCCTTATGCAATTGGTTTCTCTTTATTCTTTAAGTTCTTTTGGCCATTGATTGGAAGCAAGTCTTAATCCTTATGCAATTGGTTTCTCTTTATTCTTTAAGTTCTTTTGGCCATTGATTGGAAGCAAGTCTTAATCCTTATGCAATTGGTTTCTCTTTATTCTTTAAGTTCTTTTGGCCATTGATTGGAAGCAAGTCTTAATCCTTATGCAATTGGTTTCTCTTTATTCTTTAAGTTCTTTTGGCCATTGATTGGAAGCAAGTCTTAATCCTTATGCAATTGGTTTCTCTTTATTCTTTAAGTTCTTTTGGCCATTGATTGGAAGCAAGTCTTAATCCTTATGAATTGGTTTCTCTTTATTCTTTAAGTTCTTTTGGCCATTGATTGGAAGCAAGTCTTAATCCTTATGCAATTGGTTTCTCTTTATTCTTTAAGTTCTTTTGGCCATTGATTGGAAGCAAGTCTTAATCCTTATGCAATTGGTTTCTCTTTATTCTTTAAGTTCTTTTGGCCATTGATTGGAAGCAAGTCTTAATCCTTATGCAATTGGTTTCTCTTTATTCTTTAAGTTCTTTTGGCCATTGATTGGAAGCAAGTCTTAATCCTTATGCAATTGGTTTCTCTTTATTCTTTAAGTTCTTTTGGCCATTGATTGGAAGCAAGTCTTAATCCTTATGCAATTGGTTTCTCTTTATTCTTTAAGTTCTTTTGGCCATTGATTGGAAGCAAGTCTTAATCCTTATGCAATTGGTTTCTCTTTATTCTTTAAGTTCTTTTGGCCATTGATTGGAAGCAAGTCTTAATCCTTATGCAATTGGTTTCTCTTTATTCTTTAAGTTCTTTTGGCCATTGATTGGAAGCAAGTTTTAATCCTTAAGGAATTGGTTTCTCTTTATTCTTTAAGTTCTTTTGGCCATTGATTGGAAGCAAGTCTTAATCCTTATGCAATTGGATTCTCTTTATTCTTTAAGTTCTTTTGGCCATTGATTGGAAGCAAGTCTTAATCCTTATGCAATTGGTTTCTCTTTATTCTTTAAGTTCTTTTGGCCATTGATTGGAAGCAAGTCTTAATCCTTATGCAATTGGTTTCTCTTTATTCTTTAAGTTCTTTTGGCCATTGATTGGAAGCAAGTCTTAATCCTTATGCAATTGGTTTCTCTTTATTCTTTAAGTTCTTTTGGCCATTGATTGGAAGCAAGTCTTAATCCTTATGCAATTGGTTTCTATTTATTCTTTAAGTTCTTTTGGCCATTGATTGGAAGCAAGTCTTAATCCTTATGCAATTGGTTTCTCTTTATTCTTTAAGTTCTTTTGGCCATTGATTGGAAGCAAGTCTTAATCCTTATGAATTGGTTTCTCTTTATTCTTTAAGTTCTTTTGGCCATTGATTGGAAGCAAGTCTTAATCCTTATGCAATTGGTTTCTCTTTATTCTTTAAGTTCTTTTGGCCATTGATTGGAAGCAAGTCTTAATCCTTATGCAATTGGTTTCTCTTTATTCTTTAAGTTCTTTTGGCCATTGATTGGAAGCAAGTCTTAATCCTTATGCAATTGGTTTCTCTTTATTCTTTAAGTTCTTTTGGCCATTGATTGGAAGCAAGTCTTAATCCTTATGCAATTGGTTTCTCTTTATTCTTTAAGTTCTTTTGGCCATTGATTGGAAGCAAGTCTTAATCCTTATGCAATTGGTTTCTCTTTATTCTTTAAGTTCTTTTGGCCATTGATTGGAAGCAAGTCTTAATCCTTATGCAATTGGTTTCTCTTTATTCTTTAAGTTCTTTTGGCCATTGATTGGAAGCAAGTCTTAATCCTTACGCAGTTGGTTTCTCTTTATTCTTTAAGTTCTTTTGGCCATTGATTGGAAGCAAGTCTTCATCCTTATGCAATTGGTTTCTCTTTATTCTTTAAGTTCTTTTGGCCATTGATTGGAAGCAAGTCTTAATCCTTATGCAATTGGTTTCTCTTTATTCTTTAAGTTCTTTTGGCCATTGATTGGAAGCAAGTCTTAATCCTTATGCAATTGGTTTCTCTTTATTCTTTAAGTTCTTTTGGCCATTGATTGGAAGCAAGTCTTAATCCTTATGCAATTGGTTTCTCTTTATTCTTTAAGTTCTTTTGGCCATTGACTGGAAGCAAGCCTTAATCCTTATGCAATTGGTTTCTCTTTATTCTTTAAGTTCTTTTGGCCATTGATTGGAAGCAAGTCTTAATCCTTATGCAATTGGTTTCTCTTTATTCTTTAAGTTCTTTTGGCCATTGATTGGAAGCAAGTCTTAATCCTTATGCAATTGGTTTCTCTTTATTCTTTAAGTTCTTTTGGCCATTGATTGGAAGCAAGTCTTAATCCTTATGCAATTGGTTTCTCTTTATTCTTTAAGTTCTTTTGGCCATTGATTGGAAGCAAGTCTTAATCCTTATGCAATTGGTTTCTCTTTATTCTTTAAGTTCTTTTGGCCATTGATTGGAAGCAAGTCTTAATCCTTATGCAATTGGTTTCTCTTTATTCTTTAAGTTCTTTTGGCCATTGATTGAAAGCAAGTCTTAATCCTTATGCAATTGGTTTCTCTTTATTCTTTAAGTTCTTTTGGCCATTGATTGGAAGCAAGCCTTAATCCTTATGCAATTGGTTTCTCTTTATTCTTTAAGTTCTTTTGGCCATTGATTGGAAGCAAGTCTTAATCCTTATGCAATTGGTTTCTCTTTATTCTTTAAGTTCTTTTGGCCATTGATTGGAAGCGAGTCTTAATCCTTAAGGAATTGGTTTCTCTTTATTCTTTAAGTTCTTTTGGCCATTGATTGGAAGCAAGTCTTAATCCTTATGCAATTGGTTTCTCTTTAATCTTTAAATTCTTTTGGCCAATGATTGGAAGCAAGTCTTAATCCTTATGCAATTGGTTTCTCTTTATTCTTTAAGTTCTTTTGGCCATTGATTGGAAGCAAGTCTTAATCCTTATGCAATTGGTTTCTCTTTATTCTTTAAGTTCTTTTGGCCATTGATTGGAAGCAAGTCTTAATCCTTATGCAATTGGTTTCTCTTTATTCTTTAAGTTCTTTTGGCCATTGATTGGAAGCAAGTCTTAATCCTTATGCAATTGGTTTCTCTTTATTCTTTAAGTTCTTTTGGCCATTGATTGGAAGCAAGTCTTAATCCTTATGCAAATGGTTTCTCTTTATTCTTTAAGTTCTTTTGGCCATTGATTGGAAGCAAGTCTTAATCCTTATGCAATTGGTTTCTCTTTCTTCTTTAAGTTCTTTTAGCCATTGATCGGAAGCAAGTCTTAATCCTTATGCAATTGGTTTCTCTTTATTCTTTAAGTTCTTTTGGCCATTGACTGGAAGCAAGTCTTAATCCTTATGCAATTGGTTTCTCTTTATTCTTTAAGGTCTTTTGGCCATTGATTGGAAGCAAGTCTTAATCCTTATGCAATTGGTTTCTCTTTATTCTTTAAGTTCTTTTGGCCATTGATTGGAAGCAAGTCTTAATCCTTATGCAATTGGTTTCTCTTTATTCTTTAAGTTCTTTTGGCCATTGATTGGAAGCAAGTCTTAATCCTTATGCAATTGGTTTCTCTTTATTCTTTAAGTTCTTTTGGCCATTGATTGGAAGCAAGTCTTAATCCTTATGCAATTGGTTTCTCTTTATTCTTTAAGTTCTTTTGGCCATTGATTGGAAGCAAGTCTTAATCCTTATGCAATTGGTTTCTCTTTATTCTTTAAGTTCTTTTGGCCATTGATTGGAAGCAAGTCTTAATCCTTATGCAATTGGTTTCTCTTTATTCTTTAAGTTCTTTTGGCCATTGATTGGAAGCAAGTCTTAATCCTTATGCAATTGGTTTGTCTTTATTCTTTAAGTTCTTTTGGCCATTGATTGGAAGCAAGTCTTAATCCTTATGCAATTGGTTTCTCTTTATTCTTTAAGTTCTTTTGGTCATTGATTGGAAGCAAGTCTTAATCCTTATGCAATTGGTTTCTCTTTATTCTTTAAGTTCTTTTGGCCATTGATTGGAAGCAAGTCTTAATCCTTATGCAATTGGCTTCTCTTTATTCTTTAAGTTCTTTTGGCCATTGATTGGAAGCAAGTCTTAATCCTTATGCAATTGGTTTCTCTTTATTCTTTAAGTTCTTTTGGCCATTGATTGGAAGCAAGTCTTAATCCTTATGCAATTGGTTTCTCTTTATTCTTTAAGTTCTTTTGGCCATTGATTGGAAGCAAGTCTTAATCCTTATGCAATTGGTTTCTCTTTATTCTTTAAGTTCTTTTGGCCATTGATTGGAAGCAAGTCTTAATCCTTATGCAATTGGTTTCTCTTTATTCTTTAAGTTCTTTTGGCCATTGATTGGAAGCAAGTCTTAATCCTTATGCAATTGGTTTCTCTTTATTCTTTAAGTTCTTTTGGCCATTGATTGGAAGCAAGTCTTAATCCTTAAGGAATTGGTTTCTCTTTATTCTTTAAGTTCTTTTGGCCATTGATTGGAAGCAAGTCTTAATCCTTATGCAATTGGTTTCTCTTTATTCTTTAAGTTCTTTTCGCCATTGATTGGAAGCAAGTCTTAATCCTTATGCAATTGGTTTCTCTTTATTCTTTAAGTTCTTTTGGCCGTTGATTGGAAGCAAGTCTTAATCCTTATGCAATTGGTTTCTCTTTATTCTTTAAGTTCTTTTGGCCATTGATTGGAAGCAAGTCTTAATCCTTATGCAATTGGTTTCTCTTTATTCTTTAAGTTCTTTTGTCCACTGATTGGAAGCAAGTCTTAATCCTTATGCAATTGGTTTCTCTTTTTTCTTTAAGTTCTTTTGGCCATTGACTGGAAGCAAGTCTTAACTCCTATGGAATTGGTTTCTCTTTATTCTTTAAGTTCTTTTGGCGAGTGATTGGAAGCAAGTCTTAATCCCTAAGTAATTGGTTTCTCTTTATTCTTTAAGTTCTTTTGGCCATTGATTGGAAGCAAGTCTTAATCCTTATGCAATTGGTTTCTCTTTATTCTTTAAGTTCTTTTGGCCATTGATTGGGAAGCAAGTCTTAATCCTTATGCAATTGGTTTTCTCTTTATTCTTTAAGTTCTTTGGCCATTGATTGGAAGCAAGTCTTAATCCTTATGCAATTGGTTTCTCTTTATTCTTTAAGTTCTTTTGGCCACTGATTGGAAGCAAGTCTTAATCCTTATGCAATTGGTTACCCTTTATTCTCTAAGTACTTTTGGCCCTTGATTGGAATCATGTCTTAATAAATTAAGAATTGGTTTCTCTTTAATCTTTAATTCTTTTGGCCATTGATTGGAAGGCTCTTTAGTCTTAATCCTTATGCAATTAAGATGTATTCTCTTTAAAGTTCTTTAAGTTCTTTCGGCCTTTGATTGGAAGCAAGTCTTAATCCTTGGGAATTGGTTTCTCTTTATTCTTTAAGTTCTTTTGGCCATTGATTGGAAGCAAGTCTTAATCCTTATGCAATTGGTTTCTCTTTATTCTTTAAGTTCTTTTGGCCATTGATTGGAAGCAAGTCTTAATCCTTATGCAATTGGTTTCTCTTTATTCTTTAAGTTCTTTTGGCCATTGATTGGAAGCAAGTCTTAATCCTTATGCAATTGGTTTCTCTTTATTCTTTAAGTTCTTTTGGCCATTGATTGGAAGCAAGTCTTAATACTTAAGGAATTGGTTTCTCTTTATTCTTTAAGTTCTTTTGGCCATTGATTGGAAGCAAGTCTTAATCCTTATACAATTGGTTTCTCTTTATTCTTTAAGTTCTTATGTACATTGATTGGAAGCAAGTCTTAATCCTTGAGAATTGGTTTCTCTTTATTCTTTAAGTTACTTTTGGTCCATTGGATTGGAAGTAAGTCTTAATATACTTTAAAAATTGGTTTCTCTTTATTCTTTCAAAGTTCTTTTAGTACCATTGATTGGAAAACAAGTCTTAATCCCCTTATGCAATTGGTTTCTCTTTATTCTTTAAGTTCTTTTGGCCCCGCTGATTGGAAGCTGAAGTGTTAATCCTTGTACAATTGGTTTCTCTTTATTCTTTAAAGTTCTTTTGGCCGTTGATTGGAAGCAAGTCTTAATCCTTATGCAATTGTTTTCCCTTTATTCTCTAAGTTCTTTTGGCCACTGATTGGAAGCAAGTCTTAATACTTAAGGAATTGGTTTCTCTTTATTCTTTAAGTTCTTTTAGCCATTGATTGGAAGCAAGTCTTAATCCTTATGCAATTGGTTTCTCTTTATTCTTTAAGTTCTTTTGGCCATTGATTGGAAGCAAGTCTTAATCCTTATGCAATTGGTTTCTCTTTATTCTTTAAGTTCTTTTGGCCGTTGATTGGAAGCAAGTCTTAATCCTTATGCAATTGGTTTCTCTTTATTCTTTAAGTTCTTTTGGCCATTGATTGGAAGCAAGTCTTAATCCTTATGCAATTGGTTTCTCTTTATTCTTTAAGTTCTTTTGGCCACTGATTGGAAGCAAGTCTTAATCCTTATGCAATTGGTTTCTCTTTATTCTTTAAGTTCTTTTGGCCATTGATTGGAAGCAAGTCTTAATCCTTATGCAATTGGTTTCTCTTTATTCTTTAAGTTCTTTTGGCCATTGATTGGAAGCAAGTCTTAATCCTTATGCAATTGGTTTCTCTTTATTCTTTAAGTTCTTTTGGCCATTGATTGGAAGCAAGTCTTAATCCTTATGCAATTGGTTTCTCTTTATTCTTTAAGTTCTTTTGGCCATTGCTTGGAAGCAAGTCTTAATCCTTATGCAATTGGTTTCTCTTTATTCTTTAAGTTCTTTTGGCCATTGATTGGAAGCAAGTCTTAATCCTTATGCAATTGGTTTCTCTTTATTCTTTAAGTTCTTTTGGCCATTGATTGGAAGCAAGTCTTAATCCTTATGCAATTGGTTTCTCTTTATTCTTTAAGTCCTTTTGGCCATTGCTTGGAAGCAAGTCTTAATCCTTATGCAATTGGTTTCTCTTTATTCTTTAAGTTCTTTTGGCCATTGATTGGAAGCGAGCCTTAATCCTTATGCAATTGGTTTCTCTTTATTCTTTAAGTTCTTTTGGCCATTGATTGGAAGCAAGTCTTAATCCTTATGCAATTGGTTTCTCTTTATTCTTTAAGTTCTTTTGGCCATTGATTGGAAGCAAGTCTTAATCCTTATGCAATTGGTTTCTCTTTATTCTTTAAGTTCTTTTGGCCATTGATTGGAAGCAAGTCTTAATCCTTATGCAATTGGTTTCTCTTTATTCTTTAAGTTCTTTTGGCCATTGATTGGAAGCAAGTCTTAATCCTTATGCAATTGGTTTCTCTTTATTCTTTAAGTTCTTTTGGCCATTGATTGGAAGCAAGTCTTAATCCTTATGCAATTGGTTTCTCTTTATTCTTTAAGTTCTTTTGGCCATTGATTGGAAGCAAGTCTTAATCCTTATGCAATTGGTTTCTCTTTATTCTTTAAGTTCTTTTGGCCATTGATTGGAAGCAAGTCTTAATCCTTATGCAATTGGTTTCTCTTTATTCTTTAAGTTCTTTTGGCCATTGATTGGAAGCAAGTCTTAATCCTTATGCAATTGGTTTATCTTTATTCTTTAAGTTCTTTTGGCCATTGATTGGAAGCAAGTCTTAATCCTTATGCAATTGGTTTCTCTTTATTCTTTAAGTTCTTTTGGCCATTGATTGGAAGCAAGTCTTAATCCTTATGCAATTGGTTTCTCTTTATTCTTTAAGTTCTTTTGGCCATTGATTGGAAGCAAGTCTTAATCCTTATGCAATTGGTTTCTCTTTATTCTTTAAGTTCTTTTGGCCATTGATTGGAAGCAAGTCTTAATCCTTATGCAATTGGTTTCTCTTTATTCTTTAAGTTCTTTTGGCCATTGATTGGAAGCAAGTCTTAATCCTTATGCAATTGCTTTGCCTTTATTCTTTAAGTTCTTTTCGCCATTGATTGGAAGCAAGTCTTAATCCTTATGCAATTGGTTTCTCTTTATTCTTTAAGTTCTTTTGGCCATTGATTGGAAGCAAGTCTTAATCCTTATGCAATTGGTTTCTCTTTATTCTTTAAGTTCTTTTAGCCATTGATTGGAAGCAAGTCTTAATCCTTATGCAATTGGTTTCTCTTTATTCTTTAAGTTCTTTTGGCCATTGATTGGAAGCAAGTCTTAATCCTTATGCAATTGGTTTCTCTTTATTCTTTAAGTTCTTTTGGCCATTGATTGGAAGCAAGTCTTAATCCTTATGCAATTGGTTTCTCTTTATTCTTTAAGTTCTTTTGGCCATTGATTGGAAGCAAGTTTTAATCCTTATGCAATTGGTTTCTCTTTATTCTTTAAGTTCTTTTGGCCATTGATTGGAAGCAAGTCTTAATCCTTATGCAATTGGTTTCTCTTTATTCTTTAAGTTCTTTTGGCCATTGATTGGAAGCAAGTCTTAATCCTTATGCAATTGGTTTCTCTTTATTCTTTAAGTTCTTTTGGCCATTGATTGGAAGCAAGTCTTAATCCTTATGCAATTGGTTTCTCTTTATTCTTTAAGTTCTTTTGGCCATTGATTGGAAGCAAGTCTTAATCCTTATGCAATTGGTTTCTCTTTATTCTTTAAATTCTTTTGGCCATTGATTGGAAGCAAGTCTTAATCCTTATGCAATTGGTTTCTCTTTATTCTTTAAGTTCTTTTGGCCATTCATTGGAAGCAAGTCTTAATCCTTATGCAATTGGTTTCTCTTTATTCTTTAAGTTCTTTTGGCCATTGATTGGAAGCAAGTCTTAATCCTTATGCAATTGGTTTCTCTTTATTCTTTAAGCTCTTTTGGCCATTGATTAGAAGCAAGCCTTAATCCTTAAGGAATAGGTTTCTCTTTAACCTTTCAAATCTTTTGGCCATTGATTGGAAGCAAGTCTTAATCCTTATGCAATTGGTTTCTCTTTATTCTTTAAGTTCTTTTGGCCATTGATTGGAAGCAAGTCTTAATCCTTATGCAATTGGTTTCTCTTTATTCTTTAAGTTCTTTTGGCCATTGATTGGAAGCAAGTCTTAATCCTTATGCAATTGGTTTCTCTTTATTCTTTAAGTTCTTTTGGCCATTGATTGGAAGCAAGTCTTAATCCTTATGCAATTGGTTTCTCTTTATTCTTTAAGTTCTTTTGGCCATTGATTGGAAGCAAGTCTTAATCCTTATGCAATTGGTTTCTCTTTATTCTTTAAGTTCTTTTGGCCATTGATTGGAAGCGAGTCTTAATCCTTATGCAATTGGTTTCTCTTTATTCTTTAAGTTCTTTTGGCCATTGATTGGAAGCAAGTCTTAATCCTTATGCAATTGGTTTCTCTTTATTCTTTAAGTTCTTTTGGCCATTGATTGGAAGCAAGTCTTAATCCTTATGCAATTGGTTTCTCTTTATTCTTTAAGTTCTTTTGGCCATTGATTGGAAGCAAGTCTTAATCCTTATGCAATTGGTTTCTCTTTATTCTTTAAGTTCTTTTGGCCATTGATTGGAAGCAAGTCTTAATCCTTATGCAATTGGTTTCTCTTTATTCTTTAAGTTCTTTTGGCCATTGATTGGAAGCAAGTCTTAATCCTTATGCAATTGGTTTCTCTTTATTCTTTAAGTTCTTTTGGCCATTGATTGGAAGCGAGTCTTAATCCTTATGCAATTGGTTTCTCTTTATTCTTTAAGTTCTTTTGGCCATTGATTGGAAGCAAGTCTTAATCCTTATGCAATTGGTTTCTCTTTGTCCTTTAAATTCTTTTGGCCATTTATTGGAAGCAAGTCTTACTCCTTATGCAATTGGTTTCTCTTTATTCTTTAAGTTCTTTTGGCCATTGATTGGAAGCAAGTCTTAATCCTTATGCAATTGGTTTCTCTTTATTCTTTAAGTTCTTTTGGCCATTGATTGGAAGCAAGTCTTAATCCTTATGCAATTGGTTTCTCTTTATTCTTTAAGTTCTTTTGGCCATTGATTGGAAGCAAGTCTTAATCCTTATGCAATTGGTTTCTCTTTATTCTTTAAGTTCTTTTGGCCATTGATTGGAAGCAAGTCTTAATCCTTATGCAATTGGTTTCTCTTTATTCTTTAAGTTCTTTTGGCCATTGATTGGAAGCAAGTCTTAATCCTTATGCAATTGGTTTCTCTTTATTCTTTAAGTTCTTTTGGCCATTGATTGGAAGCAAGTCTTAATCCTTATGCAATTGGTTTCTCTTTATTCTTTAAGTTCTTTTGGCCATTGATTGGAAGCAAGTCTTAATCCTTATGCAATTGGATTCTCTTTATTCTTTAAGTTCTTTTGGCCATTGATTGGAAGCAAGTCTTAATCCTTATGCAATTGGGTTCTCTTTATTCTTTAAGTTCTTTTGGCCATTGATTGGAAGCAAGTCTTAATCCTTATGCAATTGGTTTCTCTTTATTCTTTAAGTTCTTTTGGCCATTGATTGGAAGCAAGACTTAATCCTTATGCAATTGGTTTCTCTTTATTCTTTAAGTTCTTTTGGCCATTGATTGGAAGCAAGTCTTAATCCTTATGCAATTGGTTTCTCTTTATTCTTTAAGTTCTTTTGGCCATTGATTGGAAGCAAGTCTTAATCCTTATGCAATTGGTTTCTCTTTATTCTTTAAGTTCTTTTGGCCATTGATTGGAAGCAAGTCTTAATCCTTATGCAATTGGTTTCTTTTTAATCTTTAAATTCTTTTGGCCGTTGATTGGAAGCAAGTCTTATTCCTTATGCAATTGGCTTCCCATTATTCTTTAAGTTCTTTTGGCCATTGATTGGAAGCAAGTCTTAATCCTTATGCAATTGGTTTCTCTTTATTCTTTAAGTTCTTTTGGCCATTGATTGGAAGCAAGTCTTAATCCTTATGCAATTGGTTTCTCTTTATTCTTTAAGTTCTTTTGGCCATTGATTGGAAGCAAGTCTTAATCCTTATGCAATTGGTTTCTCTTTATTCTTTAAGTTCTTTTGGCCATTGATTGGAAGCAAGTCTTAATCCTTATGCAATTGGTTTCTCTTTATTCTTTAAGTTCTTTTGGCCATTGATTGGAAGCAAGTCTTAATCCTTATGCAATTGGTTTCTCTTTATTCTTTAAGTTCTTTTGGCCATTGATGGGAAGCAAGTCTTAATGCTTATGCAATTGGTTTCTCTTTATTCTTTAAGTTCTTTTGGCCATTGATTGGAAGCAAGTCTTAATCCTTATGCAATTGGTTTCTCTTTATTCTTTAAGTTCTTTTGGCCATTGACTGGAAGCAAGTCTTAATCCTTATGCAATTGGTTTCTCTTTATTCTTTAAGTTCTTTTGGCCATTGATTGGAAGCAAGTCTTAATCCTTATGCAATTGGTTTCTCTTTATTCTTTAAGTTCTTTTGGCCATTGATTGGAAGCAAGCCTTAATCCTTATGCAATTGGTTTCGCTTTATTCTTTAAGTTCTTTTGGCCATTGATTGGAAGCAAGTCTTTATCCTTATGCAATTGGTTTCTCTTTATTCTTTAAGTTCTTTTGGCCATTGATTGGAAGCAAGTCTTAATCCTTATGCAATTGGTTTCTCTTTATTCTTTAAGTTCTTTTGGCCATTGATTGGAAGCAAGTCTTAATCCTTATGCAATTGGTTTCTCTTTATTCTTTAAGTTCTTTTGGCCATTGATTGGAAGCAAGTCTTAATCCTTATGCAATTGGTTTCTCTTTATTCTTTAAGTTCTTTTGGCCATTGATTGGAAGCAAGTCTTAATCCTTATGCAATTGGTTTCTCTTTATTCTTTAAGTTCTTTTGGCCATTGATTGGAAGCAAGTCTTAATCCTTATGCAATTGGTTTCTCTTTATTCTTTAAGTTCTTTTGGCCATTGATTGGAAGCAAGTCTTAATCCTTATGCAATTGGTTTCTCTTTATTCTTTAAGTTCTTTTGGCCATTGATTGGAAGCAAGTCTTAATCCTTATGCAATTGGTTTCTCTTTATTCTTTAAGTTCTTTTGGCCATTGATTGGAAGCAAGTCTTAATCCTTATGCAATTGGTTTCTCTTTATTCTTTAAGTTCTTTTGGCCATTGATTGGAAGCAAGTCTTAATCCTTATGCAATTGGTTTCTCTTTATTCTTTAAGTTCTTTTGGCCATTGATTGGAAGCAAGTCTTAATCCTTATGCAATTGGTTTCTCTTTATTCTTTAAGTTCTTTTGGCCATTGATTGGAAGCAAGTCTTAATCCTTATGCAATTGGTTTCTCTTTATTCTTTAAGTTCTTTTGGCCATTGATTGGAAGCAAGTCTTAATCCTTATGCAATTGGTTTCTCTTTATTCTTTAAGTTCTTTTGGCCATTGATTGGAAGCAAGTCTTAATCCTTATGCAATTGGTTTCTCTTTATTCTTTAAGTTCTTTTGGCCATTGATTGGAAGCAAGTCTTAATCCTTATGCAATTGGTTTCTCTTTATTCTTTAAGTTCTTTTGGCCATTGATTGGAAGCAAGTCTTAATCCTTATGCAATTGGTTTCTCTTTATTCTTTAAGTTCTTTTGGCCATTGATTGGAAGCAAGTCTTAATCCTTATGCAATTGGTTTCTCTTTATTCTTTAAGTTCTTTTGGCCATTGATTGGAAGCAAGTCTTAATCCTTATGCAATTGGTTTCTCTTTATTCTTTAAGTTCTTTTGGCCATTGATTGGAAGCAAGTCTTAATCCTTATGCAATTGGTTTCTCTTTATTCTTTAAGTTCTTTTGGCCATTGATTGGAAGCAAGTCTTAATCCTTATGCAATTGGTTTCTCTTTATTCTTTAAGTTCTTTTGGCCATTGATTGGAAGCAAGTCTTAATCCTTATGCAATTGGTTTCTCTTTATTCTTTAAGTTCTTTTGGCCATTGATTGGAAGCAAGTCTTAATCCTTATGCAATTGGTTTCTCTTTATTCTTTAAGTTCTTTTGGCCATTGATTGGAAGCAAGTCTTAATCCTTATGCAATTGGTTTCTCTTTATTCTTTAAGTTCTTTTGGCCATTGATTGGAAGCAAGTCTTAATCCTTATGCAATTGGTTTCTCTTTATTCTTTAAGTTCTTTTGGCCATTGATTGGAAGCAAGTCTTAATCCTTATGCAATTGGTTTCTCTTTATTCTTTAAGTTCTTTTGGCCATTGATTGGAAGCAAGTCTTAATCCTTATGCAATTGGTTTCTCTTTATTCTTTAAGTTCTTTTGGCCATTGATTGGAAGCAAGTCTTAATCCTTATGCAATTGGTTTCTCTTTATTCTTTAAGTTCTTTTGGCCATTGATTGGAAGCAAGTCTTAATCCTTATGCAATTGGTTTCTCTTTATTCTTTAAGTTCTTTTGGCCATTGATTGGAAGCAAGTCTTAATCCTTATGCAACTGGTTTCTCTTTATTCTTTAAGTTCTTTTGGCCATTGATTGGAAGCAAGTCTTAATCCTTATGCAATTGGTTTCTCTTTATTCTTTAAGTTCTTTTGGCCATTGATGGGAAGCAAGTCTTAATCCTTATGCAATTGGAGTCTCTTTATTCTTTAAGTTCTTTTGGCCATTGATTGGAAGCAAGTCTTAATCCTTATGCAATTGGTTTCTCTTTATTCTTTAAGTACTTTTGGCCATTGATTGGAAGCAAGTCTTAATCCTTATGCAATTGGTTTCCCTTTATTCTTTAAGTTCTTTTGGCCATTGATTGGAAGCAAGTCTTAATCCTTATGCAATTGGTTTCTCTTTATTCTTTAAGTTCTTTTGGCCATTGATTGGAAGCAAGTCTTAATCCTTATGCAATTGGTTTCTCTTTATTCTTTAAGTTCTTTTGGCCATTGATTGGAAGCAAGTCTTAATCCTTATGCAATTGGTTTCTCTTTATTCTTTAAGTTCTTTTGGCCGTTGATTGGAAGCAAGTCTTAATCCTTATGCAATTGGTTTGTCGTTATTCTTTAAGTTCTTTTGGCCATTGATTGGAAGCAAGTCTTAATCCTTATGCAATTGGTTTCTCTTTATTCTTTAAGTTCTTTTGGCCATTGATTGGAAGCAAGTCTTAATCCTTATGCAAGTGGTTTCTCTTTATTCTTTAAGTTCTTTTGGCCATTGATTGGAAGCAAGTCTTAATCCTTATGCAATTGGTTTCCCTTTATTCTTTAAGTTCTTTTGGCCATTGATTGGAAGCAAGTCTTAATCCTTATGCAATTGGTTTCTCTTTATTCTTTAAGTTCTTTTGGCCATTGATTGGAAGCAAGTCTTAATCCTTATGCAATTGGTTTCTCTTTATTCTTTAAGTTCTTTTGGCCATTGATTGGAAGCAAGTCTTAATCCTTATGCAATTGGTTTCTCTTTATTCTTTAAGTTCTTTTGGCCATTGATTGGAAGCAAGTCTTAATCCTTATGCAATTGGTTTCTCTTTATTCTTTAAGTTCTTTTGGCCATTGATTGGAAGCAAGTCTTAATCCTTATGCAATTGGTTTCTCTTTATTCTTTAAGTTCTTTTGGCCATTGATTGGAAGCAAGTCTTAATCCTTATGCAATTGGTTTCTCTTTATTCTTTAAGTTCTTTTGGCCATTGATTGGAAGCAAGTCTTAATCCTTATGCAATTGGTTTCTCTTTATTCTTTAAGTTCTTTTGGCCATTGATTGGAAGCAAGTCTTAATCCTTATGCAATTGGCTTCTCTTTATTCTTTAAGTTCTTTTGGCCATTGATTGGAAGCATGTCTTAATCCTTATGCAATTGGTTTCTCTTTATTCTTTAAGTTCTTTTGGCCATTGATTGGAAGCAAGTCTTAATCCTTATGCAATTGGTTTCTCTTTATTATTTAAGTTCTTTTGGCCATTGATTGGAAGCAAGTCTTAATCCTTATGCAATTGGTTTCTCTTTATTCTTTAAGTTCTTTTGGCCATTGATTGGAAGCAAGTCTTAATCCTTATGCAATTGGTTTCTCTTTATTCTTTAAGTTCTTTTGGCCATTGATTGGAAGCAAGTCTTAATCCTTATGCAATTGGTTTCTCTTTATTCTTTAAGTTCTTTTGGCCATTGATTGGAAGCAAGTCTTAATCCTTATGCAATTGGTTTCTCTTTATTCTTTAAGTTCTTTTGGCCATTGATTGGAAGCAAGTCTTAATCCTTATGCAATTGGATTCTCTTTATTCTTTAAGTTCTTTTGGCCATTGATTGGAAGCAAGTCTTAATCCTTATGCAATTGGTTTCTCTTTATTCTTTAAGTTCTTTTGGCCATTGATTGGAAGCAAGTCTTAATCCTTATGCAATTGGTTTCTCTTTATTCTTTAAGTTCTTTTGGCCGTTGATTGGAAGCAAGTCTTAATCCTTATGCAATTGGTTTCTCTTTATTCTTTAAGTTCTTTTGGCCATTGATTGGAAGCAAGTCTTAATCCTTATGCAATTGGTTTCTCTTTATTCTTTAAGTTCTTTTGGCCATTGATTGGAAGCAAGTCTTAATCCTTATGCAATTGGTTTCTCTTTATTCTTTAAGTTCTTTTGGCCATTGATTGGAAGCAAGTCTTAATCCTTATGCAATTGGTTTCTCTTTATTCTTTAAGTTCTTTTGGCCATTGATTGGAAGCAAGTCTTAATCCTTATGCAATTGGTTTCTCTTTATTCTTTAAGTTCTTTTGGCCATTGATTGGAAGCAAGTCTTAATCCTTATGCAATTGGTTTCTCTTTATTCTTTAAGTTCTTTTGGCCATTGATTGGAAGCAAGTCTTAATCCTTATGCAATTGGTTTCTCTTTATTCTTTAAGTTCTTTTGGCCATTGATTGGAAGCAAGTCTTAATCCTTATGCAATTGGTTTCTCTTTATTCTTTAAGTTCTTTTGGCCATTGATTGGAAGCAAGTCTTAATCCTTATGCAATTGGTTTCTCTTTATTCTTTAAGTTCTTTTGGCCATTGATTGGAAGCAAGTCTTAATCCTTATGCAATTGGTTTCTCTTTATTCTTTAAGTTCTTTTGGCCATTGATTTGAAGCAAGTCTTAATCCTTATGCAATTGGTTTCTCTTTATTCTTTAAGTTCTTTTGGCCATTGATTGGAAGCAAGTCTTAATCCTTATGCAATTGGTTTCTCTTTATTCTTTAAGTTCTTTTGGCCATTGATTGGAAGCAAGTCTTAATCCTTATGCAATTGGTTTCTCTTTATTCTTTAAGTTCTTTTGGCCATTGATTGGAAGCAAGTCTTAATCCTGATGCAATTGGTTTCTCTTTAGTCTTTAAATTCTTTTGGCCAATGATTGGAAGCTAGTCTTAATCCTTATGCAATTGGGTTCTCTTTATTCTTTAAGTTCTTATGGCCATTGATTGGAAGCAAGTCTTAATCCTTAAGGAATTGGTTTCTCTTTATTCTTTAAGTTCTTTTGGCCATTGATTGGAAGCAAGTCTTAATCCTTATGCAATTGGTTTCTCTTTATTCTTTAAGTTCTTTTGGCCATTGATTGGAAGCAAGTCTTAATCCTTATGCAATTGCTTTCTCTTTATTCTTTAAATTCTTTTGGCCATTGATTGGAAGCAAGTCTTAATCCTTATGCAATTGGTTTCTCTTTATTCTTTAAGTTCTTTTGGCCATTGATTGGAAGCAAGTCTTAATCCTTATGCAATTGGTTTCTCTTTATTCTTTAAGTTCTTTTGGCCATTGATTGGAAGCAAGTCTTAATCCTTATGGAATTGGTTTCTCTTTAGTCTTTAAATTCTTTTGGCCATTGATTGGAAGCAAGTCTTAATCCTTATGCAATTGGTTTCTCTTTATTCTTTAAGTTCTTTTGGCCATTGATTGGAAGCAAGTCTTAATCCTTATGCAATTGGTTTCTCTTTATTCTTTAAGTTCTTTTGGCCATTGATTGGAAGCAAGTCTTAATCCTTATGCAATTGGTTTCTCTTTATTCTTTAAGTTCTTTTGGCCATTGATTGGAAGCAAGTCTTAATCCTTATGCAATTGGTTTCTCTTTATTCTTTAAGGAAGCAAGTTCTTTTGGCCATTGTTCTTTTGGCCATTGGAAGCAAGTCTTAATCCTTATGCAATTGGTTTCTCTTTATTCTTTAAGGAAGCAAGTTCTTTTGGCCATTGTTCTTTTGGCCATTGGAAGCAAGTCTTAATCCTTATGCAATTGGTTTCTCTTTATTCTTTAAGTTCTTTTGGCCATTGATTGGAAGCAAGTCTTAATCCTTATGCAATTGGTTTCTCTTTATTCTTTAAGTTCTTTTGGCCATTGATTGGAAGCAAGTCTTAATCCTTATGCAA
>CM062524.1:140657-229547 GCA_031439595.1 Pterocarpus santalinus
AAAAGAACTTAAAGAATAAAGAGAAACCAACTTGCTTCAATGGCAATCAAAATAAAAAGAACTTAAAGAATAAAGAGAAACCAATTGCATAAGGTATTAAGACTTTCTTCGATCGCAGCGACCAAAAAGAATTTAAAGATTAAAGAGATTCCAATTCCTTAAGGATTAAGAACTGCTTAAATCAATAGCCAAAAAGAACATAAAGAATAAAGAGAAACCAGTTGCATAAGGATTAAGACTTGCTTCGACCTATTGGCCAAAAGAATTTAAAGATTAAAGAGAAACCAATTCCTTAAGGATTAGGACTTGCTTCCAATCAATGGCTGAACTTAAAGAATAAAGAAACCGTGCATAAGGATTAAGACTACTTTGTCAATGGCAAAAAGATTTAAAGTTAAAGAGAAACAAATTCGCATAAGGATTAAAGCTTGCTTCTAATCAATAGCCAAAGAGCTTAAGAAAAAAGAAAGAAACGATTCGCCCCAGCAGTTAAGACAGCGCTGTCAGTGGCCAAAAAGAACTTAAAGAATAAAGAGAAACGGTGCATAAGGATTAAGACTTGCTTGAATCAATGGTAAGAAAGAACTTAAAGAATAAAGAGAAACCAATTCCTTAAGTATTAAGACTTGCTTCCAATCTGTGGCCAAAAGAACTTAAAGAATAAAGGGAAACCAATTGCATAAGGATTAAAACTGCCTTGTCGGTGGCCAGAAAAAAGCAAGAATAATGGGAAGCCAATTGCACAAGGATTAAGACTTGCTTCCAATCAACGGCCAAAAGAATTTAATGATTAAAGAGAAACCAATTGCATAAGGATTAAGACTTGCTTCCAATCAATGGCCAAAAGAACATAAAGAATAAAGAGAAACCAATTCCTTAAGTATTAAGACTTGCTTCCAATCCCGATTGTGAAAAGAACTTAAAGAATAAAGGAAGCCAGGCTATAAGGATTAAGACTTGCTTGATCGATTGGCCAAAAGAACTTAAAGAATATTAGAATAGTGCATAAGGATTAAAACTTACTTCCGATCAATGGCCAAAAGAACTTAAAGAATAAAGAGAAACCAATTGCATAAAGATTAAGACTTGCTTCAATCAGTAGTAAAAAGAGCGTAAAGAATAAAGAGAATAATTCCTTAAGTATTAAAGACTTAGCTTCCTGTCAATGACGAAATGAACTTAGAGAATAAAGAGAAACCGATTGCATAAGGATTGAAACAACCTCGTCGATCAGTGGCCAAAACAACTTAAAGAATAAAGAGAAACCAATTCCTTAAGTATTAAGACTTGCTTTAAATCGTGGCTAAAAGAACTTAAAGAATAAAGAGAAACCAAATCCATAAGGATTAAGACTTGCCTTCGATCAATGGCAAATAAAAATTTAAAAAGATTAAGAGAAGTAGTCGCATAAGGATTAAGGCTTGCTTCAATCAATAACCAAAAGAACTTAAAGAATAAAGAGAAACCAATTATAAGGATTAAGACTTGCTTCCAATCAATGGCCAAAAAGAGAGCGTAAAGAATAAAAAGAAACCAATTCCTTAAGTATTAAGACTTGCTTCCAATGTGACGAATGAACTTAGAGAATAAAGAGAAACCAATTGCATGGGATTAAGACTTGCTTAAATCAATGGCCAAAAGAACTTAAAGAATAAAGAAGAAACCAATTCCTTAAGTATTAAGACTTCAGCTGTCATTGGCTAAAAAAGAACTTAAAGAATAAAGAGAAACAAATCCATAAGGATTAGGCACTTGCTTGTCAACGACCCGAAAGAATTTAAAGATTAAAGAGAAGCCAATTGCACTTAAAGTTAAAGAACTGCTTGTCAATGGCCAAAAGAACTTAAAGAATAAAGAGAAACCAATTACATAAGGGATTAAAGAACTTAAAGGCAAGCCGTGCGTAAGGATTGAAACTTTGCTTCACGATCAGTAGCCAAAAAGAACTTAAAGAATAAAGAGAAACCAATTCCTTAAAATTAAGACACAACTACGTCTAATGAATAGCCAAAAGAACTTAAAGAGTAAAGAGAAACCAATTGCATAAGGATTAAGACTTGCTTCCAATCAATGGCCAAAGAACTTAAAGAATAAAGAGAAACCAGAATTGCATAAGGATTAAGACTTTGGCTTCCAATCAATGGCCAAAGAACTTAAAGAATAAAGGAAACCAATTCCATAAGGATTAAAAAAGAACACCTTGCTTCCAATCAATGGCCAAAAGAACTTAAAGAATAAAGAGAAACCAATTCGCATAAGGATTAAGACTTTGCTTCTAATCAATGTGAGCCAAAGAACTTAAAGAATAAAGAGAAACCAATTACATAAGTATTAAGACTTGCTTCAATCCAATGGCCAAAGAACTTAGAGAATAAAGAGAAACCAATTGCATAAGGATTAAGACTTGCTTCCAATCAGTGGCCAAAAAGAACTTAAAGAATAAAGAGAAACCAATTGCATAAGGATTAAGACTTGCTTCCAATCAATGGCCAAAGAACTTAAAGAATAAAGCAGAAACCAATTGCATAAGGATTAAGACTTGCTTCCCAATCGATGGCCACAAAGAACTTAAAGAATAAAGAAACCAATTGCATAAGGATTAAGACTTGCACTGTCCAATCAATGGCCAAAAGAACTTAAAGAATAAAGAGAGAAACCAATTGCATGAAGTATTAAGACTTGCTTCAAATCAATGGCCAAAGAACTTAAAGAATAAGAAAGAAACCAATTGCACTTAAAATTAAGACTTGCTTTGTCGATGGCCAAAAGAACTTAAAGAATAAAGAGAAACCAATTGCACTAAGGATTAAGACTTTGGCTTCAATCAATGGCCAAAAAGAACTTAAAGAATAAGAGAAACCAATTCCTTAAGTATTAAGACTTGCTTAGATCGATAGCCAAAAGAACTTAAGAAGAATAAGAAGAAACCAATTGCATAAGGATTAAAGACTTGCTTCCAATCAGTGGCCAAAAGAACTTAAAGAATAAAGAGAAACCAATTGCATAAGTATTAAGACTTGCTTCCAATCATTCGGCAAAGAACTTAAAGAATAAAGAGAAACCAATTGCATAAGGATTAAGCACTTGCTTCAATCAATGGCCTAGTAAGAAGCCTTAAAGAATCCAAAGAAGAAACCAATTCGTTAAATATTATTAAGACTTGCTTCCAATCGTATGGACCAAAGAACTTTCCCAAAGAATAAAGGAAACCAATTGCATAAGGATTAAGACTTAGCTTCCAATCAGTGGCCAAAAGAACTTAAAGAATAAGAAACCAATTGCATAAGGATTAAGACTTTGGCTTCCAATCAATGGCCAAAAAGTCAACTTAAAGAATAAAGAAAGAAACCAATTCCTTAAGGATTAAGACTTTGCTTCCAATCAATAGCCAAAGAACTTAAGAATAAGAAAACCAATTCGCTTAGTATTAAGGCTGCTTGTCGGTGTAAAAGAACTTAGAATAAAGAGAAAACAATTGCTTAGAGTATTAAAGACTTGCTTCCCGATCAACTGGCCAAAAAGAACTTAAAGAATAAAGAGAAACCAATTGCATAAGGATTAAAGACTTTGCTTCCAATCATTGGCCAAAAGAACTTAAAGAATAAAGAGAAATCAATTGCATAAGGATTAAGACTTGCTTCCAATCAATGGCAGCCAAAAGAACTTAAAGAATAAAGAAAACCAATTCCTTAAGTATTTAGACTTGCTTCCAATCAATGGCCAAAAGAACTTAAGAATAAAGAGAAACCAATTGCATAAGGATTAAGAGCGTTGCTTCCATTTCATCAATGGCCAAAAGTCAGGCTTTGCTAAAGAATAGCTAAAGGCAAGAATAAAGCCAATTCGCATAAGGATTAACACTTGCTTTAATCAATATACAAAAGGCTTAAAAGAATAAAGAGAAACCAATTGCTCTTAATGATTAAGACTTGCTTCCAATCAATGGCCAAAAGAACTTAAAGAATAAGAAAACCAATTGCCTTAAGGATTAAGACTTGCCCGTCAATGGCCAAAGAACAGGGGGTTGAGGGATGGGTGGGTGGGACTGAGCATAGTTGGAGTGGTGGAGGGGGGGATTGAGGAGGCTAGGTTTGAGCGGGGTTGGGGGAGGAGATTGGGTGGTGGGGACAGGGATGAGGAGGCCAGGGTTTAGTGAGGTGGTGAGGACATTTGGATTCAGTGAGCAGGGACCGAGGGAGAGGGGCCCCGGTTGCTTCCCAGGGACAGGATTTGTCGGTGGTAGAGGGACAGGGATGAGAGGCCGGTTTAGTAGGTGTTTGGACTTTCAGTCGGTGGTGAGGAGAGATGAGGAGGCCGATTTGTGAGGTTGGACTTTGGCTGTCGTGGTAGGGCCGAAGAATAAAGAGAGCCAATTCGCATAAGTATGGTAGGACTTTGGCTTCATTAAATGGCCAGGGCTTGGGAATAAGGGAGCCGGTTGGGGTGGGACAGCTCATTGGTGGTCAAAGAACTTAAAAGAATAAAGAGAAACCAATTGCACAAGGAAAAAGACTTGCTTCCAATCAATGGCCAATAAGGACTTAAAGAATAAAGAGAAAGCAATTCCTTAAGGGTTAAGACTTGCTTCTAATCAATGGCCAAAAAGAACTTAAAGAAGAGGCAAGAGAAAATAATGTGCATAAGGATTAAGACTTGCTTCCAATCAATGGCCAAAAAGAACTTAAAGAATAAAGAGAAACCAATTGCATAAAAGGATTAAGACTTAGCTTCCAATCAATGTGCCAAAGAACTTAAGAATAAGAGAAAACCAATTGCATAAGGATTAAAGACTTGCTTCCAATCAATGGCCAAGAACTTAAAGAATAAAGAGAAACCAATTGCATAAGTATTAAGACTTGGCTTCCAATGAGTGTGCCAAAAGAACTTAAAGAATAAAGAGCCAATTGCATAAGGATTAAGACTTGCTTCCAATCGATGGCCAAGGAATTGTGATTAAAGAAAACCAATTGCACAAGATTATTTGCTTCCCGATCTGATAGTAAGATCTAAAAGAATAACGAGAAACCAATTGCATAAGGATTAACACTTCGCTGAAAGAACTTAAAGAATAAAGAGAAACCAAGTGCATAAGGATTAAGACTCGCTTCAGATCAATGGCTAAAAGAACTTAAAGAATAAAGAGAAACCAATTCATTAAGTATTAAGACTTTGCTTCCAGGTAAGCGGAACTTAAGAAATAGAAACCAATTGCATAAGGATTAAAACACTTGTCAATGTGCCAAAAAGAACATCAAGAATAAAGGGAAACCAATTGAATAAGCATTACGACTTGCTTCAATCGATTATTAAAGAAGCTTATGAAGAATAAAGAGAAACCAATTGCATAAGGATTAAGACTTGCTTCAATCAATGGCGAAAAGAACTTAAAGAATAAAGAGAAACCGTTCCTTAAGTATTAAGACTTGACTTCAATCGATGGCCAAAAGAACTTAAAGAATAAAGAGAAACCAATTGCATAAGGATTAAGACTTGCTTCAATCAATGGCCAAAGAACTTAAAGAATAAAGAGAAACCAATTCCTTAAGTATTAAGACTTAGCTGTCCAATCGATGGCCCCAAAGAACTTAAAGAATAAAGAAACCAGTTCCATAAGGATTAAGACTTGCTTCCAATCAATGGCCATTAAGAACTTAAAGAATAAGAGAAACCAATTCATAGAAAGTATTAAGACTTGCTTCAAATCGTGGCCAAAAGAACTTAAAGAATAAAGAGAAACCAATTGCATAAGGATTAAGACTTGCTTCCAATCATTTGGCCAAAAAGAACTTAAAAGAATAAAAAAAACCAATTCCTTAAGGGTTAAAACTTGCTTCTAATCAATGGCCAAATGAACTTAAAGAATAAAAAGAAACCAATTCCTTATGTATTAAGACTTGCTTCCAATCAATGGCCAAAAGAACTTAAGGAACAAAGGGTAACCAATTGCATAAGGATTGGGCTTGCAATCAATAGCCAAGAATCTTAAAGATAAGAAAATATTTCATGGTTAGTAGACTTGCTTCAAATCAATGGCCAAAAAGAACTTAAAGAATAAAGAGGAACCAATTGCTTAAGGATTAAGACTTAGCTTCCAATCAATGGCCAAAAGAACTTAAGAATAAAGAAGAAACCAATTGCATAAGGATTAAGACTTGCTTCCAATCAATGGCCAAAAGAACTTAAGGAATAAAGGGAAACCAAGCCTTGCATGAAATTAGGACTTGCTTGTCCAATCGAGTGGCCAAAGAACTTAAAGAATAAAGAGAAACTGATTGCATAAGGATTCAGACTTGCTCCCAATCAATGGCCAAAAGAACTTAAAGAATAAAGACACCGCAATTCCTTAAGTATTAAGACTTGCTTCCAATCAATGTGCCAAAAAGAACTTAAGAATAAAGAGAAACCAATTTAAGCATAGGATTAAGGACTTGCTTTGTCCAGTGTGGCCAAAGAACTTAAGAATGAAAGCCAATTGCACCAGAGATCAGGCAGCCCAATTCAATGGCCAAAAGAACTTAAAGAATAAAGAGAAACCAATTGCATAAGTATTAAGACTTGCTTCACAATCAATGGCCAAAAGAACTTAAGAATAAAGAAACCAATTGCGTAAGGATTAAGAGTTGCTTCCAATCAATGGCCAAAAGAACTTAAGAATAAAGAGAAACCAATTCCTTAAGTATTAAGACTTGCTTCCAGATCAATTGGCCAAAAAGAACTTTAAAGAATAAAGAGAAACCAATTGCATAAGGATTAAGACTTGCTGAATCGGTGGCCAAAGAACTTAAAGAATAAAGAGAAACCAATTCCTTAAGGATTAAGACTTGCTTCCAATCAATGGCCAAAGAACTTAAAGAATAAAACCCGATTCCTTAAGTAAGACTTGTACAATCTATTGACCAAAAAGAACCCAAGAATAAGGAAACCATTAATACATAAAGATTAAGACTTGCTTCCAATCATTGGCCAAGAGAACTTAAAGAATAAGAGAAACCAATTCGCCAGTGCCTCTCTCTCTAAAGAGTAAGAGAAACCAATTGCATCAGGAATGTTAAGACTTGCTTCCAATCAATGGCCCCAAAGAACTTAAAGAATAAAAGAAGAAACCAATTGCATAAGGATTAAGACTTGCTTCCAATCAATGGCCAAAGAACTTAAAGAATAAAGAGAAACCAATTGCTTAGAGGATTACAAAAAGACTTCCTTCCAATCAATGGCCAAAAGAACTTAAAGAATAAAGAGAAACCAATTGCATAAGGATTAAGACTTGCTTCCAATCTGTGGCCAAAAGAACTTAAAGAATAAAGGGAAACCAATTGCATAAGAATTAGGACTTGCTTCCAATCAATGGCCAAAAGAACTTAAAGAATAAAGAGAAACCAATTCCATAGGATTAGAGACTTGCTTCCAATCAATGGCCAAAAGAACTTAAAGAATAAAGAGAGAACCAATTCCTCCAGAGTATTAAGACTTGCTTTCAGATCAGTGCGCCAAAAGAACTTAAAGAATAAAGAGAAACCAATTGCATAAGGATTAAGACCAGCTTCCGATCAAATGGCCAAAGAACTTAAAGAATAAAGAGAACCCAATTGCCTAAGGATTAAGACTTGCTTCCAATCAATGGCCAAAAGAACTTAAAGAATAAAGAGAAACCAATTGCATAAGGATTAAGACTTGCTTCCAATCAATGGCCAAAAGACTTAAAGAATAAAGAGAAACCAATTTCTTAAGTATTAAGACTTGCTTCCAATCAGGTGGCCCAATAAAGAACTTAAAGAATAAAGAGAAACCAATTGCATAAGGATTAAGACTTGCTGTCCAATCAATGGCCAAAAGAACTTAAAAAGAGAATAAAGAAAAACCAATCTGCATAAGGATTAAGACTTGCTTCCAATCAATGGCCAAAAAGAACTTAAAGAATAAAGAGAAACCAATTCATAAGGATTAAAGACTTGCTTCCAGATCAATGGCCAAAAAAGAACTTAAAGAATAAAGAGAAACCAATTGCATAGAGTCATTAAGACTTGCTTCCAATCAATGGCCAAAGAACTTAAAGAATAAAGAGAAACCAATTCATAAGGATTAAGACTTTGCTGTCCAATCAGTGGCCAAAAGAACTTAAAGAATAAAGAGAGAAACCAATTGCATAAGGATTAAGACTTGCTTCAATCAATGGCCAAGAACTTAAAGAATAAAGAGAAACGAATTCCATAGTTATTAAGACTTGCATCCCATCAATGGCTAAAAGAACTTAAAGAATAAAGAGAAACCAATTGCATAAGGATTAAGACTTGCTTCCAATCAGAGGCGAAAAAAACTTAGAGAATAAAGAGAAACCAATTGCATAAGGATTAAGACTTTAGCTTCCAATCAATGGCCAAAAAGAACTTAAAGAATAAAGAGAAACCAATTGCATAAGGATTAAGACTTGCTTCCAATCAATGGCCAAAAGAACTTAAAGAATAAAGAAGAAACCAATTCCATAAGGATTAAGACGTGCTTCAATCAATGGCCAAAAAGAACTTAAAGAATAAAGAGAAACCAATTGCACTTAAGGATTAAGACTTGCTCTCCAATCATTGGCCAAAAGAACTTAAAGAATAAAGAAACCAATTGCATAAATTGGATTACAACTTGCTTCTAATCAATGGCCAAAAGAAGCTTAAAGAATAAAGAGAAACCAATTGCATAAGGTATTAAGACTTGCTTCAATCAATGGCCAAAAAGAACTTAAAGAATAAAGAGAAACCAATTGCACATAAGTATTAAGACTTGCTTCCAATCAATGGCCATCTTAAAGAACTTAAAGAATAAAGAATAAACCAATTGCATAAGGTTAAGACTTGCTTCCAAATCAATGGCCAAAAAAGAACTTAAGAATAAAGAGAAAACCAATTCTCATAAGTATTAAGACTTGCTTCCAATCTGTGGCCAAAAAAGAACTTAAAGAATAAAGAAACCAATTGCATAAGGATTAGGACTTGCTTTGTCAATCAATGGTCAAAAAAGAACTTAAAGAATAAAGAGAAACCAATTGCATAAGAAGTTAAGACTTTGCTTCCAATCAATGGCCAAAAAGAACTTAAAGAATAAAGAGAAACCAATTCCTCGTAAGTATTAAGACTTACTTCCAATACGTATGGCTAAAAGAACTTAAAGAATAAAGAGAAACCAATTGCATAAGGATTAAGATTTACTTCCAATCACTGGCCAAAAGAACTTAAAGAATAAAGAGAAACCAATTGCATGAGGATTAAGACTTGCATCCAATCAATGGCCAAAAGAACTTGAAGAATAAAGAGAAACCAATTGCATAAGGATTAAGTCTTGCTTCTAATCAATGGCCAAAAGAACTTAAAGAATAAAGAGAAACCAATTCCTTAAGTATTAAGACTTGCTTCCAGATCAATTGGCCAAAAAGAACTTAAGACAAAGAGAAACCAATTGCATAAGGATTAAGACTTTTACTTTAATCAATAGCCAAAAGAACTTAAGAGAATAAAGAAAGAAACCAATTCATGGGATTAAAGGCATGCTTCCAATCAATGGCGAAAAGAACTTAAGAATAAAGAGAAACCAATTGCATAAGTATTAAGACTTCATGCTTCCAATCATTGGCCAAAAAGAACTTAAAGAATAAGAAGAGAAACCAATTTGCATAAGCATTAAGACTTGCTTCCAATCAACAGCCAAAAGACCTTAAACAATAAAGTGAAACCAATTGCATAAGGATTAAGACTTGCTTCAATCAATGGCCAAAAAGAATTTAAAGAATAAAGAGAAACCAATTGCATAAGAGATTAAGACTTGCTTCCAATCAATGGACACAAAGAATCCTTAAAGAATAAAAGAGAAACCAATTGCATAAGGGATTAAGACTTGCTTCCAATCGGTGGCCAAAAGAACTTAAAGAATAAAGAGAAACCAATTGCATAAGGATTAAGACTTGCTTCCAATCAATGGCCTAAAGAACTTAAAGAATAAAGAGAAACCAATTGCTTAAGGATTAAGACTTGCTTCCAATCAATGGCACAAAAGAACTTAAAGAATAAAGAGAAACCAATTGCATAAGGATTAAGACTTGCTTCCAATCAATGGCCAAAAGAACTTAAAGAATAAAGAGAAACCAATTGCATAAGGATTAAGACTTGCTTCCAATCAATGGCCAAAAGAACTTAAAGAATAAAGAGAAACCAATTGCATAAGGATTAAGACTTGCTTCCAATCAATGGCCAAAAGAACTTAAAGAATAAAGAGAAACCAATTGCGTAAGGATTAAGACTTGCTTCCAATCAGTGGCCAAAAGAACTTAAAGAATAAAGAGAAACCAATTGCATAAGGATTAAGACTTGCTTCCAATCAATGGCCAAAAGAACTTAAAGAATAAAGAGAAACCAATTGCATAAGGATTAAGACTTGCTTCCAATCAATGGCCAAAAGAACTTAAAGAATAAAGAGAAACCAATTCCTTAAGGATTAAGACTTGCTTCCAATCAATGGCCAAAAAGAACTGAAAGAATAAAGAGAAACCAATTGCATAAGGATTAAGACTTGCTTCCAATCAATGGCCAAAAGAACTTAAAGAATAAAGAGAAACCAATTGCATAAGGATTAAGACTTGCTTCCAATCAATGGCCAAAAGAACTTAAAGAATAAAGAGAAACCAATTGCATAAGGATTAAGACTTGCTTCCAATCAGTGGCCAAAAGAACTTAAAGAATAAAGAGAAACCAATTGCATAAGGATTAAGACTTGCTTCCAATCAATGGCCAAAAGAACTTAAAGAATAAAGAGAAACCAATTGCATAAGGATTAAGACTTGCTTCCAATCAATGGCCAAAAGAACTTAAAGAATAAAGAGAAACCAATTGCATAAGGATTAAGACTTGCTTCCAATCAATGGCCAAAAGAACTTAAAGAATAAAGAGAAACCAATTGCATAAGGATTAAGACTTGCTTCCAATCAATGGCCAAAAGAACTTAAAGAATAAAGAGAAACCAATTGCATAAGGATTAAGACTTGCTTCCAATCAATGGCCAAAAGAACTTAAAGAATAAAGAGAAACCAATTGCATAAGGATTAAGACTTGCTTCCAATCAATGGCCAAAAGAACTTAAAGAATAAAGAGAAACCAATTGCATAAGGATTAAGACTTGCTTCCAATCAATGGCCAAAAGAACTTAAAGAATAAAGAGAAACCAATTCCTTAAGGATTAAGGCTTGCTTCCAATCAATGGCCAAAAGAACTTAAAGAATAAAGAGAAACCAATTGCATAAGGATTAAGACTTGCTTCCAATCAATGGCCAAAAGAACTTAAAGAATAAAGAGAAACCAATTCCATAAGGATTAAGACTTGCTTCCAATCAATGGCCAAAAGAACTTAAAGAATAAAGAGAAACCAATTGCATAAGGATTAAGACTTGCTTCCAATCAATGGCCAAAAGAACTTAAAGAATATAGAGAAACCAATTGCATAAGGATTAAGACTTGCTTCCAATCAATGGCCAAAAGAACTTAAAGAATAAAGAGAAACCAATTGCATAAGTATTAAGACTTGCTTCCAATCAATGGCCAAAAGAACTTAAAGAATAAAGAGAAACCAATTGCATAAGGATTAAGACTTGCTTCCAATCAATGGCCAAAAGAACTTAAAGAATAAAGAGAAACCAATTGCATAAGGATTAAGACTTGCTTCCAATCAATGGCCAAAAGAACTTAAAGAATAAAGAGAAACCAATTGCATAAGGATTAAGACTTGCTTCCAATCAATGGCCAAAAGAACTTAAAGAATAAAGAGAAACCAATTGCATAAGGATTAAGACTTGCTTCCAATCAATGGCCAAAAGAACTTAAAGAATAAAGAGAAACCAATTGCATAAGGATTAAGACTTGCTTCCAATCAATGGCCAAAAGAACTTAAAGAATAAAGAGAAACCAATTGCATAAGGATTAAGACTTGCTTCCAATCAATGGCCAAAAGAACTTAAAGAATAAAGAGAAACCAATTGCATAAGGATTAAGACTTGCTTCCAATCAATGGCCAAAAGAACTTAAAGAATAAAGAGAAACCAATTGCATAAGGATTAAGACTTGCTTCCAATCAATGGCCAAAAGAACTTAAAGAATAAAGAGAAACCAATTGCATAAGGATTAAGACTTGCTTCCAATCACTGGCCAAAAGAACTTAAAGAATAAAGAGAAACCAATTGCATAAGGATTAAGACTTGCTTCCAATCAATGGCCAAAAGAACTTAAAGAATAAAGAGAAACCAATTGCATAAGGATTAAGACTTGCTTCCAATCAATGGCCAAAAGAACTTAAAGAATAAAGAGAAACCAATTGCATAAGGATTAAGACTTGCTTCCAATCAATGGCCAAAAGAACTTAAAGAATAAAGAGAAACCAATTGCATAAGGATTAAGACTTGCTTCCAATCAATGGCCAAAAGAACTTAAAGAATAAAGAGAAACCAATTGCATAAGGATTAAGACTTGCTTCCAATCAATGGCCAAAAGAACTTAAAGAATAAAGAGAAACCAATTGCATAAGGATTAAGACTTGCTTCCAATCAATGGCCAAAAGAACTTAAAGAATAAAGAGAAACCAATTGCATAAGGATTAAGACTTGCTTCCAATCAATGGCCAAAAGAACTTAAAGAATAAAGAGAAACCAATTGCATAAGGATTAAGACTTGCTTCCAATCAATGGCCAAAAGAACTTAAAGAATAAAGAGAAACCAATTGCATAAGGATTAAGACTTGCTTCCAATCAATGGCCAAAAGAACTTAAAGAATAAAGAGAAACCAATTCCTTAAGGATTAAGACTTGCTTCCAATCAATGGCCAAAAGAACTTAAAGAATAAAGAGAAACCAATTGCATAAGGATTAAGACTTGCTTCCAATCAATGGCCAAAAGAACTTAAAGAATAAAGAGAAACCAATTGCATAAGGATTAAGACTTGCTTCCAATCAATGGCCAAAAGAACTTAAAGAATAAAGAGAAACCAATTGCATAAGGATTAAGACTTGCTTCCAATCAATGGCCAAAAGAACTTAAAGAATAAAGAGAAACCAATTGCATAAGGATTAAGACTTGCTTCCAATCAATGGCCAAAAGAACTTAAAGAATAAAGAGAAACCAATTGCATAAGGATTAAGACTTGCTTCCAATCAATGGCCAAAAGAACTTAAAGAATAAAGAGAAACCAATTGCATAAGGATTAAGACTTGCTTCCAATCAATGGCCAAAAGAACTTAAAGAATAAAGAGAAACCAATTGCATAAGGATTAAGACTTGCTTCCAATCAATGGCCAAAAGAACTTAAAGAATAAAGAGAAACCAATTGCATAAGGATTAAGACTTGCTTCCAATCAGTGGCCAAAAGAACTTAAAGAATAAAGAGAAACCAATTGCATAAGGATTAAGACTTGCTTCCAATCAATGGCCAAAAGAACTTAAAGAATAATGAGGAACCAATTGCATAAGGATTAAGACTTGCTTCCAATCAATGGCCAAAAGAACTTAAAGAATAAAGAGAAACCAATTGCATAAGGATTAAGACTTGCTTCCAATCAATGGCCAAAAGAACTTAAAGAATAAAGAGAAACCAATTGCATAAGGATTAAGACTTGCTTCCAATCAATGGCCAAAAGAACTTAAAGAATAAAGAGAAACCAATTGCATAAGGATTAAGACTTGCTTCCAATCAATGGCCAAAAGAACTTAAAGAATAAAGAGAAACCAATTGCATAAGGATTAAGACTTGCTTCCAATCAATGGCTAAAAGAACTTAAAGAATAAAGAGAAACCAATTGCATAAGGATTAAGACTTGCTTCCAATCAATGGCCAAAAGAACTTAAAGAATAAAGAGAAACCAATTGCATAAGGATTAAGACTTGCTTCCAATCAATGGCCAAAAGAACTTAAAGAATAATGGGAAGCCAATTGCATAAGGATTAAGACTTGCTTCCAATCAACGGCCAAAAGAATTTAAAGATTAAAGAGAAACCAATTGCATAAGGATTAAGACTTGCTTCCAATCAATGGCCAAAAGAACTTAAAGAATAAAGAGAAACCAATTGCATAAGGATTAAGACTTGCTTCCAATCAATGGCCAAAAGAACTTAAAGAATAAAGAGAAACCAATTGCATAAGGATTAAGACTTGCTTCCAATCAATGGCCAAAAGAACTTAAAGAATAAAGAGAAACCAATTGCATAAGGATTAAGACTTGCTTCCAATCAATGGCCAAAAGAACTTAAAGAATAAAGAGAAACCAATTCCTTAAGGATTAAGACATGTTTCCAATCAATGGCCAAAAGAACTTAAAGAATAAAGAGAAACCAATTGCATAAGGATTAAGACTTGCTTCCAATCAATGGCCAAAAGAACTTAAAGAATAAAGAGAAACCAATTGCATAAGGATTAAGACTTGCTTCCAATCAATGGCCAAAAGAACTTAAAGAATAAAGAGAAACCAATTGCATAAGGATTAAGACTTGCTTCCAATCAATGGCCAAAAGAACTTAAAGAATAAAGAGAAACCAATTGCATAAGGATTAAGACTTGCTTCCAATCAATGGCCAAAAGAACTTAAAGAATAAAGAGAAACCAATTGCATAAGGATTAAGACTTGCTTCCAATCAATGGCCAAAAGAACTTAAAGAATAAAGAGAAACCAATTGCATAAGGATTAAGACTTGCTTCCAATCAATGGCCAAAAGAACTTAAAGAATAAAGAGAAACCAATTGCATAAGGATTAAGACTTGCTTCCAATCAATGGCCAAAAGAACTTAAAGAATAAAGAGAAACCAATTCCTTAAGTATTAAGACTTGCTTCCAATCAATGGCCAAAAGAACTTAAAGAATAAAGGGAAACCAATTGCATAAGGATTAAGACTTGCTTCCAATCAATGGCCAAAAGAACTTAAAGAATAAAGAGAAACCAATTGCATAAGGATTAAGACTTGCTTCCAATCAATGGCCAAAAGAACTTAAAGAATAAAGAGAAACCAATTCCTTAAGGATTAAGACTTGCTTCCAATCAGTGGCCAAAAGAACTTAAAGAATAAAGAGAAACCAATTGCATAAGGATTAAGACTTGCTTCCAATCAATGGCCAAAAGAACTTAAAGAATAAAGAGAAACCAATTCCTTAAGGATTAAGACTTGCTTCCAATCAATGGCCAAAAGAACTTAAAGAATAAAGAGAAACCAATTGCATAAGGATTAAGACTTGCTTCCAATCAATGGCCAAAAGAACTTAAAGAATAAAGAGAAACCAATTGCATAAGGATTAAGACTTGCTTCCAATCAGTGGCCAAAAGAACTTAAAGAATAAAGAGAAACCAATTCCATAAGGATTAAGACTTGCTTCCAATCAATGGCCAAAAGAACTTAAAGAATAAAGAGAAACCAATTGCATAAGGATTAAGACTTGCTTCCAATCAATGGCCAAAAGAACTTAAAGAATAAAGAGAAACCAATTGCATAAGGATTAAGACTTGCTTCCAATCAATGGCCAAAAGAACTTAAAGAATAAAGAGAAACCAATTGCATAAGGATTAAGACTTGCTTCCAATCAATGGCCAAAAGAACTTAAAGAATAAAGAGAAACCAATTGCATAAGGATTAAGACTTGCTTCCAATCAATGGCCAAAAGAACTTAAAGAATAAAGAGAAACCAATTGCATAAGGATTAAGACTTGCTTCCAATCAATGGCCAAAAGAACTTAAAGAATAAAGAGAAACCAATTGCATAAGGATTAAGACTTGCTTCCAATCAATGGCCAAAAGAACTTAAAGAATAAAGAGAAACCAATTCCTTAAGTATTAAGACTTGCTTCCAATCAATGGCCAAAAGAACTTAAAGAATAAAGAGAAACCAATTGCATAAGGATTAAGACTTGCTTCCAATCAATGGCCAAAAGAACTTAAAGAATAAAGAGAAACCAATTGCATAAGGATTAAGACTTGCTTCCAATCAATGGCCAAAAGAACTTAAAGAATAAAGAGAAACCAATTGCATAAGGATTAAGACTTGCTTCCAATCAATGGCCAAAAGAACTTAAAGAATAAAGAGAAACCAATTGCATAAGGATTAAGACTTGCTTCCAATCAATGGCCAAAAGAACTTAAAGAATAAAGGGAAACCAATTGCATAAGGATTAAGACTTGCTTCCAATCAATGGCCAAAAGAACTTAAAGAATAAAGAGAAACCAATTGCATAAGGATTAAGACTTGCTTCCAATCAATGGCCAAAAGAACTTAAAGAATAAAGAGAAACCAATTGCATAAGGATTAAGACTTGCTTCCAATCAATGGCCAAAAGAACTTAAAGAATAAAGAGAAACCAATTGCATAAGGATTAAGACTTGCTTCCAATCAATGGCCAAAAGAACTTAAAGAATAAAGAGAAACCAATTCCTTAAGGATTAAGACTTGCTTCCAATCAATGGCCAAAAGAACTTAAAGAATAAAGAGAAACCAATTGCATAAGGATTAAGACTTGCTTCCAATCAATGGCCAAAAGAACTTAAAGAATAAAGAGAAACCAATTCCTTAAGTATTAAGACTTGCTTCCAATCAATGGCCAAAAGAACTTAAAGAATAAAGAGAAACCAATTGCATAAGGATTAAGACTTGCTTCCAATCAATGGCCAAAAGAACTTAAAGAATAAAGAGAAACCAATTGCATAAGGATTAAGACTTGCTTCCAATCAATGGCCAAAAGAACTTAAAGAATAAAGAGAAACCAATTGCATAAGGATTAAGACTTGCTTCCAATCAATGGCCAAAAGAACTTAAAGAATAAAGAGAAACCAATTGCATAAGGATTAAGACTTGCTTCCAATCAATGGCCAAAAGAACTTAAAGAATAAAGAGAAACCAATTCCTTAAGTATTAAGACTTGCTTCCAATCAATGGCCAAAAGAACTTAAAGAATAAGGAGAAACCAATTGCATAAGGATTAAGACTTGCTTCCAATCAATGGCCAAAAGAACTTAAAGAATAAAGAGAAACCAATTGCATAAGGATTAAGACTTGCTTCCAATCAATGGCCAAAAGAACTTAAAGAATAAAGAGAAACCAATTCCTTAAGTATTAAGACTTGCTTCCAATCAATGGCCAAAAGAACTTAAAGAATAAAGAGAAACCAATTGCATAAGGATTAAGACTTGCTTCCAATCAATGGCCAAAAGAACTTAAAGAATAAAGAGAAACCAATTGCATAAGGATTAAGACTTGCTTCCAATCAATGGCCAAAAGAACTTAAAGAATAAAGAGAAACCAATTGCATAAGGATTAAGACTTGCTTCCAATCAATGGCCAAAAGAACTTAAAGAATAAAGAGAAACCAATTGCATAAGGATTAAGACTTGCTTCCAATCAATGGCCAAAAGAACTTAAAGAATAAAGAGAAACCAATTGCATAAGGATTAAGACTTGCTTCCAATCAATGGCCAAAAGAACTTAAAGAATAAAGAGAAACCAATTGCATAAGGATTAAGACTTGCTTCCAATCAATGGCCAAAAGAACTTAAAGAATAAAGAGAAACCAATTCCTTAAGGATTAAGACTTGCTTCCAATCAATGGCCAAAAGAACTTAAAGAATAAAGAGAAACCAATTGCATAAGGATTAAGACTTGCTTCCAATCAATGGCCAAAAGAACTTAAAGAATAAAGAGAAACCAATTGCATAAGGATTAAGACTTGCTTCCAATCAATGGCCAAAAGAACTTAAAGAATAAAGAGAAACCAATTGCATAAGGATTAAGACTTGCTTCCAATCAATGGCCAAAAGAACTTAAAGAATAAAGAGAAACCAATTGCATAAGGATTAAGACTTGCTTCCAATCAATGGCCAAAAGAACTTAAAGAATAAAGAGAAACCAATTGCATAAGGATTAAGACTTGCTTCCAATCAATGGCCAAAAGAACTTAAAGAATAAAGAGAAACCAATTGCATAAGGATTAAGACTTGCTTCCAATCAATGGCCAAAAGAACTTAAAGAATAAAGAGAAACCAATTGCATAAGGATTAAGACTTGCTTCCAATCAATGGCCAAAAGAACTTAAAGAATAAAGAGAAACCAATTGCATAAGGATTAAGACTTGCTTCCAATCAATGGCCAAAAGAACTTAAAGAATAAAGAGAAACCAATTGCATAAGGATTAAGACTTGCTTCCAATCAATGGCCAAAAGAACTTAAAGAATAAAGAGAAACCAATTGCATAAGGATTAAGACTTGCTTCCAATCAATGGCCAAAAGAACTTAAAGAATAAAGAGAAACCAATTGCATAAGGATTAAGACTTGCTTCCAATCAATGGCCAAAAGAACTTAAAGAATAAAGAGAAACCAATTCCTTAAGTATTAAGACTTGCTTCCAATCTATGGCCAAAAGAACTTAAAGAATAAAGAGAAACCAATTGCATAAGGATTAAGACTTGCTTCCAATCAATGGCCAAAAGAACTTAAAGAATAAAGAGAAACCAATTGCATAAGGATTAAGACTTGCTTCCAATCAATGGCCAAAAGAACTTAAAGAATAAAGAGAAACCAATTGCATAAGGATTAAGACTTGCTTCCAATCAATGGCCAAAAGAACTTAAAGAATAAAGAGAAACCAATTGCATAAGGATTAAGACTTGCTTCCAATCAATGGCCAAAAGAACTTAAAGAATAAAGAGAAACCAATTGCATAAGGATTAAGACTTGCTTCCAATCAATGGCCAAAAGAACTTAAAGAATAAAGAGAAACCAATTCCTTAAGTATTAAGACTTGCTTCCAATCAAAGGCCAAAAGAACTTAAAGAATGAAGAGAAACCAATTGCATAAGGATTAAGACTGGCTTCCAATCAGTGGCCAAAAGAACTTAAAGAATAAAGAGAAACCAATTGCATAAGGATTAAGACTTGCTTCCAATCAATGGCCAAAAGAACTTAAAGAATAAAGAGAAACCAATTGCATAAGGATTAAGACTTGCTTCCAATCAATGGCCAAAAGAACTTAAAGAATAAAGAGAAACCAATTGCATAAGGATTAAGACTTGCTTCCAATCAATGGCCAAAAGAACTTAAAGAATAAAGAGAAACCAATTGCATAAGGATTAAGACTTGCTTCCAATCAATGGCCAAAAGAACTTAAAGAATAAAGAGAAACCAATTGCATAAGGATTAAGACTTGCTTCCAATCAATGGCCAAAAGAACTTAAAGAATAAAGAGAAACCAATTGCATAAGGATTAAGACTTGCTTCCAATCAATGGCCAAAAGAACTTAAAGAATAAAGAGAAACCAATTCCCTAAGGATTAAGGCTTGCTTCCAATCAATGGCCAAAAGAACTTAAAGAATAAAGAGAAACCAATTGCATAAGGATTAAGACTTGCTTCCAATCAATGGCCAAAAGAACTTAAAGAATAAAGAGAAACCAATTGCATAAGGATTAAGACTTGCTTCCAATCAATGGCCAAAAGAACTTAAAGAATAAAGAGAAACCAATTGCATAAGGATTAAGACTTGCTTCCAATCAATGGCCAAAAGAACTTAAAGAATAAAGAGAAACCAATTGCATAAGGATTAAGACTTGCTTCCAATCAATGGCCAAAAGAACTTAAAGAATAAAGAGAAACCAATTGCATAAGGATTAAGACTTGCTTCCAATCAATGGCCAAAAGAACTTAAAGAATAAAGAGAAACCAATTGCATAAGGATTAAGACTTGCTTCCAATCAATGGCCAAAAGAACTTAAAGAATAAAGAGAAACCAATTGCATAAGGATTAAGACTTGCTTCCAATCAATGGCCAAAAGAACTTAAAGAATAAAGAGAAACCAATTGCATAAGGATTAAGACTTGCTTCCAATCAATGGCCAAAAGAACTTAAAGAATAAAGAGAAACCAATTGCATAAGGATTAAGACTTGCTTCCAATCAATGGCCAAAAGAACTTAAAGAATAAAGAGAAACCAATTGCATAAGGATTAAGACTTGCTTCCAATCAATGGCCAAAAGAACTTAAAGAATAAAGAGAAACCAATTGCATAAGGATTAAGACTTGCTTCCAATCAATGGCCAAAAGAACTTAAAGAATAAAGAGAAACCAATTGCATAAGGATTAAGACTTGCTTCCAATCAATGGCCAAAAGAACTTAAAGAATAAAGAGAAACCAATTGCATAAGGATTAAGACTTGCTTCCAATCAATGGCCAAAAGAACTTAAAGAATAAAGAGAAACCAATTCCTTAAGGATTAAGACTTGCTTCCAATCAATGGCCAACAGAACTTAAAGAATAAAGAGAAACCAATTGCATAAGGATTAAGACTTGCTTCCAATCAATGGCCAAAAGAACTTAAAGAATAAAGAGAAACCAATTGCATAAGGATTAAGACTTGCTTCCAATCAATGGCCAAAAGAACTTAAAGAATAAAGAGAAACCAATTCCTTAAGGATTAAGACTTGCTTCCAATCAATGGCCAAAAGAACTTAAAGAATAAAGAGAAACCAATTGCATAAGGATTAAGACTTGCTTCCAATCAATGGCCAAAAGAACTTAAAGAATAAAGAGAAACCAATTGCATAAGGATTAAGACTTGCTTCCAATCAATGGCCAAAAGAACTTAAAGAATAAAGAGAAACCAATTGCATAAGGATTAAGACTTGCTTCCAATCAATGGCCAAAAGAACTTAAAGAATAAAGAGAAACCAATTGCATAAGGATTAAGACTTGCTTCCAATCAATGGCCAAAAGAACTTAAAGAATAAAGAGAAACCAATTCCTTAAGTATTAAGACTTGCTTCCAATCAGTGGCCAAAAGAACTTAGAGAATAAAGGGAAACCAATTGCATAAGGATTAAGACTTGCTTCCAATCAATGGCCAAAAGAACTTAAAGAATAAAGAGAAACCAATTGCATAAGGATTAAGACTTGCTTCCAATCAATGGCCAAAAGAACTTAAAGAATAAAGAGAAACCAATTGCATAAGGATTAAGACTTGCTTCCAATCAATGGCCAAAAGAACTTAAAGAATAAAGAGAAACCAATTGCATAAGGATTAAGACTTGCTTCCAATCAATGGCCAAAAGAACTTAAAGAATAAAGAGAAACCAATTGCATAAGGATTAAGACTTGCTTCCAATCAATGGCCAAAAGAACTTAAAGAATAAAGAGAAACCAATTGCATAAGGATTAAGACTTGCTTCCAATCAATGGCCAAAAGAACTTAAAGAATAAAGAGAAACCAATTGCATAAGGATTAAGACTTGCTTCCAATCAATGGCCAAAAGAACTTAAAGAATAAAGAGAAACCAATTGCATAAGGATTAAGACTTGCTTCCAATCAATGGCCAAAAGAACTTAAAGAATAAAGAGAAACCAATTGCATAAGGATTAAGACTTGCTTCCAATCAATGGCCAAAAGAACTTAAAGAATAAAGAGAAACCAATTGCATAAGGATTAAGACTTGCTTCCAATCAATGGCCAAAAGAACTTAAAGAATAAAGAGAAACCAATTGCATAAGGATTAAGACTTGCTTCCAATCAATGGCCAAAAGAACTTAAAGAATAAAGAGAAACCAATTCCTTAAGGATTAAGACTTGCTTCCAATCAGTGGCCAAAAGAACTTAAAGAATAAAGAGAAACCAATTGCATAAGGATTAAGACTTGCTTCCAATCAATGGCCAAAAGAACTTAAAGAATAAAGAGAAACCAATTGCATAAGGATTAAGACTTGCTTCCAATCAATGGCCAAAAGAACTTAAAGAATAAAGAGAAACCAATTCCTTAAGGATTAAGGCTTGCTTCCAATCAATGGCCAAAAGAACTTAAAGAATAAAGAGAAACCAATTGCATATGGATTAAGACTTGCTTCCAATCAATGGCCAAAAGAACTTAAAGAATAAAGAGAAACCAATTCCTTAAGGATTAAGACTTGCTTCCAATCAATGGCCAAAAGAACTTAAAGAATAAAGAGAAACCAATTGCATAAGGATTAAGACTTGCTTCCAATCAATGGCCAAAAGAACTTAAAGAATAAAGAGAAACCAATTGCATAAGGATTAAGACTTGCTTCCAATCAATGGCCAAAAGAACTTAAAGAATAAAGAGAAACCAATTCCTTAAGTATTAAGACTTGCTTCCAATCAATGGCCAAAAGAACTTAAAGAATAAAGGGAAACCAATTGCATAAGGATTAAGACTTGCTTCCAATCAATGGCCAAAAGAACTTAAAGAATAAAGAGAAACCAATTGCATAAGGATTAAGACTTGCTTCCAATCAATGGCCAAAAGAACTTAAAGAATAAAGAGAAACCAATTGCATAAGGATTAAGACTTGCTTCCAATCAATGGCCAAAAGAACTTAAAGAATAAAGAGAAACCAATTGCATAAGGATTAAGACTTGCTTCCAATCAATGGCCAAAAGAACTTAAAGAATAAAGAGAAACCAATTGCATAAGGATTAAGACTTGCTTCCAATCAATGGCCAAAAGAACTTAAAGAATAAAGAGAAACCAATTCCTTAAGGATTAAGACTTGCTTCCAATCAATGGCCAAAAGAACTTAAAGAATAAAGAGAAACCAATTGCATAAGGATTAAGACTTGCTTCCAATCAATGGCCAAAAGAACTTAAAGAATAAAGAGAAACCAATTGCATAAGGATTAAGACTTGCTTCCAATCAATGGCCAAAAGAACTTAAAGAATAAAGAGAAACCAATTGCATAAGGATTAAGACTTGCTTCCAATCAATGGCCAAAAGAACTTAAAGAATAAAGAGAAACCAATTGCATAAGGATTAAGACTTGCTTCCAATCAATGGCCAAAAGAACTTAAAGAATAAAGAGAAACCAATTGCATAAGGATTAAGACTTGCTTCCAATCAATGGCCAAAAGAACTTAAAGAATAAAGAGAAACCAATTGCATAAGGATTAAGACTTGCTTCCAATCAATGGCCAAAAGAACTTAAAGAATAAAGAGAAACCAATTGCATAAGGATTAAGACTTGCTTCCAATCAATGGCCAAAAGAACTTAAAGAATAAAGAGAAACCAATTGCATAAGGATTAAGACTTGCTTCCAATCAATGGCCAAAAGAACTTAAAGAATAAAGAGAAACCAATTCCTTAAGTATTAAGACTTGCTTCCAATCAATGGCCAAAAGAACTTAAAGAATAAAGGGAAACCAATTGCATAAGGATTAAGACTTGCTTCCAATCAATGGCCAAAAGAACTTAAAGAATAAAGAGAAACCAATTGCATAAGGATTAAGACTTGCTTCCAATCAATGGCCAAAAGAACTTAAAGAATAAAGAGAAACCAATTCCTTAAGTATTAAGACTTGCTTCCAATCAATGGCCAAAAGAACTTAAAGAATAAAGAGAAACCAATTGCATAAGGATTAAGACTTGCTTCCAATCAATGGCCAAAAGAACTTAAAGAATAAAGAGAAACCAATTGCATAAGGATTAAGACTTGCTTCCAATCAATGGCCAAAAGAACTTAAAGAATAAAGAGAAACCAATTGCATAAGGATTAAGACTTGCTTCCAATCAATGGCCAAAAGAACTTAAAGAATAAAGAGAAACCAATTGCATAAGGATTAAGACTTGCTTCCAATCAATGGCCAAAAGAACTTAAAGAATAAAGAGAAACCAATTGCATAAGGATTAAGACTTGCTTCCAATCAATGGCCAAAAGAACTTAAAGAATAAAGAGAAACCAATTGCATAAGGATTAAGACTTGCTTCCAATCAATGGCCAAAAGAACTTAAAGAATAAAGAGAAACCAATTCCATAAGGATTAAGACTTGCTTCCAATCAATGGCCAAAAGAACTTAAAGAATAAAGAGAAACCAATTGCATAAGGATTAAGACTTGCTTCCAATCAATGGCCAAAAGAACTTAAAGAATAAAGAGAAACCAATTGCATAAGGATTAAGACTTGCTTCCAATCAATGGCCAAAAGAACTTAAAGAATAAAGAGAAACCAATTGCATAAGGATTAAGACTTGCTTCCAATCAATGGCCAAAAGAACTTAAAGAATAAAGAGAAACCAATTGCATAAGGATTAAGACTTGCTTCCAATCAATGGCCAAAAGAACTTAAAGAATAAAGAGAAACCAATTGCATAAGGATTAAGACTTGCTTCCAATCAATGGCCAAAAGAACTTAAAGAATAAAGAGAAACCAATTCCTTAAGTATTAAGACTTGCTTCCAATCAATGGCCAAAAGAACTTAAAGAATAAAGAGAAACCAATTGCATAAGGATTAAGACTTGCTTCCAATCAATGGCCAAAAGAACTTAAAGAATAAAGAGAAACCAATTGCATAAGGATTAAGACTTGCTTCCAATCAATGGCCAAAAGAACTTAAAGAATAAAGAGAAACCAATTGCATAAGGATTAAGACTTGCTTCCAATCAATGGCCAAAAGAACTTAAAGAATAAAGAGAAACCAATTCCTTAAGTATTAAGACTTGCTTCCAATCAATGGCCAAAAGAACTTAAAGAATAAAGAGAAACCAATTGCATAAGGATTAAGACTTGCTTCCAATCAATGGCCAAAAGAACTTAAAGAATAAAGAGAAACCAATTCCTTAAGTATTAAGACTTGCTTCCAATCAATGGCTAAAAGAACTTAAAGAATAAAGAGAAACCAATTGCATAAGGATTAAGACTTGCTTCCAATCAATGGCCAAAAGAACTTAAAGAATAAAGAGAAACCAATTGCATAAGGATTAAGACTTGCTTCCAATCAATGGCCAAAAGAACTTAAAGAATAAAGAGAAACCAATTGCATAAGGATTAAGACTTGCTTCCAATCAATGGCCAAAAGAACTTAAAGAATAAAGAGAAACCAATTCCTTAAGTATTAAGACTTGCTTCCAATCTGTGGCCAAAAGAACTTAAAGAATAAAGGGAAACCAATTGCATAAGGATTAAGACTTGCTTCCAATCAGTGGCCAAAAGAACTTAAAGAATAAAGAGAAACCAATTGCATAAGGATTAAGACTTGCTTCCAATCAATGGCCAAAAGAACTTAAAGAATAAAGAGAAACCAATTCCTTAGTTATTAAGACTTGCTTCCAATCAATGGCTAAAAGAACTTAAAGAATAAAGAGAAACCAATTGCATAAGGATTAAGACTTGCTTCCAATCAATGGCCAAAAGAACTTAAAGAATAAAGAGAAACCAATTCCTTAAGTATTAAGACTTGCTTCCAATCAGTGGCCAAAAGAACTTAAAGAATAAAGAGAAACCAATTGCATAAGGATTAAGACTTGCTTCCAATCAATGGCCAAAAGAACTTAAAGAATAAAGAGAAACCAATTGCATAAGGATTAAGACTTGCTTCCAATCAATGGCCAAAAGAACTTAAAGAATAAAGAGAAACCAATTGCATAAGGATTAAGACTTGCTTCCAATCAATGGCCAAAAGAACTTAAAGAATAAAGAGAAACCAATTCCTTAAGTATTAAGACTTGCTTCCAATCTGTGGCCAAAAGAACTTAAAGAATAAAGGGAAACCAATTGCATAAGGATTAAGACTTGCTTCCAATCAATGGCCAAAAGAACTTAAAGAATAAAGAGAAACCAATTCCTTAAGGATTAAGACTTGCTTCCAATCAATGGCCAAAAGAACTTAAAGAATAAAGAGAAACCAATTGCATAAGGATTAAGACTTGCTTCCAATCAATGGCCAAAAGAACTTAAAGAATAAAGAGAAACCAATTGCATAAGGATTAAGACTTGCTTCCAATCAATGGCCAAAAGAACTTAAAGAATAAAGAGAAACCAATTCCTTAAGGATTAAGACTTGCTTCCAATCAATGGCCAAAAGAACTTAAAGAATAAAGAGAAACCAATTCCTTAAGGATTAAGACTTGCTTCCAATCAATGGCCAAAAGAACTTAAAGAATAAAGAGAAACCAATTGCATAAGGATTAAGACTTGCTTCCAATCAATGGCCAAAAGAACTTAAAGAATAAAGAGAAACCAATTCCTTAAGTATTAAGACTTGCTTCCAATCAATGGCTAAAAGAACTTAAAGAATAAAGAGAAACCAATTGCATAAGGATTAAGACTTGCTTCCAATCAATGGCCAAAAGAACTTAAAGAATAAAGAGAAACCAATTGCATAAGGATTAAGACTTGCTTCCAATCAATGGCCAAAAGAACTTAAAGAATAAAGAGAAACCAATTCCTTAAGGATTAAGACTTGCTTCCAATCAATGGCCAAAAGAACTTAAAGAATAAAGAGAAACCAATTGCATAAGGATTAAGACTTGCTTCCAATCAATGGCCAAAAGAACTTAAAGAATAAAGAGAAACCAATTCCTTAAGGATTAAGACTTGCTTCCAATCAATGGCCAAAAGAACTTAAAGAATAAAGAGAAACCAATTGCATAAGGATTAAGACTTGCTTCCAATCAATGGCCAAAAGAACTTAAAGAATAAAGAGAAACCAATTGCATAAGGATTAAGACTTGCTTCCAATCAATGGCCAAAAGAACTTAAAGAATAAAGAGAAACCAATTCCTTAAGTATTAAGACTTGCTTCCAATCAGTGGCCAAAAGAACTTAAAGAATAAAGAGAAACCAATTGCATAAGGATTAAGACTTGCTTCCAATCAATGGCCAAAAGAACTTAAAGAATAAAGAGAAACCAATTCCTTAAGTATTAAGACTTGCTTCCAATCAATGGCCAAAAGAACTTAAAGAATAAAGAGAAACCAATTGCATAAGGATTAAGACTTGCTTCCAATCAATGGCCAAAAGAATTTAAAGATTAAAGAGAAACCAATTCCTTAAGGATTAAGGCTTGCTTCCAATCAATGGCCAAAAGAACTTAAAGAATAAAGAGAAACCAATTGCATAAGGATTAAGACTTGCTTCCAATCAATGGCCAAAAGAACTTAAAGAATAAAGAGAAACCAATTCCTTAAGTATTAAGACTTGCTTCCAATCTGTGGACAAAAGAACTTAAAGAGTAAAGGGAAACCAATTGCATAAGGATTAAGACTTGCTTCCAATCAATGGCCAAAAGAACTTAAAGAATAAAGAGAAACCAATTGCATAAGGATTAAGACTTGCTTCCAATCAATGGCCAAAAGAACTTAAAGAATAAAGAGAAACCAATTCCTTAGTTATTAAGACTTGCTTCCAATCAATGGCTAAAAGAACTTAAAGAATAAAGAGAAACCAATTCCTTAAGTATTAAGACTTGCTTCCAATCAGTGGCCAAAAGAACTTAGAGAATAAAGGGAAAACAATTGCATAAGGATTAAGACTTGCTTCCAATCAACGGCCAAAAGAACTTAAAGAATAAAGAGAAACCAATTGCATAAGGATTAAGACTTGCTTCCAATCAATGGCCAAAAGAACTTAAAGAATAAAGAGAAACCAATTGCATAAGGATTAAGACTTGCTTCCAATCAATGGCCAAAAGAACTTAAAGAATAAAGAGAAACCAATTCCTTAAGTATTAAGACTTGCTTCCAATCAGTGGCCAAAAGAACTTAAAGAATAAAGGGAAACCAATTGCATAAGGATTAAGACTTGCTTCCAATCAATGGCCAAAAGAACTTAAAGAATAAAGAGAAACCAATTGCATAAGGATTAAGACTTGCTTCCAATCAATGGCCAAAAGAACTTAAAGAATAAAGAGAAACCAATTCCTTAAGGATTAAGACTTGCTTCCAATCAATGGCCAAAAGAACTTAAAGAATAAAGAGAAACCAATTGCATAAGGATTAAGACTTGCTTCCAATCAATGGCCAAAAGAACTTAAAGAATAAAGAGAAACCAATTCCTTAAGGATTAAGGCTTGCTTCCAATCAATGGCCAAAAGAACTTAAAGAATAAAGAGAAACCAATTGCATAAGGATTAAGACTTGCTTCCAATCAATGGCCAAAAGAACTTAAAGAATAAAGAGAAACCAATTGCATAAGGATTAAGACTTGCTTCCAATCAATGGCCAAAAGAACTTAAAGAATAAAGAGAAACCAATTCCTTAAGTATTAAGACTTGCTTCCAATCTGTGGACAAAAGAACTTAAAGAGTAAAGGGAAACCAATTGCATAAGGATTAAGACTTGCTTCCAATCAGTGGCCAAAAGAACTTAAAGAATAAAGAGAAACCAATTGCATAAGGATTAAGACTTGCTTCCAATCAATGGCCAAAAGAACTTAAAGAATAAAGAGAAACCAATTCCTTAGTTATTAAGACTTGCTTCCAATCAATGGCTAAAAGAACTTAAAGAATAAAGAGAAACCAATTCCTTAAGTATTAAGACTTGCTTCCAATCAATGGCCAAAAGAACTTAAAGAATAAAGAGAAACCAATTGCATAAGGATTAAGACTTGCTTCCAATCAATGGCCAAAAGAACTTAAAGAATAAAGAGAAACCAATTGCATAAGGATTAAGACTTGCTTCCAATCAATGGCCAAAAGAACTTAAAGAATAAAGAGAAACCAATTGCATAAGGATTAAGACTTGCTTCCAATCAATGGCCAAAAGAACTTAAAGAATAAAGAGAAACCAATTCCTTAAGTATTAAGACTTGCTTCCAATCTGTGGCCAAAAGAACTTAAAGAATAAAGGGAAACCAATTGCATAAGAATTAGGACTTGCTTCCAATCTGATGCGGAACCCCGTGGATATAACAATCCAGAAACCCCAGGCACATACTTTGATAGAAGACAAGACATAGAATAAAGACCCTCCCTACTAAACCCCCAAGAAACCTGTCCTTGGAAACGTAAATAACAGCGAAATCCCTACTAAACCCCCAAGAAACCTGTCCTTGGAAACGTAGATAACAGGGAAAGGATAGAAAATTCTGCATCACACAGAACCAAGTGAGGAAAACCTCACAACCATATTGGTAGTTAAACCATGATAAAAAAATATGATCAAAATTCTTTATTGTCTATAGGCCATGTTGCCTATTTATACATAAATTCTAAAACTAGAAATTATCTAATCCTATCTAAAAGATTTGATTTGAAGCTAAAATTTAAAAATTAAAGATACGATTCTATTCTAAAAGATTTATTCCTATCTAATTTTAAATCAGATTTGATCTTTATAGATTAGATCATATTTGATTTAAATCCTAAAAGATAAACTGAAGCAATTTAAATCTAAACAAATCTAGACTAAGTCAAAACAAATCAAAAAAGAATCTACCTACAATCTAAACATATCTCCAACATGATTAGATTGCTTGCTCTTCAAGTTACTTTAATTATGCTTGATTCCTTGATTTCCAAGTAACTTGAAATAAGCTCTTGGTTTGCTTGATCTCCAAGGCAGAACCAACTTGCTAGAAACAAGCTCTTTTCCAGTGTTGGAATAACCAAAATACCCTCCTGAGCACGTATCATTCTCCCCCTCTTCAAAAAAGATTCGTCCTCGAATCTTGCCTTTGTAATCTTCAAAGTCATCTCCGCCGTTGCCTTTCCTCCATGAAGCCATTTAAGAACCTACAATTGAAGAATCTCACTAAGACTCTCTCTTCTCTTTTTTTTTTCTCTCTCTCTTTTTTTTTCTTCTTTTTTTTCCTCTCTTTTTTTTCTTTTTTTTCGCTTTTTTTTCTCCTCTTTTTTGTTCTTTCTTTTTTTTTTTCTTTTTGGACTGAATATACCTCAAATACAAAAAAAAAAAAGTGGACAAAGTAGACACAACGATTAAGGAAACAAGACTCAAAACACAAAGAAAAAAAACTAGGGAAAACACAAAGAAAGAAAAAAAAACTAGGGAAATAAAATTAACAAAGCTGAAACGAAATAGAATAAAGGATAATAAACATAGGGTTTTCCTACTAGACCTCTAAGAAACCTGTTCTTAGCAACCTAGGTCACCGGAAATGGATTTTCCTACTAGACCTCTATGAAACTTGTCCATAGCAACCTAGATCAAAGGAAAGAATTTCCCTACTAAACCCCCAAGAAACCTGTTCTTGGAAACGTAGATAACAGGGAAAAAAATTATGCTTATAATCCTCACCTTTTCTAATTTCTTCTCCTTTTTTTTTTTTTTTTTTTTGATCTGAACTAGCAACTAAAAAAAAATGGAAAACAAAGAAGAAGCATAGAGATAGATAGAGATGTGACAACAACACAAGAGGATAGAATTCAAAAACACAAAAAAAAAAGAACGCAAATGGACAAGGAAAGAAGACAAAAGATAAATGTAAAAGACAAAGATAGATAAATAGGAATTTATCTAGACCTTGCTCTGATACCAAATGATGCGGAACCCCGTGGATATAACAATCCAGAAACCCCAGGCACATACTTTGATAGAAGACAAGACATAGAATAAAGACCCTCCCTACTAAACCCCCAAGAAACCTGTCCTTGGAAACGTAGATAATAGGGAAAGGATAGAAAATTCTGCATCACACAGAACCAAGTGAGGAAAACCTCACAACCGTATTGGTAGTCAAACCATGATAAAAAATATGATCAAAATTCTTTATTGTCTATAGGCCATGTTGCCTATTTATACATAAATTCTAAAACTAGAAATTATCTAATCCTATCTAAAAGATTTGATTTGAAGCTAAAATTTAAAAATTAAAGATACGATTCTATTCTAAAAGATTTATTCCTATCTAATTTTAAATCAGATTTGATCTTTATAGATTAGATCATATTTGATTTAAATCCTAAAAGATAAACTGAAGCAATTTAAATCTAAACAAATCTAGACTAAGTCAAAACAAATCAAAAAAGAATCTACCTACAATCTAAACATATCTCCAACATGATTAGATTGCTTGCTCTTCAAGTTACTTTAATTATGCTTGATTCCTTGATTTCCAAGTAACTTGAAATAAGCTCTTAGTTTGCTTGATCTCCAAGGCAGAACCAACTTGCTAGAAACAAGCTCTTTTCCAGTGTTGGAATAACCAAAATACCCTCCTGAGCACGTATCAAAGTCTTAATCCTTATGCAATTGGTTCCTCTTTATTCTTTAAGTTCTTTTGGCCACTGATTGGAAGCAAGTCTTAATCCTTATGCAATTGGTTTCTCTTTATTCTTTAAGTTCTTTTGGCCATTGATTGGAAGCAAGTCTTAATACTTAAGGAATTGGTTTCTCTTTATTCTTTAAGTTCTTTTGGCCATTGATTGGAAGCAAGTCTTAATACTTAAGGAATTGGTTTCTCTTTATTCTTTAAATTCTTTTGGCCATTGATTGGAAGCAAGTCTTAATCCTTATGCAATTGGTTTCTCTTTATTCTTTAAGTTCTTTTGGCCATTGATTGGAAGCAAGTCTTAATACTTAAGGAATTGGTTTCTCTTTATTCTTTAAGTTCTTTTGGCCATTGATTGGAAGCAAGTCTTAATCCTTATGCAATTGGTTTCTCTTTATTCTTTAAGTTCTTTTGGCCATTGATTGGAAGCAAGTCTTAATCCTTAAGGAATTGGTTTCTCTTTAATCTTTAAATTCTTTTGGCCATTGATTGGAAGCAAGTCTTAATCCTTATGCAATTGGTTTCCCTTTATTCTTTAAGTTCTTTTGGCCATTGATTGGAAGCAAGTCTTAATACTTAAGGAATTGGTTTCTCTTTATTCTTTAAGTTCTTTTGGCCATTGATTGGAAGCAAGTCTTAATCCTTATGCAATTGGTTTCTCTTTATTCTTTAAGTTCTTTTGGCCATTGATTGGAAGCAAGTCTTAATCCTTATGCAATTGGTTTCTCTTTATTCTTTAAGTTCTTTTGGCCATTGATTGGAAGCAAGTCTTAATCCTTATGCAATTGGTTTCTCTTTATTCTTTAAGTTCTTTTGGCCATTGATTGGAAGCAAGTCTTAATCCTTAAGGAATTGGTTTCTCTTTATTCTTTAAGTTCTTTTGGCCATTGATTGGAAGCAAGTCTTAATCCTTATGCAATTGGTTTCTCTTTATTCTTTAAGTTCTTTTGGCCATTGATTGGAAGCAAGACTTAATTCTTAAAGAATTCCTTTCTCTTTATTCTTTAAGTTCTTTTGGCCATTGATTGGAAGCAAGTCTTAATCCTTATGCAATTGGTTTCTCTTTATTCTTTAAGTTCTTTTGGCCATTGATTGGAAGCAAGTCTTAATCCTTATGCAATTGGTTTCTCTTTATTCTTTAAGTTCTTTTGGCCATTGATTGGAAGCAAGTCTTAATCCTTATGCAATTGGTTTCTCTTTATTCTTTAAGTTCTTTTGGCCATTGATTGGAAGCAAGTCTTAATCCTTATGCAATTGGTTTCTCTTTATCCTTTAAGTTCTTTTGGCCGTTGATTGGAAGCAAGTCTTAATCCTTATGCAATTGGTTTCTCTTTATTCTTTAAGTTCTTTTGGCCATTGATTGGAAGCAAGTCTTAATCCTTATGCAATTGGTTTCTCTTTATTCTTTAAGTTCTTTTGGCCATTGATTGGAAGCAAGTCTTAATCCTTATGCAATTGGTTTCTCTTTATTCTTTAAGTTCTTTTGGCCACTGATTGGAAGCAAGTCTTAATCCTTAAGGAATTGGTTTCTCTTTATTCTTTAAGTTCTTTTGGCCATTGATTGGAAGCAAGTCTTAATCCTTATGCAATTGGTTTCTCTTTATTCTTTAAGTTCTTTTGGCCATTGATTGGAAGCAAGTCTTAATCCTTAAGGAATTGGTTTCTCTTTATTCTTTAAGTTCTTTTGGCCATTGATTGGAAGCAAGTCTTAATCCTTAAGGAATTGGTTTCTCTTTATTCTTTAAGTTCTTTTGGCCATTGATTGGAAGCAAGTCTTAATCCTTATGCAATTGGTTTCTCTTTATTCTTTAAGTTCTTTTGGCCATTGATTGGAAGCAAGTCTTAATCCTTATGCAATTGGTTTCTCTTTATTCTTTAAGTTCTTTTGGCCATTGATTGGAAGCAAGTCTTAATCCTTATGCAATTGGTTTCTCTTTATTCTTTAAGTTCTTTTGGCCATTGATTGGAAGCAAGTCTTAATCCTTATGCAATTGGTTTCTCTTTATTCTTTAAGTTCTTTTGGCCATTGATTGGAAGCAAGTCTTAATCCTTATGCAATTGGTTTCTCTTTATTCTTTAAGTTCTTTTGGCCATTGATTGGAAGCAAGTCTTAATCCTTATGCAATTGGTTTCTCTTTATTCTTTAAGTTCTTTTGGCCATTGATTGGAAGCAAGTCTTAATCCTTAAGGAATTGGTTTCTCTTTATTCTTTAAGTTCTTTTGGCCATTGATTGGAAGCAAGTCTTAATCCTTATGCAATTGGTTTCTCTTTATTCTTTAAGTTCTTTTGGCCATTGATTGGAAGCAAGTCTTAATCCTTAAGGAATTGGTTTCTCTTTATTCTTTAAGTTCTTTTGGCCATTGATTGGAAGCAAGTCTTAATCCTTATGCAATTGGTTTCTCTTTATTCTTTAAGTTCTTTTGGCCATTGATTGGAAGCAAGTCTTAATCCTTATGCAATTGGTTTCTCTTTATTCTTTAAGTTCTTTTGGCCATTGATTGGAAGCAAGTCTTAATCCTTAAGGAATTGGTTTCTCTTTATTCTTTAAGTTCTTTTGGCCATTGATTGGAAGCAAGTCTTAATCCTTATGCAATTGGTTTCTCTTTATTCTTTAAGTTCTTTTGGCCACTGATTGGAAGCAAGTCTTAATCCTTATGCAATTGGTTTCTCTTTATTCTTTAAGTTCTTTTGGCCATTGATTGGAAGCAAGTCTTAATCCTTAAGGAATTGGTTTCTCTTTATTCTTTAAGTTCTTTTGGCCATTGATTGGAAGCAAGTCTTAATCCTTATGCAATTGGTTTCTCTTTATTCTTTAAGTTCTTTTGGCCACAGGTTGGAAGCAAGTCTTAATACTTAGCGAATTGGTCTCTCTTTAATCTTTAGGTTCTTTTCGCCATTGATTGGAAGCAAGTCTTAATCCTTATGCAATTGGTTTCTCTTTATTCTTTAAGTTCTTTTGGCCATTGATTGGAAGCAAGTCTTAATCCTTATGCAATTGGTTTCTCTTTATTCTTTAAGTTCTTTTGGCCATTGATTGGAAGCAAGTCTTAATACTTAAGGAATTGGTTTCTCTTTATTCTTTAAGTTCTTTTGGCCATTGATTGGAAGCAAGTCTTAATCCTTATGCAATTGGTTTCTCTTTATTCTTTAAGTTCTTTTGGCCATTGATTGGAAGCAAGCCTTAATCCTTAAGGAATTGGTTTCTCTTTATTCTTTAAGTTCTTTTGGCCATTGATTGGAAGCAAGTCTTAATCCTTATGCAATTGGTTTCTCTTTATTCTTTAAGTTCTTTTGGCCATTGATTGGAAGCAAGTCTTAATCCTTATGCAATTGGTTTCTCTTTATTCTTTAAGTTCTTTTGGCCATTGATTGGAAGCAAGTCTTAATCCTTAAGCAATTGGTTTCTCTTTATTCTTTAAGTTCTTTTGGCCATTGATTGGAAGCAAGTCTTAATCCTTATGCAATTGGTTTCTCTTTATTCTTTAAGTTCTTTTGGCCATTGATTGGAAGCAAGTCTTAATCCTTATGCAATTGGTTTCTCTTTATTCTTTAAGTTCTTTTGGCCATTGATTGGAAGCAAGTCTTAATACTTAAGGAATTGGTTTCTCTTTATTCTTTAAGTTCTTTTGGCCATTGATTGGAAGCAAGTCTTAATCCTTATGCAATTGGTTTCTCTTTATTCTTTAAGTTCTTTTAGCCATTGATTGGAAGCAAGTCTTAATACTTAAGGAATTGGTTTCTCTTTATTCTTTAAGTTCTTTTGGCCATTGATTGGAAGCAAGTCTTAATCCTTATGCAATTGGTTTCTCTTTATTCTTTAAGTTCTTTTGGCCATTGATTGGAAGCAAGCCTTAATCCTTAAGGAATTGGTTTCTCTTTATTCTTTAAGTTCTTTTGGCCATTGATTGGAAGCAAGTCTTAATCCTTATGCAATTGGTTTCTCTTTATTCTTTAAGTTCTTTTGGCCACTGATTGGAAGCAAGTCTTAATCCTTATGCAATTGGTTTCTCTTTATTCTTTAAGTTCTTTTGGCCATTGATTGGAAGCAAGTCTTAATCCTTAAGGAATTGGTTTCTCTTTATTCTTTAAGTTCTTTTGGCCATTGATTGGAAGCAAGTCTTAATCCTTATGCAATTGGTTTCTCTTTATTCTTTAAGTTCTTTTGGCCATTGATTGGAAGCAAGTCTTAATCCTTAAGGAATTGGTTTCTCTTTATTCTTTAAGTTCTTTTGGCCATTGATTGGAAGCAAGTCTTAATCCTTATGCAATTGGTTTCTCTTTATTCTTTAAGTTCTTTTGGCCATTGATTGGAAGCAAGTCTTAATCCTTATGCAATTGGTTTCTCTTTATTCTTTAAGTTCTTTTGGCCATTGATTGGAAGCAAGTCTTAATACTTAAGGAATTGGTTTCTCTTTATTCTTTAAGTTCTTTTGGCCATTGATTGGAAGCAAGTCTTAATCCTTATGCAATTGGTTTCTCTTTATTCTTTAAGTTCTTTTGGCCATTGATTGGAAGCAAGCCTTAATCCTTAAGGAATTGGTTTCTCTTTATTCTTTAAGTTCTTTTGGCCATTGATTGGAAGCAAGTCTTAATCCTTATGCAATTGGTTTCTCTTTATTCTTTAAGTTCTTTTGGCCATTGATTGGAAGCAAGTCTTAATCCTTAAGGAATTGGTTTCTCTTTATTCTTTAAGTTCTTTTGGCCATTGATTGGAAGCAAGTCTTAATCCTTATGCAATTGGTTTCTCTTTATTCTTTAAGTTCTTTTGGCCATTGATTGGAAGCAAGTCTTAATCCTTATGCAATTGGTTTCTCTTTATTCTTTAAGTTCTTTTGGCCATTGATTGGAAGCAAGTCTTAATCCTTATGCAATTGGTTTCTCTTTATTCTTTAAGTTCTTTTGGCCATTGATTGGAAGCAAGTCTTAATACTTAAGCAATTGGTTTCTCTTTATTCTTTAAGTTCTTTTGGCCATTGATTGGAAGCAAGTCTTAATCCTTATGCAATTGGTTTCTCTTTATTCTTTAAGTTCTTTTGGCCATTGATTGGAAGCAAGTCTTAATCCTTATGCAATTGGTTTCTCTTTATTCTTTAAGTTCTTTTGGCCATTGATTGGAAGCAAGTCTTAATCCTTATGCAATTGGTTTCTCTTTATTCTTTAAGTTCTTTTGGCCATTGATTGGAAGCAAGTCTTAATCCTTAAGGAATTGGTTTCTCTTTATTCTTTAAGTTCTTTTGGCCATTGATTGGAAGCAAGTCTTAATCCTTATGCAATTGGTTTCTCTTTATTCTTTAAGTTCTTTTGGCCATTGAATGGAAGCAAGTCTTAATCCTTAAGCAATTGGTTTTTCTTTAATCTTTAAATTCTTTTGGCCATTGATTGGAAGCAAGTCTTAATCCTTATGCAATTGGTTTCTCTTTATTCTTTAAGTTCTTTTGGCCATTGATTGGAAGCAAGTCTTAATCCTTATGCAATTGGTTTCTCTTTATTCTTTAAGTTCTTTTGGCCATTGATTGGAAGCAAGTCTTAATCCTTATGCAATTGGTTTCTCTTTATTCTTTAAGTTCTTTTGGCCATTGATTGGAAGCAAGTCTTAATCCTTATGCAATTGGTTTCTCTTTATTCTTTAAATTCTTTTGTCCATTGATTGGAAGCAAGTCTTAATCCTTATGCAATTGGTTTCTCTTTATTCTTTAAGTTCTTATGGCCATTGATTGGAAACAAGTCTTAATCCTTAAGGAATTGGTTTCTCTTTATTCTTTAAGTTCTTTTCGCCATTGATTGGAAGCAAGTCTTAATCCTTATGCAATTGGTTTCTCTTTATTCTTTAAGTTCTTTTGGCCATTGATTGGAAGCAAGTCTTAATCCTTATGCAATTGGTTTCTCTTTATTCTTTAAGTTCTTTTGGCCATTGATTGGAAGCAAGTCTTAATCCTTATGCAATTTCTTTCTCTTTATTCTTTAAGTTCTTTTGGCCATTGATTGGAAGCAAGTCTTAATCCTTATGCAATTGGTTTCTCTTTATTCTTTAAGTTCTTTTGGCCATTGATTGGAAACAAGTCTTAATCCTTATGCAATTGGTTTCTCTTTATTCTTTAAGTTCTTTTGGCCATTGATTGGAAGCAAGTCTTAATCCTTATGCAATTGGTTTCTCTTTATTCTTTAAGTTCTTTTGGCCATTGATTGGAAGCAAGTCTTAATCCTTATGCAATTGGTTTCTCTTTATTCTTTAAGTTCTGTTGGCCATTGATTGGAAGCAAGTCTTAATCCTTAAGGAATTGGTTTCTCTTTATTCTTTATGTTCTTTTGGCCATTGATTGGAAGCAAGTCTTAATCCTTATGCAATTGGTTTCTCTTTATTCTTTAAGTTCTTTTGGCCATTGATTGGAAGCAAGTCTTAATCCTTATGCAATTGGTTTCTCTTTATTCTTTAAGTTCTTTTGGCCATTGATTGGAAGCAAGTCTTAATCCTTATGCAATTGGTTTCTCTTTATTCTTTAAGTTCTTTTGGCCATTGATTGGAAGCAAGTCTTAATCCTTATGCAATTGGTTTCTCTTTATTCTTTAAGTTCTTTTGGCCATTGATTGGAAGCAAGTCTTAATCCTTATGCAATTGGTTTCTCTTTATTCTTTAAGTTCTTTTGGCCATTGATTGGAAGCAAGTCTTAATCCTTATGCAATTGGTTTCTCTTTATTCTTTAAGTTCTTTTGGCCATTGATTGGAAGCAAGTCTTAATCCATCTGCAAATGGTTTCTCTTTATTCTTTATGTTCTTATGGCCATTGATTGGAAATAAGTCTTAATCCTTAAGGAATTGGTTTCTCTTTATTCTTTAAGTTCTTTTGGCCATTGATTGGAAGCAAGTCTTAATCCTTATGCAATTGGTTTCTCTTTATTCTTTAAGTTCTTTTGGCCATTGATTGGAAGCAAGTCTTAATCCTTATGCAATTGGTTTCTCTTTATTCTTTAAGTTCTTTTGGCCATTGATTGGAAGCAAGTCTTAATCCTTATGCAATTGGTTTCTCTTTATTCTTTAAGTTCTTTTGGCCATTGATTGGAAGCAAGTCTTAATCCTTATGCAATTGGTTTCTCTTTATTCTTTAAGTTCTTTTGGCCATTGATTGGAAGCAAGTCTTAATCCTTAAGGAATTGGTTTCTCTTTATTCTTTAAGTTCTTTTGGCCATTGATTGGAAGCAAGTCTTAATCCTTATGCAATTGGTTTCTCTTTATTCTTTAAGTTCTTTTGGCCATTGATTGGAAGCAAGTCTTAATACTTAAGGAATTGGTTTCTCTTTATTCTTTAAGTTCTTTTGGCCATTGATTGGAAGCAAGTCTTAATCCTTATGCAATTGGTTTCTCTTTATTCTTTAAGTTCTTTTGGCCATTGATTGGAAGCAAGTCTTAATCCTTATGCAATTGGTTTCTCTTTATTCTTTAAGTTCTTTTGGCCATTGATTGGAAGCAAGTCTTAATCCTTATGCAATTGGTTTCTCTTTATTCTTTAAGTTCTTTTGGCCATTGATTGGAAGCAAGTCTTAATCCTTATGCAATTGGTTTCTCTTTATTCTTTAAGTTCTTTTGGCCATTGATTGGAAGCAAGTCTTAATCCTTATGCAATTGGTTTCTCTTTATTCTTTAAGTTCTTTTGGCCATTGATTGGAAGCAAGTCTTAATCCTTATGCAATTGGTTTCTCTTTATTCTTTAAGTTCTTTTGGCCATTGATTGGAATCAAGTCTTAATCCTTATGCAATTGGTTTCTCTTTATTCTTTAAGTTCTTTTGGCCATTGATTGGAAGCAAGTCTTAATCCTTATGCAATTGGTTTCTCTTTATTCTTTAAGTTCTTTTGGCCATTGATTGGAAGCAAGTCTTAATCCTTATGCAATTGGTTTCTCTTTATTCTTTAAGTTCTTTTGGCCATTGATTGGAAGCAAGTCTTAATCCTTATGCAATTGGTTTCTCTTTATTCTTTAAGTTCTTTTGGCCATTGATTGGAAGCAAGTCTTAATCCTTATGCAATTGGTTTCTCTTTATTCTTTAAGTTCTTTTGGCCATTGATTGGAAGCAAGTCTTAATCCTTATGCAATTGGTTTCTCTTTATTCTTTAAGTTCTTTTGGCCATTGATTGGAAGCAAGTCTTAATCCTTATGCAATTGGTTTCTCTTTATTCTTTAAGTTCTTTTGGCCATTGATTGGAAGCAAGTCTTAATCCTTATGCAATTGGTTTCTCTTTATTCTTTAAGTTCTTTTGGCCATTGATTGGAAGCAAGTCTTAATCCTTATGCAATTGGTTTCTCTTTATTCTTTAAGTTCTTTTGGCCATTGATTGGAAGCAAGTCTTAATCCTTATGCAATTGGTTTCTCTTTATTCTTTAAGTTCTTTTGGCCACTGATTGGAAGCAAGTCTTAATCCTTAAGGAATTGGTTTCTCTTTATTCTTTAAGTTCTTTTGGCCATTGATTGGAAGCAAGTCTTAATCCTTATGCAATTGGTTTCTCTTTATTCTTTAAGTTCTTTTGGCCACTGATTGGAAGCAAGTCTTAATCCTTAAGGCAATTGGTTTCTCTTTATTCTTTATGTTCTTTTGGCCATTGATTGGAAGCAAGTCTTAATCCTTATGCAATTGGTTTCTCTTTATTCTTTAAGTTCTTTTGGCCATTGATTGGAAGCAAGTCTTAATCCTTATGCAATTGGTTTCTCTTTATTCTTTAAGTTCTTTTGGCCATTGATTGGAAGCAAGTCTTAATCCTTATGCAATTGGTTTCTCTTTATTCTTTAAGTTCTTTTGGCCATTGATCGGAAGCAAGTCTTAATCCTTATGCAATTGGTTTCTCTTTATTCTTTAAGTTCTTTTGGCCATTGACTGGAAGCAAGCCTTAATCCTTAAGGAATTGTTTTCTCTTTAATCTTTAAATTCTTTTGGCCGTTGATTGGAAGCAAGTCTTAATCCTTATGCAATTGGCTTCCCATTATTCTTTAAGTTCTTTTGGCCATTGATTGGAAGCAAGTCTTAATCCTTATGCAATTGGTTTCTCTTTATTCTTTAAGTTCTTTTGGCCATTGATTGGAAGCAAGTCTTAATCCTTATGCAATTGGTTTCTCTTTATTCTTTAAGTTCTTTTGGCCATTGATTGGAAGCAAGTCTTAATCCTTATGCAATTGGTTTCTCTTTATTCTTTAAGTTCTTTTGGCCATTGATTGGAAGCAAGTCTTAATCCTTATGCAATTGGTTTCTCTTTATTCTTTAAGTTCTTTTGGCCACTGATTGGAAGCAAGTCTTAATCCTTAAGCAATTGGTTTCTCTTTATTCTTTAAGTTCTTTTGGCCATTGATTGGAAGCAAGTCTTAATCCTTATGCAATTAGTTTCTCTTTATTCTTTAAGTTCTTTTGGCCATTGATTGGAAGCAAGTCTTAATCCTTATGCAATTGGTTTCTCTTTATTCTTTAAGTTCTTTTGGCCATTGATTGGAAGCAAGTCTTAATCCTTATGCAATTGGTTTCTCTTTATTCTTTAAGTTCTTTTGGCCATTGATTGGAAGCAAGTCTTAATCCTTATGCAATTGGTTTCTCTTTATTCTTTAAGTTCTTTTGGCCATTGATTGGAAGCAAGTCTTAATCCTTATGCAATTGGTTTCTCTTTATTCTTTAAGTTCTGTTGGCCATTGATTGGAAGCAAGTCTTAATCCTTAAGGAATTGGTTTCTCTTTATTCTTTAAGTTCTTTTGGCCATTGATTGGAAGCAAGTCTTAATCCTTATGCAATTGGTTTCTCTTTATTCTTTAAGTTCTTTTGGCCATTGATTGGAAGCAAGTCATAATCCTTATGCAATTGGTTTCTCTTTATTCTTTAAGTTCTTTTGGCCATTGATTGGAAGCAAGTCTTAATCCTTATGCAATTGGTTTCTCTTTATTCTTTAAGCTCTTTTGGCCATTGATTGGAAGCAAGTCTTAATCCTTATGCAATTGGTTTCTCTTTATTCTTTAAGTTCTTTTGGCCATTGATTGGAAGCAAGCCTTAATCCTTACGCAATTGGTTTCTCTTTATTCTTTAAGTTCTTTTGGCCATTGATTGGAAGCGAGCCTTAATCCTTATGCAATTGGTTTCTCTTTATTCTTTAAGTTCTTTTGGCCATTGATTGGAAGCAAGTCTTAATCCTTATGCAATTGGTTTCTCTTTATTCTTTAAGTTCTTTTGGCCATTGATTGGAAGCAAGTCTTAATCCTTATGCAATTGGTTTCTCTTTATTCTTTAAGTTCTTTTGGCCATTGATTGGAAGCAAGTCTTAATCCTTATGCAATTGGTTTCTCTTTATTCTTTAAGTTCTTTTGGCCATTGATTGGAAGCAAGTCTTAATCCTTATGCAATTGGTTTCTCTTTATTCTTTAAGTTCTTTTGGCCATTGATTGGAAGCAAGTCTTAATCCTTATGCAATTGGTTTCTCTTTATTCTTTAAGTTCTTTTGGCCATTGATTGGAAGCAAGTCTTAATCCTTATGCAATTGGTTTCTCTTTATTCTTTAAGTTCTTTTGGCCATTGATTGGAAGCAAGTCTTAATCCTTATGCAATTGGTTTCTCTTTATTCTTTAAGTTCTTTTGGCCCTTGATTGGAAGCAAGTCTTAATCCTTATGCAATTGGTTTCTCTTTATTCTTTAAGTTCTTTTGGCCATTGATTGGAAGCAAGTCTTAATCCTTATGCAATTGGTTTCTCTTTATTCTTTAAGTTCTTTTGGCCATTGATTGGAAGCAAGTCTTATTCCTTATGCAATTGGCTTCCCATTATTCTTTAAGTTCTTTTGGCCATTGATTGGAAGCAAGTCTTAATCCTTATGCAATTGGCTTCCCATTATTCTTTAAGTTCTTTTGGCCACTGATTGGAAGCAAGTCTTAATCCTTATGCAATTGGTTTCCCTTTATTCTTTAAGTTCTTTTGGCCATTGATTGGAAGCAAGTCTTAATCCTTATGCAATTGGTTTCTCTTTATTCTTTAAGTTCTTTTGGCCATTGATTGGAAGCAAGTCTTAATCCTTATGCAATTGGTTTCTCTTTATTCTTTAAGTTCTTTTGGCCATTGATTGGAAGCAAGTCTTAATCCTTATGCAATTGGTTTCTCTTTATTCTTTAAGTTCTTTTGGCCATTGATTGGAAGCAAGTCTTAATCCTTATGCAATTGGTTTCTCTTTATTCTTTAAGTTCTTTTGGCCATTGATTGGAAGCAAGTCTTAATCCTGATGCAATTGGTTTCTCTTTATTCTTTAAGTTCTTTTGGCCATTGATTGGAAGCAAGTCTTAATCCTTATGCAATTGGTTTCTCTTTATTCTTTAAGTTCTTTTGGCCATTGATTGGAAGCAAGTCTTAATCCTTATGCAATTGGTTTCTCTTTATTCTTTAAGTTCTTTTGGCCATTGATTGGAAGCAAGTCTTAATCCTTATGCAATTGGTTTCTCTTTATTCTTTAAGTTCTTTTGGCCATTGATTGGAAACATGTCTTAATCCTTAAGGAATTGGTTTCTCTTTATTCTTTAAGTTCTTTTGGCCATTGATTGGAAGCAAGTCTTAATCCTTATGCAATTGGTTTCTCTTTATTCTTTAAGTTCTTTTGGCCATTGATTGGAAGCAAGTCTTAATCCTTATGCAATTGGTTTCTCTTTATTCTTTAAGTTCTTTTGGCCATTGATTGGAAGCAAGTCTTAATCCTTATGCAATTGGTTTCTCTTTATTCTTTAAGTTCTTTTGGCCATTGATTGGAAGCAAGTCTTAATCCTTATGCAATTGGTTTCTCTTTATTCTTTAAGTTCTTTTGGCCATTGATTGGAAGCAAGTCTTAATCCTTATGCAATTGGTTTCTCTTTATTCTTTAAGTTCTTTTGGCCATTGATTGGAAGCAAGTCTTAATCCTTATGCAATTGGTTTCTCTTTATTCTTTAAGTTCTTTTGGCCATTGATTGGAAGCAAGTCTTAATCCTTATGCAATTGGTTTCTCTTTATTCTTTAAGTTCTTTTGGCCATTGATTGGAAGCAAGTCTTAATCCTTATGCAATTGGTTTCTCTTTATTCTTTAAGTTCTTTTGGCCATTGATTGGAAGCAAGTCTTAATCCTTATGCAATTGGTTTCTCTTTATTCTTTAAGTTCTTTTGGCCATTAATTGGAAGCAAGTCTTAATCCTTATGCAATTGGTTTCTCTTTATTCTTTAAGTTCTTTTGGCCATTGATTGGAAGCAAGTCTTAATCCTTATGCAATTGGTTTCTCTTTATTCTTTAAGTTCTTTTGGCCATTGATTGGAAGCAAGTCTTAATCCTTATGCAATTGGTTTCTCTTTATTCTTTAAGTTCTTTTGGCCATTGATTGGAAGCAAGTCTTAATCCTTATGCAATTGGTTTCTCTTTATTCTTTAAGTTCTTTTGGCCATTGATTGGAAGCAAGTCTTAATCCTTATGCAATTGGTTTCTCTTTATTCTTTAAGTTCTTTTGGCCATTGATTGGAAGCAAGTCTTAATCCTTATGCAATTGGTTTCTCTTTATTCTTTAAGTTCTTTTGGCCATTGATTGGAAGCAAGTCTTAATACTTAAGGAATTGGTTTCTCTTTATTCTTTAAGTTCTTTTGGCCATTGATTGGAAGCAAGTCTTAATCCTTATGCAATTGGTTTCTCTTTATTCTTTAAGTTCTTTTGGCCATTGATTGGAAGCAAGACTTAATCCTTAAGGAATTGGTTTCTCTTTATTCTTTAAGTTCTTTTGGCCATTGATTGGAAGCAAGTCTTAATCCTTATGCAATTGGTTTCTCTTTATTCTTTAAGTTCTTTTGGCCATTGATTGGAAGCAAGTCTTAATCCTTATGCAATTGGTTTCTCTTTATTCTTTAAGTTCTTTTGGCCATTGATTGGAAGCAAGTCTTAATCCTTAAGGAATTGGTTTCTCTTTATTCTTTAAGTTCTTTTGGCCATTGATTGGAAGCAAGTCTTAATCCTTATGCAATTGGTTTCTCTTTATTCTTTAAGTTCTTTTGGCCATTGATTGGAAGCAAGTCTTAATCCTTATGCAATTGGTTTCTCTTTATTCTTTAAGTTCTTTTGGCCATTGATTGGAAGCAAGTCTTAATCCTTATGCAATTGGTTTCTCTTTATTCTTTAAGTTCTTTTGGCCATTGATTGGAAGCAAGTCTTAATCCTTATGCAATTGGTTTCTCTTTATTCTTTAAGTTCTTTTGGCCATTGATTGGAAGCAAGTCTTAATCCTTATGCAATTGGTTTCTCTTTATTCTTTAAGTTCTTTTGGCCATTGATTGGAAGCAAGTCTTAATCCTTAAGCAATTGGTTTCTCTTTATTCTTTAAGTTCTTTTGGCCATTGATTGGAAGCAAGTCTTAATCCTTATGCAATTGGTTTCTCTTTATTCTTTAAGTTCTTTTGGCCATTGATTGGAAGCAAGTCTTAATCCTTATGCAATTGGTTTCTCTTTATTCTTTAAGTTCTTTTGGCCATTGATTGGAAGCAAGTCTTAATCCTTAAGGAATTGGTTTCTCTTTATTCTTTAAGTTCTTTTGGCCATTGATTGGAAGCAAGTCTTAATCCTTATGCAATTGGTTTCTCTTTATTCTTTAAGTTCTTTTGGCCATTGATTGGAAGCAAGTCTTAATCCTTATGCAATTGGTTTCTCTTTATTCTTTAAGTTCTTTTGGCCATTGATTGGAAGCAAGTCTTAATCCTTATGCAATTGGTTTCTCTTTATTCTTTAAGTTCTTTTGGCCATTGATTGGAAGCAAGTCTTAATCCTTATGCAATTGGTTTCTCTTTATTCTTTAAGTTCTTTTGGCCATTGATTGGAAGCAAGTCTTAATCCTTATGCAATTGGTTTCTCTTTATTCTTTAAGTTCTTATGGCCATTGATTGGAAGCAAGTCTTAATACTTAAGGAATTGGTTTCTCTTTATTCTTTAAGTTCTTTTGGCCATTGATTGGAAGCAAGTCTTAATCCTTATGCAATTGGTTTCTCTTTATTCTTTAAGTTCTTATGGCCATTGATTGGAAGCAAGTCTTAATCCTTATGCAATTGGTTTCTCTTTATTCTTTAAGTTCTTTTGGCCATTGATTGGAAGCAAGTCTTAATCCTTATGCAATTGGTTTCTCTTTATTCTTTAAGTTCTTTTGGCCATTGATTGGAAGCAAGTCTTAATACTTATGCAATTGGTTTCTCTTTATTCTTTAAGTTCTTTTGGCCATTGATTGGAAGCAAGTCTTAATCCTTATGCAATTGGTTTCTCTTTATTCTTTAAGTTCTTTTGGCCATTGATTGGAAGCAAGTCTTAATCCTTAAGGAATTGGTTTCTCTTTATTCTTTAAGTTCTTTTGGCCATTGATTGGAAGCAAGTCTTAATCCTTATGCAATTGGTTTCTCTTTATTCTTTAAGTTCTTTTGGCCATTGATTGGAAGCAAGTCTTAATACCTAAGGAATTGGTTTCTCTTTATTCTTTAAGTTCTTTTGGCCATTGATTGGAAGCAAGTCTTAATCCTTATGCAATTGGTTTCTCTTTATTCTTTAAGTTCTTTTGGCCATTGATTGGAAGCAAGTCTTAATCCTTATGCAATTGGTTTCTCTTTATTCTTTAAGTTCTTTTGGCCATTGATTGGAAGCAAGTATTAATCCTTAAGGAATTGGTTTCTCTTTATTCTTTAAGTTCTTTTGGCCATTGATTGGAAGCAAGTCTTAATCCTTATGCAATTGGTTTCTCTTTATTCTTTAAGTTCTTTTGGCCATTGATTGGAAGCAAGTCTTAATCCTTATGCAATTGGTTTCTCTTTATTCTTTAAGTTCTTTTGGCCATTGATTGGAAGCAAGTCTTAATCCTTATGCAATTGGTTTCTCTTTATTCTTTAAGTTCTTTTGGCCATTGATTGGAAGCAAGTCTTAATCCTTATGCAATTGGTTTCTCTTTATTCTTTAAGTTCTTTTGGCCATTGATTGGAAGCAAGTCTTAATCCTTATGCAATTGGTTTCTCTTTATTCTTTAAGTACTTTTGGCCATTGATTGGAAGCAAGTCTTAATCCTTATGCAATTGGTTTCTCTTTATTCTTTAAGTTCTTTTGGCCATTGATTGGAAGCAAGTCTTAATCCTTATGCAATTGGTTTCTCTTTATTCTTTAAGTTCTTTTGGCCATTGATTGGAAGCAAGTCTTAATCCTTATGCAATTGGTTTCTCTTTATTCTTTAAGTTCTTTTGGCCATTGATTGGAAGCAAGTCTTAATCCTTATGCAATTGGTTTCTCTTTATTCTTTAAGTTCTTTTGGCCATTGATTGGAAGCAAGTCTTAATCCTTAAGCAATTGGTTTCTCTTTATTCTTTAAGTTCTTTTGGCCATTGATTGGAAGCAAGTCTTAATCCTTATGCAATTGGTTTCTCTTTATTCTTTAAGTTCTTTTGGCCACTGATTGGAAGCAAGTCTTAATCCTTAAGCAATTGGTTTCTCTTTATTCTTTAAGTTCTTTTGGCCATTGATTGGAAGCAAGTCTTAATCCTTATGCAAATGGTTTCTCTTTATTCTTTAAGTTCTTTTGGCCATTGATTGGAAGCAAGTCTTAATCCTTAAGGAATTGGTTTCTCTTTATTCTTTAAGTTCTTTTGGCCATTGATTGGAAGCAAGTCTTAATCCTTATGCAATTGGTTTCTCTTTATTCTTTAAGTTCTTTTGGCCATTGATTGGAAGCAAGTCTTAATCCTTAAGGAATTGGTTTCTCTTTATTCTTTAAGTTCTTTTGGCCATTGATTGGAAGCAAGTCTTAATCCTTAAGGAATTGGTTTCTCTTTATTCTTTAAGTTCTTTTGGCCATTGATTGGAAGCAAGTCTTAATCCTTATGCAATTGGTTTCTCTTTATTCTTTAAGTTCTTTTGGCCATTGATTGGAAGCAAGTCTTAATACTTAAGGAATTGGTTTCTCTTTATTCTTTAAGTTCTTTTGGCCATTGATTGGAAGCAAGTCTTAATCCTTATGCAATTGGTTTCTCTTTATTCTTTAAGTTCTTTTGGCCATTGATTGGAAGCAAGTCTTAATCCTTAAGGAATTGGTTTCTCTTTATTCTTTAAGTTCTTTTGGCCATTGATTGGAAGCAAGTCTTAATCCTTATGCAATTGGTTTCTCTTTATTCTTTAAGTTCTTTTGGCCATTGATTGGAAGCAAGTCTTAATCCTTAAGGAATTGGTTTCTCTTTATTCTTTAAGTTCTTTTGGCCATTGATTGGAAGCAAGTCTTAATCCTTATGCAATTGGTTTCTCTTTATTCTTTAAGTTCTTTTGGCCATTGATTGGAAGCAAGTCTTAATCCTTAAGGAATTGGTTTCTCTTTATTCTTTAAGTTCTTTTGGCCATTGATTGGAAGCAAGTCTTAATCCTTATGCAATTGGTTTCTCTTTATTCTTTAAGTTCTTTTGGCCATTGATTGGAAGCAAGTCTTAATCCTTATGCAATTGGTTTCTCTTTATTCTTTAAGTTCTTTTGGCCATTGATTGGAAGCAAGTCTTAATCCTTATGCAATTGGTTTCTCTTTATTCTTTAAGTTCTTTTGGCCATTGATTGGAAGCAAGTCTTAATCCTTATGCAATTGGTTTCTCTTTATTCTTTAAGTTCTTTTGGCCATTGATTGGAAGCAAGTCTTAATCCTTATGCAATTGGTTTCTCTTTATTCTTTAAGTTCTTTTGGCCATTGATTGGAAGCAAGTCTTCATCCTTATGCAATTGGTTTCTCTTTATTCTTTAAGTTCTTTTGGCCATTGATTGGAAGCAAGTCTTAATCCTTATGCAATTGGTTTCTCTTTATTCTTTAAGTTCTTTTGGCCATTGATTGGAAGCTAGTCTTAATCCTTATGCAATTGGTTTCTCTTTATTCTTTAAGTTCCTTTTGCAATTGATTGGAAGCAAGTCTTAATCATGAAGGAATTGGTTTCTCTTTATTCTTTAAGTTCTTTTGGCCATTGATTGGAAGCAAGTCTTAATCCTTATGCAATTGGTTTCTCTTTATTCTTTAAGTTCTTTTGGCCACTGATTGGAAGCAAGTCTTAATCATTAAGGAATTGGTTTCTCTTTATTCTTTAAGCTCTTTTGGCCATTGATTGGAAGCAAGTCTTAATCCTTATGCAATTGGTTTCTCTTTATTCTTTAAGTTCTTTTGGCCATTGATTGGAAGCAAGTCTTAATCCTTATGCAATTGGTTTCTCTTTATTCTTTAAGTTCTTTTGGCCATTGATTGGAAGCAAGTCTTAATCCTTATGCAATTGGTTTCTCTTTATTCTTTAAGTTCTTTTGGCCATTGATTGGAAGCAAGTCTTAATCCTTATGCAATTGGTTTCTCTTTATTCTTTAAGTTCTTTTGGCCATTGATTGGAAGCAAGTCTTAATCCTTATGCAATTGGTTTCTCTTTATTCTTTAAGTTCTTTTGGCCATTGATTGGAAGCAAGTCTTAATCCTTATGCAATTGTTTCCCCTTTATTCTCTAAGTTCTTTTGGCCACTGATTGGAAGCAAGTCTTAATCCTTATGCAATTGGTTTCTCTTTATTCTTTAAGTTCTTTTGGCCATTGATTGGAAGCAAGTCTTAATCCTTATGCAATTGGTTTCTCTTTATTCTTTAAGTTCTTTTGGCCATTGATTGGAAGCCAGTCTTAATCCTTATGCAATTGGTTTCTCTTTATTCTTTAAGTTCTTTTAGCCATTAATTGGTTTCTCTTTATTCTTTAAGTTCTTTTGGCCATTGATTGGAAGCAAGTCTTAATCCTTATGCAATTGGTTTCTCTTTATTCTTTAAGTTCTTTTGGCCATTGATTGGAAGCAAGTCTTAATGCTTAAGGAATTGGTTTCTCTTTATTCTTTAAGTTCTTTTGGCCATTGATTGGAAGCAAGTCTTAATCCTTATGCAATTGGTTTCTCTTTATTCTTTAAGTTCTTTTGGCCATTGATTGGAAGCAAGTCTTAATCCTTATGCAATTGGTTTCTCTTTATTCTTTAAGTTCTTTTGGCCATTGATTGGAAGCAAGTCTTAATCCTTAAGGAATTGGTTTCTCTTTATTCTTTAAGTTCTTTTGGCCATTGATTGGAAGCAAGTCTTAATCCTTATGCAATTGGTTTCTCTTTATTCTTTAAGTTCTTTTGGCCATTGATTGGAAGCAAGTCTTAATCCTTATGCAATTGGTTTCTCTTTATTCTTTAAGTTCTTTTGGCCATTGATTGGAAGCAAGCCTTAATCCTTAAGGAATTGGTTTCTCTTTATTCTTTAAGTTCTTTTGGCCATTGATTGGAAGCAAGTCTTAATCCTTATGCAATTGGTTTCTCTTTATTCTTTAAGTTCTTTTGGCCATTGATTGGAAGCAAGTCTTAATCCTTATGCAATTGGTTTCTCTTTATTCTTTAAGTTCTTTTGGCCATTGATTGGAAGCAAGTCTTAATCCTTAAGGAATTGGTTTCTCTTTATTCTTTAAGCTCTTTTGGCCATTGATTGGAAGCAAGTCTTAATCCTTAAGGAATTGGTTTCTCTTTATTCTTTAAGTTCTTTTGGCCATTGATTGGAAGCAAGTCTTAATCCTTATGCAATTGGTTTCTCTTTATTCTTTAAGTTCTTTTGGCCATTGATTGGAAGCAAGTCTTAATCCTTATGCAATTGGTTTCTCTTTATTCTTTAAATTCTTTTGGCCATTGATTGGAAGCAAGTCTTAATCCTTATGCAATTGGTTTCTCTTTATTCTTTAAGTTCTTTTGGCCATTGACTGGAAGCAAGTCTTAATCCTTATGCAATTGGTTTCTCTTTATTCTTTAAGTTCTTTTGGCCATTGATTGGAAGCAAGTCTTAATCCTTATGCAATTGGTTTCTCTTTATTCTTTAAGTTCTGTTGGCCATTGATTGGAAGCAAGTCTTAATCCTTAGGAATTGGTTTCTCTTTATTCTTTAAGTTCTTTTGGCCATTGATTGGAAGCAAGTCTTAATCCTTATGCAATTGGTTTCTCTTTATTCTTTAAGTTCTTTTGGCCATTGATTGGAAGCAAGTCTTAATCCTTATGCAATTGTTTTCCCTTTATTCTCTAAGTTCTTTTGGCCACTGATTGGAAGCAAGTCTTAATCCTTATGCAATTGGTTTCTCTTTATTCTTTAAGTTCTTTTGGCCATTGATTGGAAGCAAGTCTTAATCCTTATGCAATTGGTTTCTCTTTATTCTTTAAGTTCTTTTGGCCACTGATTGGAAGCAAGTCTTAATCCTTAAGGAATTGGTTTCTCTTTATTCTTTAAGTTCTTTTGGCCATTGATTGGAAGCAAGTCTTAATCCTTATGCAATTGGTTTCTCTTTATTCTTTAAGTTCTTTTGGCCACTGATTGGAAGCAAGTCTTAATCCTTATGCAATTGGTTTCTCTTTATTCTTTAAGTTCTTTTGGCCATTGATTGGAAGCAAGTCTTAATCCTTAAGGAATTGGTTTCTCTTTATTCTTTAAGTTCTTTTGGCCATTGATTGGAAGCAAGTCTTAATCCTTATGCAATTGGTTTCTCTTTATTCTTTAAGTTCTTTTGGCCATTGATTGGAAGCAAGTCTTAATCCTTATGCAATTGGTTTCTCTTTATTCTTTAAGTTCTTTTGGCCATTGATTGGAAGCAAGCCTTAATCCTTAAGGAATTGGTTTCTCTTTATTCTTTAAGTTCTTTTGGCCATTGATTGGAAGCAAGTCTTAATCCTTATGCAATTGGTTTCTCTTTATTCTTTAAGTTCTTTTGGCCATTGATTGGAAGCAAGTCTTAATCCTTATGCAATTGGTTTCTCTTTATTCTTTAAGTTCTTTTGGCCATTGATTGGAAACATGTCTTAATCCTTAAGGAATTGGTTTCTCTTTATTCTTTAAGTTCTTTTGGCCATTGATTGGAAGCAAGTCTTAATCCTTATGCAATTGGTTTCTCTTTATTCTTTAAGTTCTTTTGGCCACTGATTGGAAGCAAGTCTTAATCCTTAAGGAATTGGTTTCTCTTTATTCTTTAAGTTCTTTTGGCCATTGATTGGAAGCAAGTCTTAATCCTTATGCAATTGGTTTCTCTTTATTCTTTAAGTTCTTTTGGCCATTGATTTGAAGCAAGTCTTAATCCTTATGCAATTGGTTTCTCTTTATTCTTTAAGTTCTTTTGGCCATTGATTGGAAGCAAGTCTTAATCCTTATGCAATTGGTTTCTCTTTATTCTTTAAGTTCTTTTGGCCATTGATTGGAAGCAAGTCTTAATCCTTAAGGAATTGGTTTCTCTTTATTCTTTAAGTTCTTTTGGCCATTGATTGGAAGCAAGTCTTAATCCTTATGCAATTGGTTTCTCTTTATTCTTTAAGTTCTTTTGGCCATTGATTGGAAGCAAGTCTTAATCCTTAAGGAATTGGTTTCTCTTTATTCTTTAAGTTCTTTTGGCCATTGATTGGAAGCAAGTCTTAATCCTTATGCAATTGGTTTCTCTTTATTCTTTAAGTTCTTTTGGCCATTGATTGGAAGCAAGTCTTAATCCTTAAGGAATTGGTTTCTCTTTATTCTTTAAGTTCTTTTGGCCATTGATTGGAAGCAAGTCTTAATCCTTATGCAATTGGTTTCTCTTTATTCTTTAAGTTCTTTTGGCCATTGATTGGAAGCAAGTCTTAATCCTTATGCAATTGGTTTCTCTTTATTCTTTAAGTTGTTTTGGCCATTGATTGGAAGCAAGTCTTAATCCTTAAGGAATTGGTTTCTCTTTATTCTTTAAGTTCTTTTGGCCATTGATTGGAAGCAAGTCTTAATCCTTATGCAATTGGTTTCTCTTTATTCTTTAAGTTCTTTTGGCCATTGATTGGAAGCAAGTCTTAATCCTTATGCAATTGGTTTCTCTTTATTCTTTAAGTTCTTTTGGCCATTGATTGGAAGCAAGTCTTAATCCTTATGCAATTGGTTTCTCTTTATTCTTTAAGTTCTTTTGGCCATTGATTGGAAGCAAGTCTTAATCCTTATGCAATTGGTTTCTCTTTATTCTTTAAGTTCTTTTGGCCATTGATTGGAAGCAAGTCTTAATCCTTAAGGAATTGGTTTCTCTTTATTCTTTAAGTTCTTTTGGCCATTGATTGGAAGCAAGTCTTAATCCTTATGCAATTGGTTTCTCTTTATTCTTTAAGTTCTTTTGGCCACAGATTGGAAGCAAGTCTTAATTCTTAAGGAATTGGTTTCTCTTTATTCTTTAAGTTCTTTTGGCCATTGATTGGAAGCAAGTCTTAATCCTTATGCATTTGGTTTCTCTTTATTCTTTAAGTTCTTTTGGCCATTGATTGGAAGCAAGTCTTAATCCTTAAGCAATTGGTTTCTCTTTATTCTTTAAGTTCTTTTGGCCATTGATTGGAAGCAAGTCTTAATCCTTATGCAATTGGTTTCTCTTTATTCTTTAAGTTCTTTTGGCCATTGATTGGAAGCAAGTCTTAATCCTTATGCAATTGGTTTCTCTTTATTCTTTAAGTTCTTTTGGCCATTGATTGGAAGCAAGTCTTAATCCTTATGCAATTGGTTTCTCTTTATTCTTTAAGTTGCTTTGGCCTCTGATAGGAAGCAAGTCTTAATCGTTATGCAATTGGTTTCTCTTTTTTCTTTACGGTCTTTTGGCCATTGATTGGAAGCAAGTCTTAATCCTTATGCAATTGGTTTCTCTTTATTCTTTAAGTTCTTTTGGCCATTGATTGGAAGCAAGTCTTAATCCTTATGCAATTGGTTTCTCTTTATTCTTTAAGTTCTTTTGGCCATTGATTGGAAGCAAGTCTTAATCCTTATGCAATTGGTTTCTCTTTATTCTTTAAGTTCTTTTGGCCATTGATTGGAAGCAAGTCTTAATCCTTATGCAATTGGTTTCTCTTTATTCTTTAAGTTCTTTTGGCCATTGATTGGAAGCAAGTCTTAATCCTTATGCAATTGGTTTCTCTTTATTCTTTAAGTTCTTTTGGCCATTGATTGGAAGCAAGTCTTAATCCTAAAGGAATTGGTTTCTCTTTATTCTTTAAGTTCTTTTGGCCATTGATTGGAAGCAAGTCTTAATCCTTATGCAATTGGTTTCTCTTTATTCTTTAAGTTCTTTTGGCCACAGATTGGAAGCAAGTCTTAATACTTAAGGATTTGGTTTCTCTTTATTCTTTAAGTTCTTTTGGCCACTGATTGGAAGCAAGTCTTAATCCTTATGCAATTGGTTTCTCTTTATTCTTTAAGTTCTTTTGGCCATTGATTGGAAGCAAGTCTTAATACTTAAGGAATTGGTTTCTCTTTATTCTTTAAGTTCTTTTGGCCATTGATTGGAAGCAAGTCTTAATACTTAAGGAATTGGTTTCTCTTTATTCTTTAAGTTCTTTTGGCCATTGATTGGAAGCAAGTCTTAATCCTTATGCAATTGGTTTCTCTTTATTCTTTAAGTTCTTTTAGCCATTGATCGGAAGCAAGTCTTAATACCTAAGGAATTGGTTTCTCTTTATTCTTTAAGTTCTTTTGGCCATTGATTGGAAGCAAGTCTTAATCCTTATGCAATTGGTTTCTCTTTATTCTTTAAGTTCTTTTGGCCATTGATTGGAAGCAAGTCTTAATCCTTATAAGGAATTGGTTTTTCTTTATTCTTTAAGTACTTTTGGCCATTGATTGGAAGCAAGTCTTAATCCTTATGCAATTGGTTTCTCTTTATTCTTTAAGTTCTTTTGGCCATTGATTGGAAGCAAGTCTTAATCCTTATGCAATTGGTTTCTCTTTATTCTTTAAGTTCTTTTGGCCATTGATTGGAAGCAAGTCTTAATCCTTAAGGAATTGGTTTCTCTTTATTCTTTAAGTTCTTTAGGCCATTGATTGGAAGCAAGTCTTAATCCTTATGCAATTGGTTTCTCTTTATTCTTTAAGTTCTTTTGGCCATTGATTGGAAGCAAGTCTTAATCCTTAAGGAATTGGTTTCTCTTTATTCTTTAAGTTCTTTTGGCCATTGATTGGAAGCAAGTCTTAATCCTTATGCAATTGGTTTCTCTTTATTCTTTAAGTTCTTTTGGCCATTGATTGGAAGCAAGTCTTAATCCTTAAGGAATTGGTTTCTCTTTATTCTTTAAGTTCTTTTGGCCATTGATTGGAAGCAAGTCTTAATCCTTATGCAATTGGTTTCTCTTTATTCTTTAAGTTCTTTTGGCCATTGATTGGAAGCAAGTCTTAATACTTAAGGAATTGGTTTCTCTTTATTCTTTAAGTTCTTTTGGCCATTGATTGGAAGCAAGTCTTAATCCTTATGCAATTGGTTTCTCTTTATTCTTTAAGTTCTTTTGGCCATTGATTGGAAGCAAGTCTTGTAACATCCCGATTTCCGACTTCATCAGGTGAAACACGGATAAGACATTATTCAGAGTTCGAGTTAGTCCGGCTGAATCCTCGACTTCATGTCCCAGTGCGATTTATCGAATACGTCTGTATCATTTTCCACGACTTCCGAGGTTTAACCCTCAAGTGAGGACACATGAACGTAATTTAATGAGATCAGACTTCATGTCTCAAGGGGGAAATGTACACGGTTTCGAGTTTAAGAACTTGTGTTTGGAAAGCGTGACTCGCGTTCCCGAAGTTAGACCTTAGTGTTGAACTCAATTGGAGTGGACACGAGTTCGGACTCTTGAGTAAACCATCGATCACCACGAGTTAGATTTTATATCCAGCATTGGCATTCAGGAGTTTATTCGAGATTATAGGATTGCAAGTTACATGAGTTCGACCTCCGACCTAAGATAACAAGGTTCAAAACAGTGTACGTGGTTTCCGAGTTTGAATTGGGAATTCCGAAATTATGTGATTGTAATCTTTCGACTTCCGGAATCCGACATTGATGCAAGATTTTCTCAAGACACAAACAAGCCGATACGAGTCGACGTTAGGATTCAGTTCAAGCTCAAGTAAAGAGCGACCACGAGTTCCGACCTTAAGCGTAATATGGACGAGTTCGAAGCTGAAGTAGGATGGATGCGAGTTAGATTCGTTTCGAGAATATGCTAGAAGCGCTACCACTTACGCGACGTGGACAGTGATTCTATCATACAAAGAGGGCAACCAATCACAACCTTCCAAGTTAACTCCCACTCATGCCTATATAACACACCATCCTCCTTTGAATCAGACCATTATTCACGTTGCTTTTCCTCTTCTCCATCAGCTCTCTTTTCTCTTGCTCACACATCCAAGACTCAAGCTAAGTTCCAGCCTTGTTCATCCAAACACCAAGTTTCAGCACTTAGCCAAAGCTTGCTCCAAAGAGGTAGGGTTCACCTGCTATTCTTGATTTCTCTGAACTATGACTTATATGAGATTCCACTTTTCTTCAATTATTTGATGATATATTGGATGTATATGTTGGATTATGATTGGATTAATAGGAGATCTTGAGTTATGATTATGATTAGAAGTAGAAGATTTGAAGGAATGGAGAAGTAGGATGCTGTCTTGGTGAAGAGTTCCACGGCAGTCCGTACGACGGAGTGTACGGCGCCGCCCACAATCGGTCAAATCCGATGAAACTATTTTTAGATGAAAGTAGACATTCAGGGCTTTCCATAGATATATCATATAAGGTTTTGGATTAGTATTGAGGGAGATACGAATTTTGAAGTTTGACCTAGGGTTCAGGATCTTCATCCGAGCAGGGTGACATGAGGAGGTATAACTCACTATACAACTCCAAATCGAGTGAAACCAATTTTGTTAGAAAGCTTACACACAGAGGAACACCCCAATATAAGATTCCGAGTTTGTTATGGCCCCAATTGTTCCCAGTGATTCGAGGAAGTTATCCCATGTCCAATCTAGGCCAAAACAGGGTAGTTCAGAAAAGTAAACTTTCAGGACTTATATCTCGAGATGTACTTAAGAAAATGGAGTGAAACTTGTGGCAAATGAAAGGTTGTCCTGTTAGCTTTAATATGAGACCAATTTCTGCATGATTTGAGCTTAGTTTCTATTTTTAGTGAATTTATACTTCCAGGAGTGTAACTCGGGCTAGTGACTGAGCGAGTTGAGGTAAGATTTGAATATCTTGAAGTATGTAAATCAGAATGACATGGGACCAAAGAGGTTAGAAAGTAGACATATAGAGCTATGACATATCTAAATTTCGGATCTAGATGAGTTGAATAGAAATAAAGGTGGATTATACAAGATTCGGGCAGAACCTTGAATAGAATTGCAGAATAGCCACAATGATAATTTTACAAGTGTTAGTGGAACATATAAGGTTTGAATTGAGGATTGCGCGACATTGTTATATGTATGTTAAGTTGATTATGTTGCTTTGACTAATTTGTCCGTGAAAGGCTGGCACTATTCATGGGAAAAACGGACCTGATCCGATTATCTTTGCCTGATTCTGGCGGAAGTCTAAGAAGTCATGAATGTTTAAATGTAAGGATGGATTGAAATATAAAGGGTATATCGAAACCCTATATTTAAGAATGACATAATTATGTTATGAGGTATATGAGAGTAAGTGATGTAGCATATGTATAACTATGCTTGAATATGTTTGAGAATGAAAGAGCATTGAATGTATTGAATGTGATTCCCTTTACTTGGAGGCGATTATTTGAAATCCCTCCTTGTGAAAGCGATTAAGTGATAAAGATATGAATCCCTTCACTTGGAGGCGGTTGCACTTGAATCTCCTCCTGTGAAGGCGATTAAAGACGATGAGATCCCTTTACCTTGGAGAGCACGTGGTCGGATGAGATCCCTCTATGTTGAAGGCACGTGGTCGGATGAGATCCTCTACATGTTGAAGGCACGTGGTCAGATCAGATCCCTCAATTTTGAGGCACGTGGCCAGAATCGATCCGCTTCACCTGCAGGCGCGTGACCGGAATCGATCCCTTTAGCTAGAGGCACGTGCCGACCGAATCGATCCCTCCAAGACTAGAGGCACGTGAATCCCGCTGCGGGTGAGTCGGGTGTGACGGCGGTCACGGGTGATCTTCGGCGGACGAGCTCACTCGAAGGCCAGGCTACCCAAAGGCGATAAATGCACCCTAGGGACGGCGATCACGTAGCGCACAGGTGTGCCAAGTAAAAGCTAAAGAATAAAGATTAAAGATTAAAGCTCATGCAGGTACCCCACTCACATTTGAGGCATGGCAACGACCCAGCTAGTGTGAATAATGGGGACAGAACTTACATGAGGCATGGCTTGACTCAGTTAGTGTAAGTACCAAAGGAAGATCCCATATTCTAAGGAACGTGACATGGCGATCACGCTTCCGATGGGGTATGACATGGCGATCATACTCTGAATGTGGCATGTAAAGATTTTATGATGAAAAGGAAGATGAAGAAAGAAAAGTAAGATTCATGTATAAGCATGAATTTAAGTAATGCAGTAATTCTATGTATAGACGTTATATTCCCAACATATTGATGTTATATGTGTTTTATTATGCTACGATTATTATTCATGGTGTTATATTTGAATGAATTTTATGGGTTCTCCCAAATCCTATGTGTATAATTAGAAGGAACTTTGCTTCGGATAAGACACTTTTCGAAATGTAAAATTAAACAGTCTGTGTAGCATGTTCATCCTTTTCAAAATAAACCGAAGCAAACTGGAGACGACCATGATGACATTATGTATGAAGATTAGAGAATCCTACTGAGAATTTTATAATTCTCACTCCTATTTCCATGTTGTCTCCCGGATGATTGTAGGAGTTTAGAAGGCGGCTGCTTCTTTGTCAGGATGAGTCCGCTCACAGAGGTAACGAATACTCCAAGGTGTGGTACTATGACTTAAGCATAGTACTGTGTCTAGGAGGGTGTTACAAGTCTTAATACTTAAGAAATTGGTTTCTCTTTATTCTTTAAGTTCTTTTGGCCATTGATTGGAAGCAAGTCTTAATCCTTATGCAATTGGTTTCTCTTTCTTCTTTAAGTTCTTTTGGCCACAGATTGGAAGCAAGTCTTAATACTTAAGGAATTGGTTTCTCTTTATTCTTTAAGTTCTTTTGGCCATTGATTGGAAGCAAGCCTTAATCCTTAAGGAATTGGTTGCTCTTTAATCTTTAAATTCTTTTGGCCAATGATTGGAAGCAAGACTTAATCCTTATGCAATTGGTTTCCCTTTATTCTTTAAGTTCTTTTGGCCACAGATTGGAAGCAAGTCTTAATACTTAAGGAATTGGTTTCTCTTTATTCTTTAAGTTCTTTTGGCCATTGATTGGAAGCGAGTCTTAATCCTTATGCAATTGGTTTCTCTTTATTCTTTAAGTTCTTTTGGCCATTGATTGGAAGCAAGTCTTAATCCTTATGCAATTGGTTTCTCTTTATTCTTTAAGTTCTTTTAGCCATTGATTGGAAGCAAGTCTTAATACTTAAGGAATTGGTTTCTCTTTATTCTTTAAGCTCATTTGGCCATTGATTAGAAGCAAGCCTTAATCCTTAAGGAATTGGTTTCTCTTTAATCTTTAAATTCTTTTGGCCAATGATTGGAAGCAAGACTTAATCCTTATGTAATTGGTTTCCCTTTATTCTTTAAGTTCTTTTGGCCACAGATTGGAAGCAAGTCTTAATACTTAAGGAATTGGTTTCTCTTTATTCTTTAACTTCTTTTGGCCATTGATTGGAAGCAAGCCTTAATCCTTATGCAATTGGTTTCTCTTTATTCTTTAAGTTCTTTTGGCCACTGATTGGAAGCAAGTCTTAATCCTTAAGGAATTGGTTTCTCTTTATTCTTTAAGTTCTTTTGGCCATTGATTGGAAGCAAGTCTTAATCCTTATGCAATTGGTTCCTCTTTATTCTTTAAGTTCTTTTGGCCACTGATTGGAAGCAAGTCTTAATCCTTATGCAATTGGTTTCCCTTTATTCTTTAAGTTCTTTTGGCCATTGATTGGAAGCAAGTCTTAATCCTTATGCAATTGGTTTCTCTTTATTCTTTAAGTTCTTTTGGCCACTGATTGGAAGCAAGTCTTAATCCTTATGCAATTGGTTTCTCTTTAATCATTAAATTCTTTTGGCCATTGATTGGAAGCATGTCTTAATGCTTATGCAACTGGTTTCCCTTTATTCTTTAAGTTCTTTTGCCCACAGATTGGAAGCAAGTCTTAATGCTTAAGGAATTGGTTTCTCTTTATTCTTTAAGTTCTTTTGGCCATTGATTGGAAGCAAGTCTTAATCCTTATGCAATTGGTTTCTCTTTCTTCTTTAAGTTCTTTTGGCCACAGATTATGCAAATGGTTTCTCTTTATTCTTTTATACCTTAAGGAATTGGTTTCTCTTTAGTCTTTAAATTCTGTTGGCTAATGATTGGAAGCAAATCTTAATCCTTATGCAATTGGTTTCTCTTTATTCTTTAAGTTCTTTTGGCCATTGATTGGAAGCAAGCCTTAATCCTTAAGGAATTGGTTTCACTTTAATCCTTAAATTCTTTTGGCCATTGATTGGAAGCAAGCCTTAATCCTTATGCAATTGGTTTCTCTTTATTCTTTAAGTTCTTTTGGCCATTGATTGGAAGCAAGTCTTAATCCTTAAGGAATTGGTTTCTCTTTAATCTTTAAATTCTTTTGGCCATTGATTGGAAGCAAGTCTTAATCCTTATGCAATTGGTTTCTCTTTATTCTTTAAGTTCTTTTGGCCACTGATTGGAAGCAAGTCTTAATCCTTATGCAATTGGTTTCCCTTTATTCTTTAAGTTCTTTTGGCCACAGAATGGAAGCAAGTCTTAATACTTAAGGAATTGGTTTCTCTATATTCTTTAAGTTCTTTTGGCCATTGATTGGAAGCAAGTCTTAATCCTTATGCAATTGGTTTCCCGTTATTCTCTAAGTTCTTTTGGCCACTGATTGGAAGCAAGTCTTAATACTTAAGGAATTGGTTTCTCTTTATTCTTTAAGTTCTTTTGGCCATTGATTGGAAGCAAGTCTTAATCCTTATGCAATTGGTTTCTCTTTATTCTTTAAGTTCTTTTAGCCATTGATTGGAAGCAAGTCTTAATACTTAAGGAATTGGTTTCTCTTTATTCTTTAAGCTCATTTGGCCATTGATTAGAAGCAAGCCTTAATCCTTAAGGAATTGGTTTCTCTTTAATCTTTAAATTCTTTTGGCCAATGATTGGAAGCAAGACTTAATCCTTATGTAATTGGTTTCCCTTTATTCTTTAAGTTCTTTTGGCCACAGATTGGAAGCAAGTCTTAATACTTAAGGAATTGGTTTCTCTTTATTCTTTAACTTCTTTTGGCCATTGATTGGAAGCAAGCCTTAATCCTTATGCAATTGGTTTCTCTTTATTCTTTAAGTTCTTTTGGCCACTGATTGGAAGCAAGTCTTAATCCTTAAGGAATTGGTTTCTCTTTATTCTTTAAGTTCTTTAGGCCATTGATTGGAAGCAAGTCTTAATCCTTATGCAATTGGTTCCTCTTTATTCTTTAAGTTCTTTTGGCCACTGATTGGAAGCAAGTCTTAATCCTTATGCAATTGGTTTCCCTTTATTCTTTAAGTTCTTTTGGCCACAGATTGGAAGCAAGTCTTAATACTTAAGGAATTGGTTTCTCTTTATTCTTTAAGCTCATTTGGCCATTGATTAGAAGCAAGCCTTAATCCTTAAGGAATTGGTTTCTCTTTAATCTTTAAATTCTTTTGGCCAATGATTGGAAGCAAGTCTTAACTTTTTATGTAATTGGTTTCCCTTTATTCTTTAAGTTCTTTTGGCGCATGTGATTGTTGCTGTAAGTCTTAATACTTAAGAATTGGTTTCTCTTTATTCTTTAACATATTTTGGCCGTTGATTGGAAGCAAGTCTTAATCCTTATGCAATTGGTTTCTCTTTATTCTTTAAGTTCTTTTGGCCATTGATTGGAAGCAAGCCTTAATCCTTAAGGAATTGGTTTCTCTTTAATCTTTAAGTTCTTTGACCATTGACGAAGCAAGTCTTAATCCTTATGCAATTGGTCTCTCTTTATTCTTTAAGTTCTTTTGGCCACTGACGGAAGCAAGTCTTAATCCTTATGGGCGAATTGGTTTCCCTTTATTCTTTAAGTTCTTTTGGCCCACAGATTGGAAGCAAGCCTTAATCCTTAATTTAAATGGTTGCTCTTTAATCTTTAAATTCTTTTGGCCAATGATTGGAAGCAAGACTTAATCCTTATGCAATTGGTTTCCCTTTATTCTTTAAGTTCTTTTGGCCACAGATTGGAAGCGAGTCTTAATACTTAAGGAATTGGTTTCTCTTGATTCTTTAAGTTTCTTTAGCTACTGGACGGAAGCAAGTCTTAATCCTTATGCAATTGGTTTCTCTTTATTCTCTATGTTCTTTTGGCCACTAATTGGAAGCAAGTCTTAATACTTAAGGAATTGGTTTCTCTTTATTCTTTAAGTTCTTTTGGCTACTTATTGACAAGCAAGTCTTAATCCTTATGCAATTGGTTTCTCTTTATTCTGTATGTTCTTTTGGCCACTGATTTGAAGCAAGTCTTAATACTTAAGCACCGGTTTCTCTTTATTCTTTAAGTTCTTTTGGCCATTGATTGGAAGCAAGTCTTAATCCTTATGCAATTGCTTTCTCTTTCTTCTTTAAGTTCTTTTAGCCATTGATCGAAAGCAAGTCTTAATACTTAAGGAATTGGTTTCTCTTTATTCTTTAAGTTCTTTTGGCCATTGATTGGAAGCAAGTCTTAATCCTTATGCAATTGGTTTCTCTTTATTCTTTAAGTTCTTTTGGCCATTGATTGGAAGCAAGTCTTAATCCTTATGCAATTGGTTTCTCTTTATTCTTTAAGTTCTTTTGGCCACTGATTGGAAGCAAGTCTTAATCCTTAGGGAATTGGTTTCTCTTTATTCTTTAAGCTCATTTGGCCATTGATTAGAAGCAAGCCTTAATCCTTAAGGAATTGGTTTCTCTTTACTCTTTAAATTCTTTCGGCCAATGATTGGAAGCAAGACTTAATCCTTATGTAATTGGTTTCCCTTTATTCTTTAAGTTCTTTTGGCCGGAGATTGGAAGCAAGTCTTAATACTTAAGGAATTGGTTTCTCTTTATTCTTTAACTTCTTTTGGCCATTGATTGGAAGCAAGCCTTAATCCTTATGCAATTGGTTTCTCTTTATTCTTTAAGTTCTTTTGGCCACTGATTGGAAGCAAGTCTTAATCCACCATGAATTGGTTTCTCTTTATTCTTTAAGTTCTTTAGGCTATTGATTGGAAGCAAGTCTTAATCCTTGGCAATTGGTTCCTCTTTATTCTTTAAGTTCTTTTGGTACTTGATTGGAAGCGGAAGTCTTAATCCTTATGCAATTGGTTTCCTTTATTCTTTAAGTTCTTTTTGGCCACAATGATTGGAAGCAAGTCTTAATACTTAAGGAATTGGTTTCTCTTTATTCTTTAATTTCTTTTGGCCATTGATTGGAAGCAAGCCTTAATCCTAAAGGAATTGGTTTATCTTTAATCTTTAAATTCTTTACCAATGACAAGCAAGCACTTAATCCTTATGCAATTGGTTTCCCTTTATTCTTGGGGTGTTTTACCAATGAGCGAGTCTTAATACTTAAGGAATTGGTTTCTCTTTATTCTTTAAGTTCTTTTGGCCATTGATTGGAAGCAAGTCTTAATCCTTATGCAATTGGTTTCTCTTTATTCTCTATGTTCTTTTGGCCACTAATTGGAAGCAAGTCTTAATACTTAAGGAATTTTTTTCTCTTTATTCTTTAACTTCTTTTGGCCATTGATTGGAAGCAAGTCTTAATCCTTATGCAATTGGTTTCTCTTTATTCTCTATGTTCTTTTGGCCACTGATTGGAAGCAAGTCTTAATACTTAAGGAATTGGTTTCTCTTTATTCTTTAAGTTCTTTTGGCCATTGATTGGAAGCAAGTCTTAATCCTTATGCAATTGGTTTCTCTTTCTTCTTTAAGTTCTTTTAGCCATTGATCGGAAGCAAGTCTTAATACTTAAGGAATTGGTTTCTCTTTATTCTTTAAGTTCTTTTGGCCATTGATTGGAAGCAAGTCTTAATCCTTATGCAATTGGTTTCTCTTTATTCTTTAAGTTCTTTTGGCCATTGATTGGAAGCAAGCATTAATCCTTATGCAATTGGTTTCTCTTTATTCTTTAAGTTCTTTTGGCCACTGATTGGAAGCAAGTCTTAATCCTTAAGGAATTGGTTTCTCTTTATTCTTTAAGCTCTTTTGGCCATTGATTGGAAGCAAGTCTTAATCCTTAAGGAATTGGTTTCTCTTTAGTCTTTAAATTCTTTTGGCCAATGATTGGAAGCAAGACTTAATCCTTATGCAATTGGTTTCTCTTTATTCTTTAGGTTCTTTTGGCCATTGATTGGAAGCAAGTCTTAATACTTAAGAAATTGGTTTCTCTTTATTCTTTAAGTTCTTTTGGCCATTGATTGGAAGCAAGTCTTAATCCTTATGCAATTGCTTTCTCTTTCTTCTTTAAGTTCTTTTGGCCATTGATTGGAAGCAAGTCTTAATCCTTATGCAATTGGTTTCTCTTTATTCTTTAAGTTCTTTTGGCCATTGATTGGAAGCAAGTCTTAATCCTTATGCAATTGGTTTCTCTTTATTCTTTAAGTTCTTTTGGCCATTGATTGGAAGCAAGTCTTAATCCTTATGCAATTGGTTTCTCTTTATTCTTTAAGTTCTTTTGGCCTTTGATTGGAAGCAAGTCTTAATACTTAAGGAATTGGTTTCTCTTTATTCTTTAAGTTCTTTTGGCCATTGATTGGAAGCAAGTCTTAATCCTAAAGCAAATGCTTTCTCTTTACTCTTTAAGTTCATTTGGCTGATGATTGGAAGCAAGTCTTTATCCTTAAGCAGTTGGTTTCTCTTTATTCTTTAAGTTCTTTTGGCCACTGATTGGAAGCAAGTCTTAATACTTAAGGAATTGGTTTCTCTATATTCTTTAAGTTCTTTTGGCCATTGATTGGAAGCAAGTCTTAATCCTTATGCAATTGGTTTCCCTTTATTCTTTAAGTTCTTTTGGCATTATTGATTGGAAGCAAGTCTTAGTACTTAACGAATTCCTTTCTCTTTATTCTTTAAGTTCTTTTGGCCATTGATTGGAAGCAAGTCTTAATCCTTATGCAATTGGTTTCCCTTTATTCTTTAAGTTCTTTTGGCCAGAGTTTGGAAGCAAGTCTTAATACTTAAGGAATTGGTTTCTCTTTATTCTTTAAGCTCATTTGGCCATTGATTAGAAGCAAGCCTTAATCCTTATGGAATTGGTTTCTCTTCAATCTTTAAATTCTTTTGGCCATTGATTGGAAGCAAGCCTTAATCCTTATGCAATTGGTTTCCCTTTATTCTTTAAGTTCTTTTGGCCATTGATTGGAAGCAAGTCTTAATACTTAAGGAATTGGTTTCTCTTTATTCTTTAAGTTCTTTTGGCCATTGATTGGAAGCAAGTCTTAATCCTTATGCAATTGGTTTCTCTTTATTCTTTAAGTTCTTTTGGCCATTGATTGGAAGCAAGTCTTAATCCTTAAGGAATTGGTTTCTCTTTATTCTTTAAGCTCATTTGGCCATTGATTGGAAGCAAGTCTTAAATCATATGCAATTGGTTTCTCTTTATTCTTTAAGTTCTTTTGGCCATTGATTGGAAGCAAGTCTTAATCCTTATGCAATTGGTTTCCCTTTATTCTTTAAGTTCTTTTGGCCATTGATTGGAAGCAAGTCTTAATCCTTAAGGAATTGGTTTCTCTTTATTCTTTAAGTTCTTTTGGCCATTGATTGGAAGCAAGTCTTAATCCTTAAGGAATTGGTTTCTCTTTAGTCTTTAAATTCTTTTACCAATGATTGGAAGCAAGACCTAATGCATATGCAAATGGTTTCTCTTTAATCTTTAAATTCTTTTGGCCAATGATTGGAAGCAAGTCTTAATCCTTATGCAATTGGTTTCTCTTTATTCTTTAATTTCTTTTGGCCATTGATTGGAAGCAAGCCTTAATCCTAAAGGAATTGGTTTCTCTTTAATCTTTAAATTCTTTTGGCCATTGATTGGAAGCAAGTCTTAATCCTTATGCAATTGGTTTCTTTATTCTTTAAGTTCTTTAGGCCATTGATTGGAAGCAAGTCTTAATCCTTATGCAATTGGTTTCTCTTTATTCTTTAAGTTCTTTTGGCCATTGATTGGAAGCAAGTCTTAATCCTTATGCAATTGGTTTCCCTTTATTCTTTAAGTTCTTTTGGCCACAGATTGGAAGCAAGTCTTAATCCTTAAGGAATTGGTTTCTCTTTAATCTTTAAATTCTTTTGGCCAATGATTGGAAGCAAGTCTTAATCCTTATGCAATTGGTTTCTCTTTATTCTTTAAGTTCTTTTGGCCATTGATTCGAAGCAAGTCTTAATACTTAAGGAATTGGTTTCTCTTTGTTCTTTAAGTTCTTTTGGCCATTGATTGGAAGCAAGTCTTAATCCTTATGCAATTGGTTTCTCTTTATTCTCTATGTTCTTTTGGCCACTGATTGGAAGCAAGTCTTAATACTTAAGGAATTGGTTTCTCTTTATTCTTTAAGTTCTTTTGGCCATTGATTGGAAGCAAGTCTTAATCCTTATGCAATTGGTTTCTCTTTATTCTTTATGTTCTTTTGGCCATTGATTGGAAGCAAGTCTTAATCCTTAAGGAATTGGTTTCTCTTTATTCTTTAAGTTCTTTTGGCCATTGATTGGAAGCAAGTCTTAATCCTTATGCAATTGGTTTCTCTTTATTCTTTAAGTTCTTTTAGCCATTGATTGGAAGCAAGTCTTAATACTTAAGGAATTGGTTTCTCTTTATTCTTTAAGTTCTTTTGTCCATTGATTGGAAGCAAGTCTTAATCCTTATGCAATTGGTTTCTCTTTATTCTTTAAGTTCTTTTGGCCATTGATTGGAAGCAAGTCTTAATCCTTATGCAATTGGTTTCTCTTTATTCTTTAAGTTCTTTTGGCCATTGATTGGAAGCAAGTCTTAATCCTTATGCAATTGGTTTCTCTTTATTCTTTAAGCTCATTTGGCCATTGATTAGAAGCAAGCCTTAATCCTTAAGGAATTGGTTTCTCTTTAATCTTTAAATTCTTTTGGCCATTGATTGGAAGCAAGTCTTAATCCTTATGCAATTGGTTTCTCTTTATTCTTTAAGTTCTTTTGGCCGTTGATTGGAAGCAAGTCTTAATCCTTATGCAATTGGTTTCTCTTTATTCTTTAACTTCTTTTGGCCATTGATTGGAAGCAAGTCTTAATCCTTATGCAATTGGTTTCTCTTTATTCTTTAAGTTCTTTTGGCCATTGATTGGAAGCAAGTCTTAATCCTTAAGGAATTGGTTTCTCTTTATTCTTTAAGTTCTTTTGGCCATTGATTGGAAGCAAGTCTTAATCCTTATGCAATTGGTTTCTCTTTATTCTTTAAGTTCTTTTGGCCATTGATTGGAAGCAAGTCTTAATCCTTATGCAATTGGTTTATCTTTATTCTCTAAGTTCTTTTGGCCGTTGACTAGAAGCAAGTCTTAATCCTTATGCAATTGGTTTCTCTTTATTCTTTAAGCTCTTTTGGCCATTGATTAGAAGCAAGCCTTAATCCTTAAGGAATTGGTTTCTCTTTAATCTTTAAATTCTTTTGGCCAATGATTGGAAGCAAGTCTTAATCCTTATGCAATTGGTTTCTCTTTATTCTTTAAGTTCTTTTGGCCATTGATTGGAAGCAAGTCTTAATCCTTAAGGAATTGGTTTCTCTTTATTCTTTAAGTTCTTTTGGCCATTGATTGGAAGCAAGTCTTAATCCTTATGCAATTGGTTTCTCTTTATTCTTTAAGTTCTTTTGGCCATTGATTGGAAGCAAGTCTTAATACTTAAGCAATTGGTTTCTCTTTATTCTTTAAGTTCTTTTGGCCATTGATTGGAAGCAAGTCTTAATCCTTATGCAATTGGTTTCTAATTCTCTTTTACGTTCCTTTTGCCATTGATTGGAAGCAAGACTTAATCCTTATGCAGAATCTGGTTTCTCTTTATTCTTTAAGTTCTTTTATGTGCCATTGATTGGAAGCGAAAGTCTTAATCTACTTAAGGAATCTGGTTTCTCTTTATTCTTTAAGTTCTTTTGGCCATTGATTGGAAGCAAGTCTTTAACGTATCCTATAAGGAATTGGTTTCTCTTCCCATTCTTTAAGTTCTTTCTGGCCAATAATGATTGGAAGCAAGCCTTAATCCTTATGCAATTGGTTTCTCTTTATTCTTTAAGTTCTTTTGGCCATTGATTGGAAGCAAGTCTTAATCCTAATGCAATTGGTTTCTCTTTATTCTTTAACTTCTTTTGGCCATCTGATTGGAAGCAAGTCTTGAATCCTTATGAATTGGTTTCTCTTTATTCTTTAAGTTCTTTACAAATGACCGTTGATTGGAAGCAAGTCTTTAATCCTCTTAAAGGAATTGGTTTCTCTTTTATTCTTTAAGTTCTTTTGGCCCACACTGATTGGAAGCAGGAGTCTTAATCCTTATGCAATTGGTTTCTCTTTATTCTTTAAGTTCTTTTGGCCATTGATTGGAAGCTTCAGTTCTTAACTCTTATGCAATTGGTTTCTCTTTATTCTTTAAGTTCTTTTGGTCACGATTGGAAGCTAAAGATTTTATTACTTATGAATTGGTTTCTCTTTATTCTGGAAGTTCTTTGGCCATTGATTTGAAGTGCCTTAATCCCCCATGGAACTGGTTGCTCTTGAATCTTTAAATTCTTTTGGCAATAATGATTGGAAGTGGGCAAGTCTTAACTCTTATGCAATTGGTTTCTCTTTATCTCTTTAAGTTCTTGGGCCACAGACTGGGTTTTAGTCTTGATACTAATGCAATTGGTTACTCTTTATTCTTTAAGTTCCTCGCTGTATTGATTTCAAGCATGCCTTAATCCTTATGCAACGTTTCTCTTATTCTCTAAGTTCTTTTGGCCAATTAATTAAAGCTAGAAGTCTTAATATTTATGGAATTATTTCTCTTTATTCTTTAAGTTCTCTTGGGCATTGACTAAAGCAGTTCTGTCCTTGCATGCAATTTAGTTTCTCTTTATTCTTTAAGTTCTTTTGGCCATTGATTGGAAGCAAGTCTTAATCCTTATGCAATTGGTTTCTCTTATTCTTTAAGTTCTTTTGGCCATTGATTGGAAGCAAGTCTTAATCCTTATGCAATTGGTTTCTCTTTATTCTTTAAGTTCTTTTGGCCATTGATTGAAGCAAGTCTTAATACTTATGGAATTGGTTTCTCTTTATTCTTTAAGTTCTTTTGGCCATTGATTGGAAGCAAGTCTTAATCCTTATGCAATTGGTTTCTCTTTATTCTTTAAGTTCTTTTGGCCATTGATTGGAAACATGTCTTAATCCTTAATGAATTGGTTTCTCTTTATTCTTTAAGTTCTTTTGGCCATTGATTGGAAGCAAGTCTTAATCCTTATGCAATTGGTTTCTCTTTATTCTTTAAGTTCTTTTGGCCATTGATTGGAAGCAAGTCTTAATACTTAAGGAATTGGTTTCTCTTTATTCTTTAAGTTCTTTTGGCCATTGATTGGAAGCAAGTCTTAATCCTTATGCAATTGGTTTCTCTTTATTCTTTAAGTTCTTTTGGCCATTGATTGGAAGCAAGTCTTAATCCTTATGCAATTGGTTTCTCTTTATTCTTTAAGTTCTTTGGGCCACTGATTGGAAGCAAGTCTTAATCCTTATGCAATTGGTTTCTCTTTATTCTTTAAGTTCTTGGGGCCATTGATAGAAAGCAAGTCTTATTCCTTAAGGAATTGGTTTCTCTTTTTTCTTTATGTTCTTGTGGCCATTGATTGGAAGCAAGTCTTAATCCTTATGCAATTGGTTTCTCTTTATTCTTTAAGTTCTTTTGGCCATTGATTGGAAGCAAGTCTTAATCCTTATGGAATTGGTTTCTCTTTATTCTTTAAGTTCTTTTGGCCATTGATTGGAAGCAAGTCTTAATCCTTATGGAATTGGTTTCTCTTTATTCTTTAAGTTCTTTTGGCCATTGATTGGAAGCAAGTCTTAATCCTTATGGAATTGGTTTCTCTTTATTCTTTAAGTTCTTTTGGCCATTGATTGGAAGCAAGTCTTAATCCTTATGCAATTGGTTTCTCTTTATTCTTTAAGTTCTTTTGGCCATTGATTGGAAGCAAGTCTTAATCCTTATGCAATTGGTTTCTCTTTATTCTTTAAGTTCTTTTGGCCATTGATTGGAAGCAAGTCTTAATCCTTATGCAATTGGTTCCTCATTATTCTATAAGTCTTTTGGCCGGTGATTGGAAGCAAGTCTTAATACTTATGGAATTGGTTTCTCTTTATTCTTTAAGTTCTTTTGGCCATTGATTGGAAGCAAGTCTTAATCCTTATGCAATTGGTTTCTCTTTATTCTTTAAGTTCTTTTGGCCATTGATTGGAAGCAAGTCTTAATCCTTATGCAATTGGTTTCTCTTTATTCTTTAAGTTCTTTTGGCCATTGATTGGAAGCAAGTCTTAATCCTTATGCAATTGGTTTCTCTTTATTCTTTAAGTTCTTTTGGCCATTGATTGGAAGCAAGTCTTAATCCTTATGGAATTGGTTTCTCTTTATTCTTTAAGTTCTTTTGGCCATTGATTGGAAGCAAGTCTTAATCCTTATGCAATTGGTTTCTCTTTATTCTTTACGTTCCTTTTCCCATTGATTGGAAGCAAGACTTAATCCTTAAGGAATTGGTTTCTCTTTATTCTTTAACTTCTTTTGGCCATTGATTGGAAGCAAGTCTTAATCCTTATGCAATTGGTTTCTCTTTATTCTTTAAGTTCTTTTGGCCATTGATTGGAAGCAAGTCTTAATCCTTAAGGAATTGGTTTCTCTTTATTCTTTAAGTTCCTTTGGCCATTGATTGAAGCAAGCCTTAATCCTTATGCAATTGGTTTCTCTTTATTCTTTAAGTTCTTTTGGCCATTTGATTGGAAGCAAGTCTTAATCCTTATGCAATTGGTTTCTCATTATTCTTATTCTTTTGGCCATTGATTGGAAGCAAGTCTTAATCCTCATGGAATTGGTCTCTCTTTATTCTTTAAGTTCTTTTGGCCATTGATTGCAAGCAAGTCTTAATCCTTATGCAATTGGTTTCTCTTAAATCTTTACATTCTTTGGCCATTGATTGAAGCAAGTCTTAATCCTTATGCATTGGTTTCTCTTTATTCTTTAAATTTTTTGGCCATTGATTGGAAGCAACCCTTAATCCTTATGCAATTGGTTTCTCTTTATTCTTTAAGTTCTTTTGGCCACTGATTGGAAGCAAGTCTTAATCCTTAACGAATTGGTTTCTCTTATTCTTTAAGTTCTTTTTTGGCCATTGATTGGAAGCAAGTCTTAATCCTTATGCAATTGGTTTCTCTTTATTCTTTAAGTTCTTTGGCCATTGATTGGAAGCAAGTCTTAATCCTATGCAATTGGTTTCTCTTTATTCTTTAAGTTCTTTGGCCGTTGATTGGAAGCAAGTCTTAATCCTTATGCAATTGGTTTCTCTTTATTCTTTAAGTTCTTTTGGCCATTGATTGGAAGCAAGTCTTAATCCTTATGAATTGGTTTCTCTTTATTCTTTAGGTTCTTTTGGCCATTGATTGGAAGCAAGTCTTAATCCTTGTGCAAGTGGTTTCTCTTTATTCTTTAACTTCTTTTGGCCATTGATTGGAAGCAAGTCTTAATCCTTATGCAATTGGTTTCCCTTTATTCTTTAAGTTCTTTGGCCACAGATTGGAAGCAAGTCTTAATCCTTATGCAATTGGTTTCTCTTTATTCTTTAAGTTCTTTTTGCCATTGATTGAAGCAAGTCTTAATCCTTATGCAATTGGTTTCTCTTTATTCTTTAAGTTCTTTTTGGCCATTGATTGAAGCAAGTCTTAATCCTTATGCATTGGTTTCTCTTTATTCTTTAAGTTCTTTTGGCCACTGATTGGAAGCAAGTCTTAATCCTTATGCAATTGGTTTCTCTTTATTCTTTAAGTTCTTTTGGCCATTGATTGGAAGCAAGTCTTAATCCTTATGCAATTGGATTCTCTTTATTCTTTAAGTTCTTTGGCCATTGATTGAAGCAAGTCTTAATCCTTATGCAATTGGTTTCTCTTTATTCTTTAAGTTCTTTTGGCCATTGATTGGAAGCAAGACTTAATCCTTATGGAATTGGTTTCTCTTTATACTTTAAGTTCTTTGGCCATTGATTGGAAGCAAGTCTTAATCCTTATGCAATTGGTTTCTCTTTATTCTTTAAGTTCTTTGGGCCATTGATTGGAAGCAAGTCTTAATCCTTATGCAATTGGTTTCCCTTTATTCTTTAAGTTCTTTTGGCCATTGATTGGAAGCAAGTCTTAATCCTTATGCAATTGGTTTCTCTTTATTCTTAAGTTCTTTTGCCATTGATTGGAAGCAAGTCTTAATCCTTATGCAATTGGTTTCTCTTTATTCTTTAAGTTCTTTTGGCCATTGATTGGAAGCAAGTCTTAATCCTTATGCAATTGGTTTCTCTTTATTCTTTAAGTTCTTTTGGCCATTGATTGGAAGCAAGTCTTAATCCTTATGCAATTGGTTTCTCTTTATTCTTTAAGTTCTTTTGGCCATTGATTGGAAGCAAGCCGTAATCCCTTATGGAATTGGTTTCTCTTTATTCTTTAAGTTCTTTTGGCCATTGATTGAAGCAAGTCTTAATCCTTATGGAATTGGTTTCTCTTTATTCTTTAAGTTCTTTTGGCCATTGATTGGAAGCAAGTCTTAATCCTTATGCAATTGGTTTCTCTTTATTCTTTAAGTTCTTTTTGGCCATTGATTGGAAGCAAGTCTTAATCCTTATGCAATTGGTTTCTCTTTATTCTTTAAGTTCTTTTTGGCCATTGATTGGAAGCAAGTCTTAATCCTTATGCAATTGGTTTCTCATTCTTCTTTAAGTTCTTTTAGCCATTGATTGAAAGCAAGTCTTATTCCTTAAGAAATTGGTTTCTCTTTGTTCTTTAAGTTCTTTTTGCCCTTGACTGAATACAAGTCTTAATCCTTATGCAATTGGTTTCTCTTTGACCTTTAAGTTCTTTTGGCCATTGATTGAAGCAAGTCTTAATCCTTAATTGGTTTCTCTTTATTCTTTAAGTTCTTTTGGCCATTGATTGGAAGCAAGTCTTAATCCTTATGCAATTGGTTTCTCTTTATTCTTTAAGTTCTTTTGGCCATTGATTGGAAGCAAGTCTTAATCCTTAAGGAATTGGTTTCTCTTTATTCTTTAAGTTCTTTTGGCCATTGATTGGAAGCAAGTCTTAATCCTTATGCAATTGGTTTCTCTTTATTCTTTAAGTTCTTTGGCCATTGATTGGAAGCAAGTCTTAATCCTTATGGAATTGGTTTCTCTTTATTCTTTAAGTTCTTTTGGCCATTGATTGGAAGCAAGTCTTAATCCTTATGCAATTGGTTTCCCTTTATTCTTTAACTTCTTTTTGCCATTGATTGGAAGCACCTCTTAATCCTTATGCAATTGGTTTCTCTTTTATTCTAAGTTCTTTTGGCCATTGATTGGAAGCAAGTCTTAATCCTTTATGCAATTGGTTTCTCTTTATTCTTTAAGTTCTTTGGCCATTGATTGGAAGCAAGTCTTAATCCTTATGCAATTGGTTTCTCTTTATTCTTTAGTTCTTTTGGCCATTGATTGGAAGCAAGTCTTAATCCTTATGGAATTGGTTTCTCTTTATTCTTTAAGTTCTTTGGCCATTGATTGGGAAGCAAGTCTTAATCCTTTTGCAATTGGTTTCTCTTTATTCTTTAAGTTCTTTTGGCCATTGATTGGAAGCAAGTCTTAATCCTCATGGAATTGGTTTCTCTTTATTCTTTAAGTTCTTTTGGCCATTGATTGGAAGCAAGTCTTAATCCTTATGCAATTGGTTTCTCTTTATTCTTTAAGTTCTTTTGGCCATTGATTGGAAGCAAGTCTTAATCCTTATGCAATTGGTTTCTCTTTATTCTTTAAGTTCTTTTTGGCCATTGATTGGAAGCAAGTCTTAATCCTTATGCAATTGGTTTCTCTTTATTCTTTAAATTCTTTTGGCCAATGATTGGAAGCCAGTCTTAATCCTTATGCAATTGGTTTCTCTTTATTCTTTTTTTTGGCCATTGATTGGAAGCAAGCCTTAATCCTTATGGAATTGGTTTCTCTTTATTCTTTAAGTTCTTTTGGCCATTGATTGGAAGCAAGTCTTAATCCTTATGCAATTGGGTTCTCTTTATTCTTTAAGTTCTTTTGGCCATTGATTGAAGCAAGTCTTAATCCTTATGCAATTGGTTTCTCTTTATTCTTTAAGTTCTTTTGGCCATTGATTGGAAGCAAGTCTTAATCCTTATGCAATTGGTTTCTCTTTATTCCTTAAGTTCTTTTGGCCATTGATTGAAGCAAGCCTTAATCCTTAAGGAATTGGTTTCTCTTTATTCTTTAAGTTCTTTTGGCCATTGATTGGAAGCAAGTCTTAATCCTTATGCAATTGGTTTCTCTTTATTCTTTAAGTTCTTTTGGCCATTGATTGGAAGCAAGTCTTAATCCTTATGCAATTGGTTTCTCTTTATTCTTTAAGTTCTTTTGCCCATTGATTGGAAGCATGTCTTAATCCTTTTCCAATTGGTTTCTCTTTATTCTTTAAGTTCTTTGGCCATTGATTGGAAGCAAGTCTTAATCCTTATGCAATTGGTTTCTCTTTATTCTTTAAGGTCTTTTGGCCATTGATTGGAAGCAAGTCTTAATCCTTATGCAATTGGTTTCTCTTTATTCTTTAAGTTCTTTTGGCCATTGATTGGAAGCAAGCCTTAATCCTTATGCAATTGGTTTCCCTTTATTCTTTAAGTTCTTTTGGCCATTGATTGGAAGCAAGTCTTAATCCTTATGCAATTGGCTTCCCTTTATTTCTTTAAGTTCTTTTGGCCGTTGATTGCAACAAAGTCTTAATCCTTATGCAATTGGTTTCTCTTTATTCTTTAAGTTCTTTTGGCCATTGATTGGAAGCAAGTCTTAATACTTAAGGAATTGGTTTCCCTTTATTCTTTAAGTTCTTTTGGCCATTGATTGGAAGCAAGTCTTAATCCTTATGCAATTGGTTTCTCTTTATTCTTTAAGTTCTTTTGGCCACTGATTGGAAGCAAAGCTTAATCCTTATGCAATTGGTTTCTCTTTATTCTTTAAGTTCTTTTGGCCACTGATTGGAAGCAAGGCTTAATCCTTATGCAATTAGTTTCCCTTTATTCTTTAAGTTCTTTTGGCCATTGATTGGAAGCAAGTCTTAATCCTTAAGCAATTGGTTTCTCTCAATTCTTTAAGTTCTTTTGAAATTGATTGGAAGCAAGTCTTAATCCTCCTTAAGCAATTGGTTTCTCTCAATTCTTTAAGTTCTTTTGGACATTGATTGGAAGTAAGTCTTAATCCTTATGCATTGGTTTCTCTTTATTCTTTAAGTTCTTTTGCCATTTGATGGAAGCAAGTCTTAATCCTTATGAATTGGTCTCTTTTATTCTTAAGTTCTTTTGGCCATTGATTGGAGCAAGTCTTAATCCTTATGCAATTGGTTTCTCTTTATTCTTTAAGTTCTTTTTGGCCATTGATTGGAAGCAAGTCTTAGGCGTTAAGCAAATGGTTTCTCTTTATTTTTTAAGTTCTTTTGGTCATTGATTGGAAGCAAGTCTTAATCCTAAAGCAAATGCTTTCTCTTTACTCTTTAAGTTCATTTGGCCGATGATTGGAAACAAGTCTTTATCCTTAAGCAGTTGGTTTCTCTTTATTCTCTAAGTTCTTTTGGCCACTGATTGGAAACAAGTCTTAATGCTTATGGAATTGGTTTCTCTTTATTCTTTAAGTTCTTTTGGCCATTGATTGGAAGCGAGTCTTAATCCTTATGCAATTGGTTTCTCTTTATTCTTTAAGTTCTTTTGGCCATTGATTGGAAGCAAGTCTTAATCCTTATGCAATTGGTTTCTCTTTATTCTTTAAGTTCTTTTGGCCATTGATCTGAAGCAAGTCTTAATCCTTATGCAATTGGTTTCTCTTTATTCTTTAAGTTCTTTTGGCCATTGATTGGAAGCAAGTCTTAATCCTTATGCAATTGGTTTCTCTTTATTCTTTAAGTTCTTTTGGCCATTGATTGGGAAGCAAGTCTTAATCCTTATGCAATTGGTTTCTCTTTATTCTTTAAGTTCTTTGGCCATTGATTGGAAGCAAGTCTTAATCCTTATGCAATTGGTTTCTCTTTATTCTTTAAGTTCTTTTGGCCATTGATTGGAAGCAAGTCTTAATCCTTATGCAATTGGTTTCTCTTTATTCTTTAAGTTCTTTTGGCCATTGATTGGAAGGAAGTCTTAATCCTTATGGAATTGGTTTCTCTTTATTCTTTAAGGTCTTTTGGCCATTGATTGGAAGCAAGTCTTAATCCTTATGCAATTGGTTTCTCTTTATTCTTTAAGTTCTTTTTGGCCACTGATTGGAAGCAAGTCTTAATCCTTATGCAATTGGTTTCTCTTTATTCTTTAAGTTCTTTTGGCCATTGATTGGAAGCAAGTCTTAATCCTTATGCAATTGGTTTCTCTTTATTCTTTAAGTTCTTTTGGCCGTTGATTGAATGCAAGTCTTAATCCTTATGCAATTGGTTTCTCTTTATTCTTTTAGTTCTTTTGGCCATTGATTGGAAGCAAGTCTTACTCCTTATGCAATTGGTTTCTCTTTATTCTTTAAGTTCTTTTGGCCATTGATTGGAAGCAAGTCTTAATCCTTATGCAATTGGTTTCTCTTTATTCTTTAAGTTCTTTTGGCCACTGATTGGAAGCAAGTCTTAATCCTTATGCAATTGGTTTCTCTTTATTCTTTAAGTTCTTTTGGCCATTGATTGGAAGCAAGTCTTAATCCTTATGCAATTGGGTTCTCTTTATTCTTTAAGTTCTTTTGGCCATTGATTGGAAGCAAGTCTTAATCCTTATGCAATTGGTTTCTCTTTATTCTTTAAGTTCTTTTGGCCATTGATTGGAAGCAAGTCTTAATCCTTATGCAATTGGTTTCTCTTTATTCTTTAAGTTCTTTTGGCCCTTGATTGGAAGCAAGTCTTAATCCTTATGCAATTGGTTTCTCTTTATTCTTAAGTTCTTTTGCCATTGATTGGAAGCAAGTCTTAATCCTTATGCAATTGGTTTCTCTTTATTCTTTAAGTTCTTTTGCCATGATTGGAAGCAAGTCTTAATCCTTATGCAATTGGTTTGTCTTTATTCTTTAAGTTCTTTTGGCCATTGATTGGAAGCAAGTCTTAATCCTTATGCAATTGGTTTCTCTTTATTCTTTAAGTTCTTTTGGCTATTGATTGGAAGCAAGTCTTAATCCTTATGCAATTGGTTTCTCTTTGTTCTTTAAGTTCTTTTTGGCCATTGATTGAAGCAAGTCTTAATCCTTATGCAATTGGTTTCTCTTTATTCTTTAAGTTCTTTTGGCCATTGATTGGAAGCAAGTCTTAATCCTTATGCAATTGGTTTCTCTTTATTCTTTAAGTTCTTTTGGCCATTGATTGAAGCAAGTCTTAATCCTTATGCAATTGGTTTCTCTTTATTCTTTAAGTTCTTTTGGCCATTGATTGGAAGCAAGTCTTAATCCTTATGCAATTGGTTTCTCTTTATTCTTTAAGTTCTTTTGGCCATTGATTGAAGCAAGTCTTAATCCTTATGCAATTGGTTTCTCTTTATTCTTTAAGTTCTTTTCGCCATTGATTGGAAGCAAGTCTTAATCCTTATGCAATTGGTTTCTCTTTATTCTTTAAGTTCTTTTGGCCATTGATTGGAAGCAAGTCTTAATCCTTATGCAATTGGTTTCTCTTTATTCTTTAAGTTCTTTTGGCCATTGATTGAAGCAAGTCTTAATCCTTATGCAATTGGTTTCTCTTTATTCTTTAAGTTCTTTTGGCCATTGATTGGAAGCAAGTCTTAATCCTTATGCAATTGGTTTCTCTTTGTCCTTCAATCTCTTTTGGCATTTGATTGGAAGTAAGTCTTAATCCTTATGCAATTGGTTTCTCTTTATTCTTTAAGTTCTTTTGGCCACTGATTGGAAGCAAGTCTTAATCCTTATGCAATTGGTTTCTCTTTATTCTTTAAGTTCTTTTGGCCATTGATTGGAAGCAAGTCTTAATCCTTATGCAATTGGTTTCTCTTTATTCTTTAAGTTCTTTTGGCCATTGATTGGAAGCAAGTCTTAATCCTTATGCAATTGGTTTCTCTTTATTCTTTAAGTTCTTTTGGCCATTGATTGGAAGCAAGTCTTAATCCTTATGCAATTGGTTTCTCTTTATTCTTTAAGTTCTTTTGGCCATTGATTGGAAGCAAGTCTTAATCCTTATGCAATTGGTTTCTCTTTATTCTTTAAGTTCTTTTGGCCATTGATTGGAAGCAAGTCTTAATCCTTATGCAATTGGTTTCTCTTTATTCTTTAAGTTCTTTTGGCCATTGATTGGAAGCAAGTCTTAATCCTTATGCAATTTGTTTCTCTTTATTCTTTAAGTTCTTTTGGCCATTGATTGGAAGCAAGTCTTAATCCTTATGCAATTGGTTTCTCTTTATTCTTTAAGTTCTTTTGGCCATTGATTGGAAGCAAGTCTTAATCCTTATGCAATTGGTTTCTTTATTCTTTAAGTTCTTTTGGCCACTGATTGGAAGCAAGTCTTAATCCTTATGCAATTTGTAGCTCTTTATTCTTTAAGTTCTTTTGCCCATTGATTGGCAGCAAGTCTTAATCCTTATGCAATTGGTTTCTCTTCTTTAGGTTCTATTGGCCATTGATTGGAAGCAAGTCTTAATCCTTAAGGAATTGGTTTCTCTTTATTCTTTATGCTCTTTTGGCCATTGATTGGAAGCAAGTCTTAATCCTTATGCAATTGGTTTCTCTTTATTCTTTATGTTCTGTTCGTCATTGATTGGAAGCAAGTCTTAATCCTTATGCAATTGGTTTCTCTTTATTCTTTAAGTTCTTTTGGCCATTGATTGGAAGCAAGTCTTAATCCTTATGCAATTGGTTTCTCTTTATTCTTTAAGTTCTTTTGGCCATTGATTGGAAGCAAGTCTTATTCCTTATGCAATTGGTTTCTCTTTATTCTTTAAGTTCTTCTGGCCATTGATTGGAAGCAAGTCTTAATCCTTATGCAATTGGATTCTCTTTATTCTTTAAGTTCTTTTGCCATTGATTGGGACGCAAGTCTTAATCCTTATGCAATTGGTTTCTCTTTATTCTTTAAGTTCTTTTGGCCATTGATTGGAAGCAAGTCTTAATCCTTATGCAATTGGTTTCCCTTTATTCTCTATGTTCATTTGGCCACTGATTGGCAGCAAGACTTAATCCTTATGCAATTAGTTTCTCTTTATTCTTTAAGTTCTTTTGGCCATTGATTGGAAGCAAGTCTTAATCCTTATGCAATTGGTTTCTCTTTATTCTTTAAGTTCTTTTGGCCATTGATTGGAAGCAAGTCTTAATCCTTATGCAATTGGTTTCTCTTTATTCTTTAAGTTCTTTTGGCCATTGATTGGAAGCAAGTCTTAATCCTTATGCAATTGGTTTCTCTTTATTCTTTAAGTTCTTTTGGCCATTGATTGGAAGCAAGTCTTAATCCTTATGCAATTGGTTTCTCTTTATTCTTTAAGTTCTTTTGGCCATTGACTGGAAGCAAGCCTTAATCCTTATGCAATTGGTTTCGCTTTACTCTTTAAGTTCTTTTGTCCACAGATTGGAAGCAACTCTTAATCCTTATGCAATTGGTTTCTCTTTATTCTTTAAGTTCTTTTGGCCATTGATTGGAAGCAAGTCTTAATACTTAAGGAATTGGTTTCTCTTTATTCTTTAAGTTCTTTTGGCCATTGATTGGAAGCAAGTCTTAATCCTTATGCAATTGGTTTCTCTTTATTCTTTAAGTTCTTTTGGCCACTGATTGGAAGCAAAGCTTAATCCTTATGCAATTGGTTTCTCTTTATTCTTTAAGTTCTTTGGCCACTGATTGGAAGCAAGGCTTAATCCTTATGCAATTGGTTTCCCTTTATTCTTTAAGTTCTTTTGGCCACTGATTGGAAGCAAGTCTTAATCCTTATGCAAGTGGTTTCTCTTTATTCTTTAAGTTTTTTAGCCATTGATTGGAAGCAAGTCTTAATCCTTATGCAATTGGTTTCTCTTTATTCTTTAAGTTCTTTTGGCCACTGATTGGAAGCAAGTCTTAATCCTTAAGGAATTGGTTTCTCTTTATTCTTTAAGTTCTTTTGGCCATTGATTGGAAGCAAGTCTTAATCCTTATGCAATTGGTTTCTCTTTTTTCTTTACGCTCTTTTGGCCATTGATTGGAAGCAAGTCTTAATCCTTATGGAATTGGTTTCTCTTTATTCTTTAAGTTCTTTTGGCCATTGATTGGAAGCAAGTCTTAATCCTTATGCAATTGGTTTCTCTTTATTCTTTAAGTTCTTTTGGCCATTGATTGGAAGCAAGTCTTAATCCTTATGCAATTGGTTTCTCTTTATTCTTTAAGTTCTTTTGGCCATTGATTGGAAGCAAGTCTTAATCCTTATGCAATTGGTTTCTGTTTATTCTTTAAGTTCTTTTGGCCATTGATTGGAAGCAAGTCTTAATCCCTATGCAATTGGTTTCTCTTTATTCTTTAAGTTCTTTTGGCCGTTGATTGGAAGCAAGTCTTAATCCTTATGCAATTGGTTTCTCTTTATTCTTTAAGTTCTTTTGGCCATTGATTGGAAGCAAGTCTTAATCCTTATGCAATTGGTTTCTCTTTATTCTTTAAGTTCTTTTGGCCATTGATTGGAAGCAAGTCTTAATCCTTATGCAATTGGTTTCTCTTTATTCTTTAAGTTCTTTTGGCCATTGATTGGAAGCAAGTCTTAATCCTTATGCAATTGGTTTCTCTTTATTCTTTAAGTTCTTTGGGCCACTGATTGGAAGCAAGTCTTAATCCTTATGCAATTGGTTTCCCTTTATTCTTTAAGTTCTTTTGGCCACAGATTGGAAGCAAGTCTTAATCCTTATGCAATTGGTTTCTCTTTATTCTTTAAGTTCTTTTGCCATTGATTGGAAGCAAGTCTTAATCCTTATGCAATTGGTTTCTCTTTATTCTTTAAGTTCTTTTGGCCATTGATTGGAAGCAAGTCTTAATCCTTAAGGAATTGGTTTCTCTTTATTCTTTAAGTTCTTTTGGCCATTGATTGGAAGCAAGTCTTAATCCTTATGCAATTGGTTTCTCTTTATTCTTTAAGTTCTTTTGGCCGTTGATTGGAAGCAAGTCTTAATCCTTATGCAATTGGTTTCTCTTTATTCTTTAAGTTCTTTTGGCCACTGATTGGAAGCAAGTCTTAATCCTTATGCAATTGGTTTCTCTTTATTCTTTAAGTTCTTTTGGCCATTGATTGGAAGCAAGTCTTAATCCTTATGCAAATGGTTTCTCTTTATTCTTTAAGTTCTTTTGGCCATTGATTGGAAGCAAGTCTTAATCCTTATGCAATTGGTTTCTCTTTATTCTTTAAGTTCTTTTGGCCATTGATTGGAAGCAAGTCTTAATCCTTATGCAATTGGTTTCTCTTTCTCCTTTAAGTTCTTTTGGCCATTGATTGGAAGCAAGCCGTAATCCTTAAGGAATTGGTTTCTCTTTATTCTTTACGCTCTTTTGGCCATTGATTGGAAGCAAGTCTTAATCCTTATGCAATTGGTTTCTCTTTATTCTTTAAGTTCTTTTGGCCATTGATTGGAAGCAAGTCTTAATCCTTATGCAACTGGTTTCTCTTTATTCTTTAAGTTCTTTTGGCCATTGATTGGAAGCAAGTCTTAATCCTTATGCAATTGGTTTCTCTTTATTCTTTAAGTTCTTTTGGCCGCTGATTGGAAGCAAGTCTTAATCCTATGCAATTGGTTTCTCTTCGTTGTTCAAGTTCTTTTGGCCATTGATTGGAAGCAAGTCTTAATCCTTATGCAATTGGTTTCTCTTTATTCTTTAAGTTCTTTTGGCCATTGATTGGAAGCAAGTCTTAATCCTTATGCAATTGGTTTCTCTTTATTCTTTAAGTTCTTTTGGCCACTGATTGGAAGCAAGTCTTAATCCTTATGGAATTGGTTTCTCTTTATTCTTTAAGTTCTTTTGGCCATTGATTGGAAGCAAGTCTTAATCCTTATGCAATTGGTTTCTCTTTATTCTTTAAGTTCTTTGGGCCACTGATTGGAAGCAAGTCTTAATCCTTATGCAATTGGTTTCTCTTTATTCTTTAAGTTCTTTTGGCCATTGATTGGAAGCAAGTCTTAATCCTTATGCAATTGGTTTCTCTTTATTCTTTAAGTTCTTTTGGCCATTGATTGGAAGCAAGTCTTAATCCTTATGCAATTGGTTTCTCTTTATTCTTTAAGTTCTTTTGGCCATTGATTGGAAGCAAGTCTTAATCCTTATGCAATTGGTTTCTCTTTATTCTTTAAGTTCTTTTGGCCATTGATTGGAAGCAAGTCTTAATCCTTATGCAATTGGTTTCTCTTTATTCTTTAAGTTCTTTTGGCCATTGATTGGAAGCAAGTCTTAATCCTTATGCAATTGGTTTCTCTTTATTCTTTAAGTTCTTTTGGCCATTGATTGGAAGCAAGTCTTAATCCTTATGCAATTGGTTTCTCTTTATTCTTTAAGTTCTTTTGGCCATTGATTGGAAGCAAGTCTTAATCCTTATGCAATTGGTTTCTCTTTATTCTTTAAGTTCTTTGGGCCATTGATTGAAGCAAGTCTTAATCCTTATGCAATTGGTTTCTCTTTATTCTTTAAGTTCTTTTGGCCATTGATTGGAAGCAAGTCCTAATCCTTATGCAATTGGTTTCCCTTTATTCTTTAAGTTCTTATGGCCATTGATTGGAAACAAGTCTTAATCCTTATGCAATTGGTTTCTCTTTATTCTTTAAGTTCTTTTGGCCATTGATTGGAAGCAAGTCTTAATCCTTATGCAATTGGTTTCTCTTTATTCTTTAAGTTCTTTTGGCCATTGATTGGAAGCAAGTCTTAATCCTTATGCAATTGGTTTCTCTTTATTCTTTAAGTTCTTTTGGCCATTGATTGGAAGCAAGTCTTAATCCTTATGCAATTGGTTTCTCTTTATTCTTTAAGTTCTTTTGGCCATTGATTGAAGCAAGTCTTAATCCTAAAGCAATTGGTTTCTCTTTATTCTTTAAGTTCTTTTGGCCATTGATTGGAAGCAAGCCTTAATCCTTATGCAATTGGTTTCCCTTTATTCTTTAAGTTCTTTTGGCCATTGATTGACAGCAAGTCTTAATCCTTATGCAATTGGGTTCTCTTTATTCTTTAAGTTCTTTTGGCCATTGATTGGAAGCGAGTCTTAATCCTTATGCAATTGGTTTCTCTTTATTCTTTAAGTTCTTTTAGCCAAGTCTTAATCCTTATGCAATTGGTTTCTCTTTATTCTTTAAGTTCTTTTGGCCATTGATTGGAAGCAAGCCTTAATCCTTAAGGAATTGGTTTCTCTTTATTCTTTAAGTTCTTTTGGCCATTGATTGGAAGCAAGTCTTAATCCTTATGCAATTGGTTTCTCTTTATTCTTTAAGTTCTTTTGGCCACTGATTGGAAGCAAAGCTTAATCCTTATGCAATTGGTTTCTCTTTATTCTTTAAGTTCTTTGGCCATTGATTGGAAGCAAGTCTTAATCCTTATGCAATTGGTTTCTCTTTATTCTTTAAGTTCTTTTGGCCATTGATTGGAAGCAAGTCTTAATCCTTATGCAATTGGTTTCTCTTTATTCTTTAAGTTCTTTTGGCCATTGATTGGAAGCAAGTCTTAATCCTTATGCAATTGGTTTCTCTTTATTCTTTAAGTTCTTTTGGCCAGTGATTGAAGTAAATCTTAATCCTTATGCAATTGGTTTCTCTTTATTCTTTATGTTCTATTGGCCACTGATTGCATGCCAGTCTTAATCCTTATGCAATTGGATTCTCTTTATTCTTTAAGTTCTTTTGGCCATTGATTGGAAGCAAGTCTTAATCCTTATGCAATTGGTTTCTCTTTATTCTTTAAGTTCTTTGGGCCACTGATTGGAAGCAAGACTTAATCCTTATGCAATTGGTTTCTCTTTATTCTTTAAGTTCTTTTGGCCATTGATTGGAAGCAAGTCTTAATCCTTATGCAATTGGTTTCTCTTTATTCTTTAAGTTCTTTTGGCCATTGATTGGAAGCAAGTCTTAATCCTTATGCAATTGGTTTCTCTTTATTCTTTAAGTTCTTTTGGCCATTGATTGGAAGCAAGTCTTAATCCTTATGCAATTGGTTTCTCTTTATTCTTTAACTTCTTTTGGCCATTGATTGGAAGCAAGTCTTAATCCTTATGCAATTCGTTTCTCTTTATTCTATAAGTTCTTTTGGCCATTGATTGGAACCTAGTCTTAATCCTTATGCAATTGGTTTCTCTTTATTCTTTAAGTTCTTTTGGCCATTGATTGGAAGCAAGTCTTAATCCTTATGCAATTGGTTTCTCTTTATTCTTTAAGTTCTTTTGGCCATTGATTGGAAGCAAGTCTTAATCCTTATGCAATTGGTTTCTCTTTATTCTTTAAGTTCTTTTGGCCATTGATTGGAAGCAAGTCTTAATCCTTATGCAATTGGTTTCTCTTTATTCTTTAAGTTCTTTTGGCCATTGATTGGAAGCAAGTCTTAATCCTTATGCAATTGGTTTCTCTTTATTCTTTAAGTTCTTTTGGCCATTGATTGAAGCAAGTCTTAATCCTTATGCAATTGGTTTCTCTTTATTCTTTAAGTTCTTTTGGCCATTGATTGGAAGCAAGTCTTAATCCTTATGCAATTGGTTTCTCTTTATTCTTTAAGTTCTTTTGGCCATTGATTGGAAGCAAGTCTTAATCCTTATGCAATTGGTTTCTCTTTATTCTTTAAGTTCTTTTGGCCATTGATTGGAAGCAAGTCTTAATCCTTATGCAATTGGTTTCTCTTTATTCTTTAAGTTCTTTTGGCCATTGATTGGAAGCAAGTCTTAATCCTTATGCAATTGGTTTCTCTTTATTCTTTAAGTTCTTTTGGCCATTGATTGGAAGCAAGTCTTAATCCTTATGCAATTGGTTTCTCTTTATTCTTTAAGTTCTTTTGGCCATTGATTGGAAGCAAGTCTTAATCCTTATGCAATTGGTTTCTCTTTATTCTTTAAGTTCATTTGGCCACTGATTGGAAGGAAGTCTTAATCCTTATGCAATTGGTTTCTCTTTATTCTTTAAGTTCTTTTGGCCATTGATTGGAAGCAAGTCTTAATCCTTATGCAATTGGGTTCTCTTTATTCTTTAAGTTCTTTTGGCCACTGATTGGAAGCAAGTCTTAATCCTTATGCAATTGGTTTCTCTTTATTCTTTAAGTTCTTTTGGCCATTGATTGAAGCAAGTCTTAATCCTTATGCAATTGGTTTCTCTTTATTCTTTAAGTTCTTTTGGCCATTGATTGGAAGCAAGTCTTAATCCTTATGCAATTGGTTTCTCTTTATTCTTTAAGTTCTTTTGGCCATTGATTAGAAGCAAGTCTTAATCCTTATGCAATTGGTTTCTCTTTATTCTTTAAGTTCTTTTGCCATTGATTGGAAGCAAGTCTTAATCCTTATGCAATTGGTTTCTCTTTATTCTTTAAGTTCTTTTGGCCATTGATTGGAAGCAAGTCTTAATCCTTATGCAATTGGTTTCTCTTTATTCTTTAAGTTCTTTTGGCCATTGATTGGAAGCAAGTCTTAATCCTTATGCAATTGGTTTCTCTTTATTCTTTAAGTTCTTTTGGCCATTGATTGGAAGCAAGTCTTAATCCTTATGCAATTGGTTTCTCTTTATTCTTTAAGTTCTTTTGGCCATTGATTGGAAGCAAGTCTTAATCCTTATGCAATTGGTTTCTCTTTATTCTTTAAGTTCTTTTGGCCATTGATTGGAAGCAAGTCTTAATCCTTATGCAATTGGTTTCTCTTTATTCTTTAAGTTCTTTTGGCCATTGATTGAAGCAAGTCTTAATCCTTATGCAATTGGTTTCTCTTTATTCTTTAAGTTCTTTTGGCCATTGATTGGAAGCAAGTCTTAATCCTTATGCAATTGGTTTCTCTTTATTCTTTAAGTTCTTTTGGCCATTGATTGGAAGCAAGTCTTAATCCTTATGCAATTGGTTTCTCTTTATTCTTTAAGTTCTTTTGGCCATTGATTGGAAGCAAGTCTTAATCCTTATGCAATTGGTTTCTCTTTATTCTTTAAGTTCTTTTGGCCATTGATTGGAAGCAAGTCTTAATCCTTATGCAATTGGTTTCTCTTTATTCTTTAAGTTCTTTTGGCCATTGATTGGAAGCAAGTCTTAATCCTTATGCAATTGGTTTCTCTTTATTCTTTAAGTTCTTTTGGCCATTGATTGGAAGCAAGTCTTAATCCTTATGCAATTGGTTTCTCTTTATTCTTTAAGTTCTTTTGGCCATTGATTGGAAGCAAGTCTTAATCCTTATGCAATTGGTTTCTCTTTATTCTTTAAGTTCTTTTGGCCATTGATTGGAAGCAAGTCTTAATCCTTATGCAATTGGTTTCTCTTTATTCTTTAAGTTCTTTTCGCCATTGATTGGAAGCAAGCCTTAATCCTTATGCAATTGGTTTCTCTTTATTCTTTAAGTTCTTTTGGCCATTGATTGGAAGCAAGTCTTAATCCTTATGCAATTGGTTTCTCTTTATTCTTTAAGTTCTTTTGGCCATTGATTGGAAGCAAGTCTTAATCCTTATGCAATTGGTTTCTCTTTAATCTTTAAATTCTTTTGGCCATTGATTGGAAGCAAGTCTTAATCCTTATGCAAATGGTTTCTCTTTATTCTTTAAGATCTTTTGGCCATTGATTGGAAGCAAGTCTTAATCCTTATGCAATTGGTTTCTCTTTATTCTTTAAGTTCTTTTGGCCACTGATTGGAAGCAAGTCTTAATCCTTATGCAATTGGTTTCTCTTTATTCTTTAAGTTCTTTTGGCCATTGATTGGAAGCAAGTCTTAATCCTTATGCAATTGGTTTCTCATTCTTCTTTAAGTTCTTTTGGCCATTGATTGGAAGCAAGTCTTAATCCTTATGCAATTGGTTTCTCTTTATTCTTTAAGTTCTTTTGCCCACTGATTGCCGCCAAGTCTTTATCCTTATCCAATTGGTTTCTCTTATTCTTTAAGTTCTTTTGGCCATTGATTGGAAGCAAGTCTTAATCCTTATGCAATTGGTTTCTCTTTATTCTTTAAGTTCTTTTAGCCATTGATTGGAAGCAAGTCTTAATCCTTATGCAATTGGTTTCTCTTTATTCTTTAAGTTCTTTTGGCCATTGATTGGAAGCAAGTCTTAATCCTTATGCAATTGGTTTCTCTTTATTCTTTAAGTTCTTTTGGCCATTGATTGGAAGCAAGTCTTAATCCTTATGCAATTGGTTTCTCTTTCTCCTTTAAGTTCTTTTGGCCATTGATTGGAAGCAAGTCTTAATCCTTATGCAATTGGTTTCTCTTTATTCTTTAAGTTCTTTTGGCCATTGATTGGAAGCAAGTCTTAATCCTTATGCAATTGGTTTCTCTTTATTCTTTAAGTTCTTTTGGCCATTGATTGAAGCAAGTCTTAATCCTTATGCAATTGGTTTCTCTTTATTCTTTAAGTTCTTTTGGCCATTGATTGAAGCAAGTCTTAATACTTAAGAAATTGGTTTCTCTTTATTCTTTAAGTTCTTTTGGCCATTGATTGGAAGCAAGTCTTAATCCTTATGCAATTGGTTTCTCTTTATTCTTTAAGTTCTTTTGGCCGTTGATTGGAAGCAAGTCTTAATCCTTATGCAATTGGTTTCTCTTTATTCTTTAAGTTCTTTTGGCCATTGATTGGAATCATGTCTTAATCCGTAATGACTTGGTTTCTCTTTATTCTTTAAGTTCTTTTGGCCATTGATTGGAAGCAAGTCTTAATCCTTATGCAATTGGTTTCTCTTTATTCTTTAAGTTCTTTTGGCCATTGATTGGAAGCAAGTCTTAATCCTTATGCAATTGGTTTCTCTTTATTCTTTAAGTTCTTTTGGCCATTGATTGGAAGCAAGTCTTAATCCTTATGCAATTGGTTTCTCTTTATTCTTTAAGTTCTTTTGGCCATTGATTGGAAGCAAGTCTTAATCCTTATGCAATTGGTTTCTCTTTATTCTTTAAGTTCTTTTGGCCATTGATTGGAAGCAAGTCTTAATCCTTATGCAATTGGTTTCTCTTTATTCTTTAAGTTCTTTTGGCCATTGATTGGAAGCAAGTCTTAATCCTTATGCAATTGGTTTCTCTTTATTCTTTAAGTTCTTTTGGCCATTGATTGGAAGCAAGTCTTAATCCTTATGCAATTGGTTTCTCTTTATTCTTTAAGTTCTTTGGGCCACTGATTGGAAGGAAGTCTTAATCCTTATGGAATTGGTTTCTCTTTATTCTTTAAGTTCTTTTGGCCATTGATTGGAAGCAAGTCTTAATCCTTATGCAATTGGTTTCTCTTTATTCTTTAAGTTCTTTTGGCCATTGATTGGAAGCAAGTCTTAATCCTTATGCAATTGGTTTCTCTTTATTCTTTAAGTTCTTTTGGCCATTGATTGGAAGCAAGTCTTAATCCTTATGCAATTGGTTTCTCTTTATTCTTTAAGTTCTTTTGGCCATTGATTGCAAGCAAGTCTTAATCCTTATGCAATTGGTTTCTCTTTATTCTTTAAGTTCTTTTGGCCATTGATTGGAAGCAAGTCTTAATCCTTATGCAATTGGTTTCTCTTTATTCTTTAAGTTCTTTTGGCCACTGATTGGAAGCAAGTCTTAATCCTTATGGAATTGGTTTCTCTTTATTCTTTAAGTTCTTTTGGCCATTGATTGGAAGCAAGTCTTAATCCTTATGCAATTGGTTTCTCTTTATTCTTTAAGTTCTTTTGGCCATTGATTGGAAGCAAGTCTTAATCCTTTTGAATTGGTTTCTCTTTATTCTTTAAGTTCTTTTGGCCATTGATTGGAAGCAAGTCTTAATCCTTATGCAATTGGTTTCTCTTTATTCTTTAAGTTCTTTTGGCCATTGATTGGAAGCAAGTCTTAATCCTTATGCAATTGGTTTCTCTTTATTCTTTAAGTTCTTTTGGCCATTGATTGGAAGCAAGTCTTAATCCTTATGCAATTGGTTTCTCTTTATTCTTTAAGTTCTCTTGGCCATTGATTAGAAGCAAGTCTTAATCCTTATGCAATTGGTTTCTCTTTGTCCTTTAAGTTCTTTTGGCCATTGATTGGAAGCAAGTCTTAATCCTTATGCAATTGGTTTCTCTTTATTCTTTAAGTTCTTTTGGCCATTGATTGGAAGCAAGTCTTAATCCTTATGCAATTGGTTTCTCTTTATTCTTTAAGTTCTTTTGGCCATTGATTGGAAGCGAGTCTTAATCCTTATGCAATTGGTTTCTCTTTATTCTTTAAGTTCTTTTGGCCATTGATTGGAAGCAAGTCTTAATCCTTAAGGAATTGGTTTCTCTTTATTCTTTAAGTTCTTTTGGCCATTGATTGGAAGCAAGTCTTAATCCTTATGCAATTGGTTTCTCTTTATTCTTTAAGTTCTTTTGGCCATTGATTGCAAGCAATCGGTTTCTCTTTATTCTTTAAGTTCTTTTGGCCATTGATTGGAAGCAAGTCTTAATCCTTATGCAATTGGTTTCTCTTTATTCTTTAAGTTCTTTTGGCCATTGATTGGAAGCAAGCCTTAATCCTTAAGGAATTGGTTTCTCTTTATTCTTTAAGTTCTTTTGGCCATTGATTGGAAGCAAGTCTTAATCCTTATGCAATTGGTTTCTCTTTATTCTTTAAGTTCTTTTGGCCACTGATTGGAAGCAAGTCTTAATCCTTATGCAATT